>CM062806.1:416235146-416835146 GCA_031772625.1 Pinus tabuliformis | reverse complement strand
GACCATTACACAAAAAGATAGAGCGCTTTTCTTGTTCAGCTCGTTAAAACTATCGAAAAGTCATCCCTTTCGTATTATTTTATATCTTTTCGAACTTGAGGGATTACAATACGAAAAATGATTACTGGAGTCACCTTTCTGTCTCTTTTTATACTCTATAAAATTGAAAAGTACCAAGTTATATTTGTCGTTAAACTCGTTAAAACAATAGCGACAAACTTGTCCATGCAGACAAGAGCGAGTTTCACTGTCGCTAAGCTGATTAAAACATAGAGACAGGTTTGCCCGAAGGGAAAATTATAGAACAAGCATATTTTATCCTCCTCAAGCTTGACAAAAATAAAGAGGTACTGGTCAGAAATGACTGCGGGAAAATTGGGAATAAAACTTGAAAAAACTTTATTGGTAGCAGGTCGCTCTTGAACATGACACTTTCACTCCATCACCATGATTGAGTCGGGTTGGGTTATTCCGTTCACTGGTCATATCACCAATGGTCCTCCGTACCATCCATTTTTGGGGTTAATGGTACCAATCCATTTCAGTGTCGCCGATATGTTCAAGAGAAGTCGCTTAGAGAATTCACCAACCCAGATAACATCTCATCCGCTGCAATACCTTCACGCTTCATTCTTTCATGACCGCCACCTTGAAACTTGTATCATCAGATCGTTTTCACCTCCACAAAATCATTTGCTCCATTTCGTGTCGTAGATGTGGAATTCATTAAGGCCCTCCTGCGACAGATTACTTCTTGGAAACATTAGCTCATTATCTAAGAAGTTGACTTAGGAACAACCCTTTCAGTACTTTGAAGCTTACACGCCTCAATGGCAATTTTCTCACTTTCGGCAATAGGTTTACATCAATAGCCTTCGACTGGAAGATTTTGCGTGGTGTTCGACATCGACTCATGTATTCACACCACGTGAATTGTACTACAGTACCTTGAGGGTCATCATCATTATCGGTGACTCCTATTGCGCTTGTTAACATCTTACATCATTGGCTGGTAATCAGGCGATGTCTTTCCATGTTCGACATCAGAACATCTTTTCACATGGATCGACTTGTACTTCGGGTGAAGATTGAACAAGTTTGAAGGCCCCGGATTTAGTTTCATCCATCCGAGCTGCGATGTATTAAGGAAAATAAAAACATCAGATGTACATCATAGCTGCACAGATAATCATCCAAGCCAAAGAATGATGGCTCTACCAGAATCATCGATCTGGCACACAGATGGTTGTCTGTCATATGTACATGAAAATAAATTTATAAAGTTGAGCATGGGAATGCCCGCCTCAGCTAGATCATGAAAATATTATGAAGATAATCTATTGTATTGTATCTTATTACAGGTCACCTTGCAGTTTGAAAAACCTCGGATCCTCATGATAAAGCATTTCACCCGACATTAGAAGATTTACGACCTCATGCTTTAGGGGGCAACTATTATAGAAATATTTGGGCACTGCAACCCCAATCTAATATTTCCATAAACCAAGGGCTTCTAATCCCATAAAATTGTTGTTTCATACCCTAAAGGAACAAGGTCAGCTGATTACTTCATCTCCCAGAAGTTCTCCTTGAAAAACTACTTAGAACTGGTAAAAATTGGACCATACAGACTTCTCAGTGTTAAGGGTGTGATTCATCTCACCTACTACATGCAGAAAGTGTGATGCATACTAAAAAAACCTTCTGTAGGGTGCGATGAGCTAGAGCAGACAAATGGCAGAGGCAGTTGGCTAGGTGGAAACCCAAAGAATTTTCTAGAAACTGCCCATTTGACCCTTGCCTCTCTGAATTCACCCAGGGATGAGTAAGAGATCATGAAATCTCCAAGTGGAACCAAGAACTATCAGAGAAATAACACTAATCAAAATCCCAGAAGCTGACTCACCCACCTGCAAATATATGGATCCCTCATCCTAGAGATCCAAAGGCTGGAATTTGGTATTTTGTAAGAAAGTGTTGTTGCTTTCTCTGTGAAACATCATAGTGTTGGGTGATCTAGATTTTCATGGGGTGAAGAGGGCTTTCATGCTGGGAGAATGGTGCTGGGTCAGACTAATGGGTTGTAATCCTCTCTTCTACTACTTCTATCAATAAATCTATTTGAGTTTTCCTCCATATTCTTGTATATTTCTGAATCTTGTATTGATATATGCATTTGTATGGTTAATATATATCTGATCGTATATTATTTATGGTTATATATCTATATGCTTCGATGGTCTTATGCTGCTTTGACCCTACAGATGTTTCTTTGAAGCAAGACAAGTGAGGAAGGAGTGGTAAAGTTCTATCAAAGGAGGGAGGAAATAAGCAAGGAGCCAAGTGAAAGACTAAGGTTGGTACTCTCTGCTTCTCTCTCATCTATCTCTCATAAAGGGAAACACAAGTAACTTTAGTTTGTTTGTTTCTAAGATAGCTACCTGTCTTAGTGGGACTAGCAGCTCTGAATGGACACTAGTTTTCTTGATAACATGACTGCACTTGAATATGGAACACGGGGCATGTCCTCTTCCTCTTCTTGTGTCTTGGGACACAATTCAACAGATAACCTCACACCTACAGGAATAAGAACCTTCACCAATTTACTATCCTGCATATTAAACCTCTGTAGTATTGTCTCGACATACTTCCTTTGGTTTAACCAGAGCTTCCTCTTTGCTTGATCTCTTTTAATTTCCATGCCCAAAATATAGTTTGCAACACCATGATCTTTCATGTCGAATTTGGAAGACAATTGGTTCTTCAAATCTTTGATAATTTCTTTGTCATTTCCATCTAGCAACATATCATCCACATAGAAGACCAGATAAATAACACAGTCACCAATTAATTTAAAATACACACAGTGATCTGCTTTGCTTCTGGTGAACCCAAGTTTTCATATAAATGTATCAAATTTCTGATACCACATCCTTGGTGACTGTTTTGACCCATACAAAGACTTCCTTGACTTGCATACTAGTTCTTTCTTACATTTCACCACAAAGCCTTCAGGTTGCTTCAAGTAGATTTCCTCTTCTAGATCTCCATGAAGAAATGTTGTCTTCACATCCATCTGTTCTACCTCAAAATCAAAGGCAAAAACAACAAATAAAAGTAATCTAATAGAAGTTACCTTGGCAACAAGGGAAAAATATCACCAAAATCAATTCTCGGCACCTGGAAATAACCTTTTGCTACCAATCGAGCTTTGTATTTCTCCACTTTTCCTTCTGCATTTGTCTTCTTTCTGAATACCCATTTTCTGCCAATGGGCTTCATTCTAGCCGACAACTCCACCAGATCCCAAGACTGCTTCCTCCACAGTTCTGGGATCATCATCAGTAACAGACAAAGCAAAATTTCAATAGAAAGTAGATGGACTATATGTTTCTAGCTACCTTATTTCTCGAACTGATCTTCTCACACCCAGAGTTTGTGGCTCTTTATCTTCTGATTCCTCCTCTCCTGTAGAGTCTAATTCTTCCTCCTCAAGCTCAAAATCTATCTTCTTAAGTTCATTTGGTTAGACTTCATGTTTAATAACATCTTTTACCTCTTTGAACACCACATCTCAGCAGTACACAACCTTCCGTGTGATTGAGTTCCAAATCTTATAACCCTTTAAACCATTCTTATACCCAATAAAGATGCACTTTTCAGATTTACTATCCGACTTGGTTCATTTCTCCTTTCGAACATGTACATATGCATCACATCCAAATACCTTTAGATGTGAAAGAGAGGGTTTTTACCAGTCCAAACCTCTTGTGGAGTCTTATCCTCTAACGCTGATGAAGGTAACCTGTTGACCAGGTAACATGCAGTATCCACCACCTCTGCCCAGAATTTCTATCCTAACCCGACACCACTGAGCATGCTTCTTTCCTTTTCCATCAACATCTTATTCATTCTTTTTGCAACTCCATTTTGTTGAGGTGCATATGGAATAGTCTTCTATCTTGCTATACCACACTTCTTACAGAATTATTCAAATTCTTTGTTGCAGAACTCTTTGTTCTCAACACCTTTATCTTCTTCTCTGTCTGATTTTCCACGAGAGCCTTAAATTCTTTAAACTTGTCAAAGTCTTCAGATTTCTTCTCAAGGAAATATATCCATGTATTCCTTGATAATTCATCTATAAATGATACATAGTACACTGATTTACCCGGCGATGGAACCTTCACAGGTCCAAACACATCACTATGCACAAGTTCTAATATCTGTTTCCCCCTCTTACTACCAGAGGGGAAACTCACCCGATTCTGCTTCCCATATACACAATTTTCACAGAAATAAAAATCCAGAGATCTATTACTCATACCTTCTACCATACCTTTACCATGAGGTATTCGAAGGCCCTTCTCTCCAATATGTCCAAGCCTTTGATGCCATAGCATGGTCTTTTCTCCAGAGACCATTAGATTTTCTGCTCGACTTTCAGGAACCACGGAGCTGTTGCACCCATCAACAACAGTTCTACCTTGTAGCTTGTATAGAATTCCAATTCAAACTCCCCACATCAATACCAATGCTCCCCGAACCATTTTACAGGTATCCTTCTCGAACACTATTTTTACACCTGCATCATCTAGCTTTCTTACAGAAATTAGATTTCTAGCTAATGTAGGAATATGTAGAACACCTGGAAGCGTTCTAACCCTTCCACCTTGCAGCTTTAACTTTACTTTTTTGTGACCAACGATTCTAGCCTTCCTATCATCCCCTAAGAAGACATCACCACCATCATATTTCTCATACTCGCAAAACCACTCTTTATGGGGAGTGAAGTGAAAGGATGTACCTAATTTAATCAACAATGCCTCATGATCTACATGTGTACTTGAAGAAGCCAAGTACACATCCCCACCTTCATCTGAGGTGGTTTTTGCCTTTGCAGAAGGAGCCTCATCAGATCCCTTTCCTTTGTCAGGAGCTTTAGATTTATAGTTCCTTTTGAAGTGGCCTTCCTTTCTGTATTTCTAGCACACCACCTTTACAGGTCTTCCTGGAGATTTAGATCTCTCTCTAGATTTAGATCTCCCACTCAATGGCTTATTTTTGTTTCTGTTCTGGGACTGTCCTCACACAGACAAGGCATCACCATTCTAGCTCTCCATATTTTTTCGTCTCATCTCCTCTGTCAGCAAGGCTAAGACTATTTCATCAAACTGCAAGGCAGTTGCATTGCTACCTATTGCAATAACCAAACTATCCCACAAATCTGGTAGAGAACACAACAAACTAATGCACTTATCTTCATCAGAAATTTTAATATCAATAGATGCTAACTAACTTACCACAGTATTAAGTGCGTTCAGATGCTCTGTCACCGAGTCTCCATCTTTCATCCTCAGGTTATATAGCTTTTTCCGCTGGAACAGTTTATTCACCCAAGACTTAGATTGTTACAAAGTCCCTAACTTTTCCCACAAAGCCTTCGCCGTAGCTTCCCTTGATACATTTAGCAATATTGAATCTGAGACACACAATTGTATTGTGCTTTTTGCCTTTCGATCCAGCTTCTTCCATTCTTCATCGGACACTCCCATTGGTTTAGTACCCGGATCTGTAGTGATCCACTAATCCTTATCCACCAACAGCGCCTCCATCTTGAGTTTCCACAACTCAAAACTATGACCATTAAATTTCTCGATCTCTATCATGCCACTACTCGCCATCTTCTTTTACCACCAGAATCGATTTCGCAGATCTCCCACTGAACAAGGTCTACTACAGGCCTGAGAGAAACCCCTCAGCAACAAAGGTGTCCCCTTGAAGCCAAAACAACTCCGATACCAAATGTAGGTTTTAACCCCGTACAGAAATTCCCTGCATACGAATTCTAAAACACAGAAGATAAACAATGCGAGAGCATAACACATAAAACACATACACAAAGATTTTCCCCTGGATCCCAAAACCGGGACTACTAGCTTGATTTTTCATTATGTTCCTTTTAATGTTATAATACATAATTATAGATGTCAAAGCATCCAATCCATAGACCGAAAACCATCACGTCTAAAAAACATGTGCGAAAATCATGCACAAAACCATAGGTGGGTCAGCCGAACCTAACATAGGGTCCAAAACCAAAATTTTCTGGGGCACTGCCCTGGACCCCATAAAGTGGGGTTACGCGTACACCTCAAACTCCCTGTGACCCCCTCCCCCCCCGCTACATAATCGACACAACAAAGGGGGCTCTGCCCCCCTCTAACCCCTCGGTTAACTACGTGGGCTAGTCATGGAAAGAATATAACACAACCCAATAGGTATTGGTGGCCACCCAACAATTCCACTTCGACCCCCACCATTGCTTCTTTCAATTTTCAGTTTCCTTAATAGTAGAAAAAATTACTATTTTTAGCAATTTTTCAAGTTCTAAATTTCTAGAGCAGTTTTGAGGCCCTAAACGACATTTTTTTTGGAAATCTACCTGCTTTTCAGTCGTAGTCCTCGAAGAGATCTTTCCAGCAGGTTATCATGCACATCAAACGGAGATAATATGACCAAGTCACGACCTAGGGAAGTTGGCTGTCCAACTCACCTCAACAGAGCCCATAAACTCTTGGTGTTACATCTCCTCAGGTAAGGGTTTTGGTTTAAGGTTGCTCTTATTGTTCAATAATAAAAAGGCCCTTGAGACTCATTGTAAGATAGTTGAGAGGCGTGTAGCCGCCACATCTCTTCTCAGAGATAAGCTACCATCACCCTATTTGGTTTATTTCCATCTCTGTTTGTAAGCATATTTCAATATTTTACATTAATGAAATGAATTATTATTTCCACTGCATCTCTGTGTTTATGGTTATCTCTATAATTTGTTGCATTCCTATTTAAATCCAGATCAGTGGTATCAGAGTAGTCTGTTTTTTTCTCTGTTTTTCTTTGCATGTCCCCAACAAGGTCGGGATATAAGGAGTTAGGGCTTGAACTGGTTGAACCTTTGCAAGACCAGCCTCACAAATCTCGATGGCCTCCAATGGCGGATGAAAAGAAAGACGAGGGGGTAGGAGATCCTATCAAAATATTGCTCGAAGAAGCCCTCAAGTGATAAAGGAACGCGATGGTGGACAGCTTTTCCTAGATCCTTCAGAGGCTACCCAAGGGCGACGCCTCGGGTTCCAACAGCTACTCTGGAAACGCCACACCATTTAAGGTACAAGTTAATTTTGAAATCCCGATACTCAAGGGTTAGATAAACACAGTGCCATCGATAAATGGTTAAATCTACTAGAGGGTTATTTTTTTGTTCATGATTTTTTCAATCGGGAAAAGATTATTTTCGTTCTTTTGAAAGCATCTCCCCACGTCAGGGATTGGTGGGAAACCTATTGTGAGCAAAAGGATGAAAGTACAGGCTCATTTTTTTAGCCGTACCCACTTGGAATTCATTCTAGGATGCCATCAAGGAGAAGTACTACCCTGTCGGAAGTTATGAAGATCAATACATAAAGTGGACCACACTGCAGTATGGAAGGGACCAAGACGTGGCGGAGTTTACCAATATTTTCCATACCCTTCACACAAAGTTGGGTATCAACGATTCAAAGTAGCATTTGGTACTCAAATACCATGGCTACTTGCACAAGTACATCTAGGAAGAAATAGAATTCCTGAACATCTCCTCGCTCGGTACGGCCTACCGATATGCCATCAAGGTCGAGCTAAAGTTTAAGCAGAAGAAGCGATACTTTTGATATGTGAATCTGAAGCAAGGGAAAGGTGCCCCCAAACCGTAGAATAAAGGAAAAAGCTAGGCAGGGCGGCCCAGGACAAACTACCAAATCTGCAAGCAAAGAACAGTGCCGCGAATCCGAAAAAGGACATGGGAAAGTGGTGTGAGTTCCATAAGAGCTCCACTCACAACACAAGTGAGTGTCGGGCCAAGCAGTCATTGGTGGCTAAGCTAAAGGTTTTAGAATCAGATGCATGTTCCAACTCTGAGTTAGAACCCGACAAGGGGAATGACAAAGGGAAGTAGATTATCGATGCAGAGCCCAATGCCACTGTTTCCACCATGAAGATCCCGAAGGAGGAACTCGAAGATACAAAGCAGGAGGAGTGTTTCTTCCACTCCCATATGTGGGTAAACGGCTCCCTGCTATAGTTCATTCTTGATAGCGGGAGCCAAAAGAATCTCATTTTGGCAGAGGTCGTGAAGCGGTTGGGCTTACCGACCACAGCACATCCACAACCGTACACCATCAGGTGGCTTCACTAAGGATGGGATCTTTGTGTGAGCCAGTAGTTTCACCTTCCATAGAACATCAAGCCCTTCATAGATGAGGTATTGTGTGACATTACTCCCCTTGAAGTTTCTGTGTATTATTAGGAAAACCATACTTGTGGAAGCGACATGCTGTGTATGAATCAAGGCCCCGTGTTGTTATTGTTACTTTGGGAAATACGTTATACAGGATACTGGAGGTAGCACCACCTACTACTATCTCTTTAGTTACTGCAAAATAATACAGTAAGCTCATTTCCAAAACTGGGAAATTTGTTTTCCTGATGATACGCCACGACCTCTAGAGAGGGCCCCTTCACATGACAACTACAGATGGACAAGGTCGTGGAGGATTACGAGGATATCTTCACCTCCTCCGCAGGGGATCCTCTGCACTGTCAGGTCAAGCACTCCATCGATCTGACCCTAGGTGCACTGCTGCCCAATGGACCAATCCATCGGTGCTCCATTTTGGAGAACAATGAAATCAAGAGGAAAATTTAGGAGCTATTGCAGAAAGGTCACATCCGTATGAGTTCATCGCCTTGTGGGAGCCCGATCATGTTGGTATAGAAGAAGGATGGGACTTGGAGACTCTATATTGACTATCGGGCGCTGAATAAGATCATTGTCTGTAATAGGTACTCAATCCCACGGATTGATGACCTCCTGGACCAGCTGAAGGGGGAAAAATAATTTAACAAGATCGGTTTGAGGTCAAGATATCACCAGGTACCAATTGAACCCTCCGATGTGTGGAAAATTGCCTTCAAAGCCAAGGAGGTCTTTTTGGAATGGTCGGTTATGACTTTTGGACTGATGAATGCTCTTGCAACATTCATGATCCTAATGGATGACATATTGTGGCCATTCACTAACTCATTTGTAGTGGTATACTTGGATGACATCCTGATCTTCAGCTAGAGTTGGGAAGAGCACCTCCACCACATTTGACAAGTTCTCCAAACACTACGGCAACACAAGTTATGTGCCAATTTGGAGAAATTCACTTTTGGCATGACCCAGGTTCAGTATCTGGGATACATTGTTGATGAATAGGGGGTGCATGTGGATCCAACTAAGATCCAAGTCATTCGGGATTACCCATCTCCAACTGCTCTCATAGAGCTCCGTAGCTTTCTAAGTCTTTCCAACTTCTACCGTAGGTTTGTGTTGGGATTTTCTCATATCACTTGGCCCTTGAGTCAAATCACTAAGGCAAGAGCGAAAGCAAAATTCTTTTGGTCTAAATCTCAACAGAAGTCGTTCATAGATTTGAAAGATCGCCTCCACTCGACACCAATGCTTGCATTACCAGACTTTCAACAACTATTTGAGGTCGAGATAGATAACTCTGACTATGCTATTGGGGAAATCCTTACTCAACATGGGCATCCAGTGGCGTATCACAGTGAGACACTTTCAGACATAGTCTAAAAGTATCCCACTTATGACAGAGATGTATTCCATTGTCCAGGCCTGCCAGCAATGAAAACATTACATTTTGGGGAAGGAAACAGTCGTCCACACAAACCACCGACCCCTATAGTTCATACAAACCCAAGGGAAATTTCAAAATGATTGCCATGAGAAGTGGTCCACATACCTATAACAGTTCCATTTGAATATCAAGTATAATAAGGGAAGCACAAATAATATTTCATATTGTCTCAGTCAACAATCGATCATGGCGTTAACCATCGTGCTCAACTCTTGTGGGCACGAGACTTCTGATTGGCCACTTCTCTACAAAAGAGACCTAGAAGTTAGCCACTCATACCAGACACTCTTGGAGGGTCAGCATGTTCCAGATTTTCACCTCCAGGATGCCTTGTTATGCCACTTGGGTCACCTTTGTGTTCGTTCAATCAAGCCTACCAAGATGATTTGGGAAGCACACTACAGTCAGGCTACTGGGCATTTCGGGGTCGAGAAAATAGTGGCAGTACTGCATAAGTATTTCTATTGGCCAAATTTTTGACAAGATGTCGAAAAATACATCAGATCATCCACTATCTGTGCCATTGCAGAACTGACCATCAAGAAGCAAGGCCTCTATACCCCACTTCCTACCCCTAGTCGACTTTGGGAATCCATCACCATGGATTACATGTTAGGCCTTCCTTCCACTAAGTATGGAAACGACTATGTTTTTGTGGTTGTCGACAGGTTCTCGAAGATGGCCAATAAGGCAGCCTTCAAGAAGAATATCACAGCCGAAGCCACTACTAAACTCTTCTTTGAACGAGTGTGGGTACACTTTTGGATCCCATAGTCTATCATCTCAGATCGGAATAGCAGGTTCCTCAGTACATTTTGGTCCAGTCTTTGGTTGATGATGGACACCAAACTCACTAAGTCCACAACCTTCCATTCTCAAACTGATGGCCAGACAGAGGTTGTCAACAGGATGATCATACACATTCTACACATGTACAACTCAAAGCATCCACACACATGGGATGAGAGCCTCCCCTATGTTCAGCACAACTAAAACTGGGCTCTTCATAGATCGATTGGCCACAACCCTTTTCAGGTGGGCTTGGGATTGAGCCACAATGTCGCATTGATGTGGCCATCCCATTTGCAGCTACTCATGCAGATTTAGCTCATTTCTAATCCAAAACAGATAAGGAAACAACTTCATTGAGCACATCCAACATATTCACTAGCAGGTCCATTACATTCTGGAGAAATCAAATGGCAAGTACAAGCAGTGACTTGATCAACATCGGGTGCCACACAAGGTTCAGGTGGGCGACAAAGTCTGGTTGCATTTGCAAAAGCGATTCCTTACCGGATCCTGTCAAAAACTCAAACCACTCTGATATGGTCCTTACAACATTTCTTAGAATATTATATATTACAGAGCAATGGAACACAAAATATTGCAGAAATATAAACACAACAAATGCATAAAAAAAGAGAGACATAGATATACGTGGTTCACCCAGTTTGGGCTACATCCACGGTGAAACAACTAGTCCTTCTTTTATTATATTATCCAGCAAACTAAAGAGATACAACCTACAATAGATCCATTGTAACTCCCTCTTCACTCTCAATCTCCTCTCTTTTCCTCACTCAGAATGCAGATTTGACATACATAGACACAATACAATTCCTTCATATATAGTGAGGGGGCATTACCTCCGAAACCCCGCTGGGGGACCACTGGCCCCCAGACCCCCCATCCGGGGGGGATCAGCCCCCTCGAACCGTAGCGGGGTGGACAAGTCCCCCCTGCACCCCCCCGTGTGGAGGGGTGTACAATCTTCTTGGGGTATACATTTGGCTGAGACCTTTGAATACAGAAGATAATCAAGCTCCACGCCCAACAATCTCCCACTTGGAGACTGATTATATCAACTCCACCGCTGCTTCATTTGCTAGACAATGACTCCTCTTTTGACCTGGTTGTTTCTCATCTTCTTTATCATACTTGAAGACCAATTGAAATTGAGAAGATTTTCAGTTTCTCCCTGGTTACAACTTTTGCTAACATATCTGTAGGATTTTGGCTAGGGTGTATCTTTTCCAGCTTCAACTGTCCATCTTGCAATGCTGATTGTATGAAATGGTACTTGAGCTGTATATGTTTAGTCTTGGAATGAAATGTATAGTTCTTTGCAAGATGTATGGAACTCTGGTTGTCACTGTATAACCTACTCAACTCCTGCTTCTTACCCAATTCATCTAGAAACCTTTGTAACCAAGTCATTTCTTTACTAGCCTCTATACCAGTAACATACTCTGCTTCTGTTGTTGAAAGTGAAACAATACTTTGGATTTTTGAAACCCAACTGATAGTTGTTCCACCTACAGTAAATACATATCTTATAGTGCTCCTTCTGTTATCTCTGTCACCTGCCATTTTTGCATCAACATATCTATGTAGAGCAATGTTTGAACCACCAAAGAATAATGCTTGATTTGTGTTACCTCTCAAATACCTGAGAATCCACTTCACCACCATCCAATGTTCTTTTCCTGGTTTGTTCATGTACCTTCCTACAACTCCCACTGCTTGTGCAATATCAGGCCTTGTGCAGACAATTGCATACATTAAGCTTCCAACTGCTGATGCATATGGAACTTTAGACATATGACCCTTTTATTCCTGAGCCTTGGGACACTCCTCCTTACTTAATTTGAAATGGCTAGCCAAATTTATACTAATTGGTTTTGCATTCTGCATATTAAACATTTTCAACACCTTTTCTATGTACTCACTTTGAGACAATGTTACTTTGTGATTCTTCCTGTATCTAGTTATTCTCATACCAAGGATTTGTTTTGCAGCACCCATATCCTTCATTGCAAATGAGTTTGCCAATTTCATTTTGAGCACATTTATTTCTTTCATGTTAAACTTGTAACAAGCATGTCATCTACATACAATAACAATATAATATAGCTACCATCATTTTGCCTTTAGAGATAAACATGATGATCAGAGTGACACCTAGTATAACATTTTTCAAACATTTAAACTAGTCAAATTTTAGATACCACTGCCTTGGAGCTTGTTTTAAGCCATACAAGCTCTTCTTCAACCTGCACACTAGTTTCTCCTTCCCTTTTACCTCATATCCTTGTGGCTGCTGCATATATATCTCTTCCTCCAAATCCCCATGGAGAAAAGTTGTCTTTACATCTAACTGCTCAAGATGCAAATCTTCAATTGCTACTAGACTTAGAATAGTTCACAATAGGAGAAAATATCTCATCAAAGTCTATACCATTTTTCTGTGCAAGCCCTTTCACCACAAGTCTAGCTTTATACCTTTTTCTACCTCCATCTTTTTCCTTCAACTTTTAAACCCATTTATTATGCAATGTTGTTTTACCTGTAGGCAATCTGATGAAGTCCCAAGTCTAGTTATGTGCTAAGGAGTCTATCTCTTCTTTCATGGCTTGCCCCCACTTCTTCCTGGTTTCTACGTGCACTACTTCTTCATAACATTCTGGTTCACCAAAATCAGTCAACAATACATAATATAATGAAGGAGAGTTTTGTTCAGGGGGTCTACTCATCCTGGTAGATCTTCTAACACCACTCTCAGGTGTTTGAAGTGCTTGTTGCTATTGTGGTTGTTGTTCTGACTGTTGATCATTCTGATTTTCAGGCACCATTACTTTTTCTGTGATCTTGTCAAACACTGAGTATTCTCTGTTTTCTTTTTCATGTTTCTTTTCCTGCATCTGATCCTTATAATAAGCATTTTAATTGAATATGACATATCTGCTCCTAATGATTTTATGTTTTTCATAATCATAAAAGCGATAACCAAAACCATTAACACCATATCCAATAAAGTTAAATTTCTTTGATTTTGCCTCAAGATTTGTTCTATTTTCTTTATTAATTTGGACAAAGGCTTCACAACTAAAAGTCTTTAAAAAAGATTAGTTTACCTTTTTACCTGTCCATGCCTCCTCTGGAATACCAGCATCCAAGGAACTTGAAGGCCCTCTGTTTATTAGATAAACAACAATATCTACAGCATTTGCCCAAAATTGTAAAGACAATCCTGTGTGCAATATCATGCACCTTGCACGCTTCATGATTGTCTTGTTCATCCCTTCTGACACGCCATTTTCTTGTGGTGTTCCTGGAACTGTTTTCTCTCTACGAATTCCATTCTCTGAACAGTACCTATCAAAAACTTTGCTGCAATATTCACCTCCATTATTGGATCTGAGACACTTCAACCTTTTTCCTGTCTCATTTCCAACCAAATCTTTCCATTTCTTGAAAATATCAAATACATCAGATTTATTTCAAATACAATAAGTTCAGGTTTTTCTAGTTGCATCATCAATAAAAGTAACATAATAATGAGAGCCACGAAGAGATGATACCTGAGTAGGTCCCCATACAACTGTATGCACAAGCTCTAATTTTTTGCTCTTCTTTTCTTTCCCAACTCTAAGGAATCTCTTTTTTGTTTTCCATAAATGCAATTCTCACAGAATTTTAAATCAACATGCTTCAAACCTAGCAACAAATTTCTTGAGTGAAGAATCTACATCCCTTTCTCACTCATGTGCCTGAGCCTATGATGCCACAATGTCGTATCTTCTCCTGTAGAGGTTAAAGCATTAACAAAATTAGAAATACCATTGCATAAATAAAATGTACCAACCTTTCCTCCTTGTGCTCTTACGAGGGATCCTTTAGTGACCTTCCAGGTTTTATCTGTGAAAGTAGTTACGCAACCTTAACCTCCCAACTGCCATGTTGAAATCAGATTTTTCTTCAGATCTGGAACATGCCTTACCTCCTTCAATAGCCATTGATTTCCATTTTGTTGTGTTATGAAAACTGTACCCATTTCGACGATTTTACAGGGTTT
Source organism: Pinus tabuliformis (assembly GCA_031772625.1). NCBI lineage: Eukaryota > Viridiplantae > Streptophyta > Pinopsida > Pinales > Pinaceae > Pinus > Pinus tabuliformis. Next base: position 416,820,548 of record CM062806.1, on the reverse strand, counting down.
ATCATCACCCAAATGAACTTGTCCAAAATCTCCTTGAACATAATCATGAAAATGTTTCTTATCAAGTGTGGCATGGAATGAGGCCCCTGAATCTACCACCCATGCATCAATAATATTTTCTATTGAAAGAATCAAAGCATATTGCAACACATCACCTGTTACATTCGCTTCATGATTAGTTTCTTGTTGCACATATCCTTCTTTTCCCTTCCGAGACTTGTAGTATTTTTTTAGGTGTCCTTTATTCCCGCATTTCTAGCACACTATCCCTGATCTAGACTTGGATCTGCCTTTTCTTTACTTACTATGGTATCCTGGGCTTTTTCCTGTTTCCATTTTTCTTCCCCTAGTCTCTGTAGTCAAAGCATTGCCTGATGTCTCACCGGAGCTTTTCCGTCACATTTCCTTGCTAAGGATTGCACTGACAACATCATCAAACTTTAAAGTACTAGATCCAAAGATAGAGTTGCTAATGGCCATAACTAAACCATTCCAACTTTCTGGCAATGAGCAAAGAAATAACAAAGCCCTAACTTCATCATCAAAATTTACCCCTACAGAACTTAATTGACTTGTAACTGTATTAAAATCATTTAAATGATCAGCAATAGATCCACCTTCTAACATCTTCATATTAAATAAATGCTTCATAAGTAATACCTTATTTGAGGCTAAGGGTTTTTCATATAGTTTTGCCAATGTCGACATTAAACCCTCTGTTTTCATTTCCTTTGAAATATTAAATGCTATCGATGCCGCTAGGCACAACCGTATTGTTCCAAGTGTCTTTCTATCGATAATATTCCATTCTGTGTCTATCACACTCGTCGACTTCCTTTTCTTCTGCTCAATGGTAGGTATAGATCTCTTTGATACAGATAATATTCCATCTGCATCTTCCACAGCTGCTAGTTTTGGTCGTTGAACTTTTTGACCCTAAACCTACCATCTTTCGCCATTGCTCCCACTCGAACCAGGAACTCTTCTCTCCTGTGAGTTTATCAACCAAATAGACCTTCGGCTCTGATATCAGTTGTTATAAAATTATATATTACAAAACAATGGAACACATAAAATATTGCAGAAATATAAACACAAAAAACGCATAAAACAAGAGAGACACAGATCTACGTGGTTCACCCAGTTTGGGCTACATCCATGGCGAAAAAACGAGTCCTTCTTATAGTATATTATCCAACAAACTAAAGAGATACAACCTATATCAGATCCGTTGTAACTCCATCTTCGCTCTCAATCACCTCTCTTTTCCTCACTTAGAATACAGACCTAACATACGTAGACGTAATACAATTCCCTCATATATAGTGAGGGGCTGCCTTCTAGGGAAAAAAAACCCTAAACTAAACATAACTTCTACCATTACCAAGGTTGTGGGAGACAATGCGTTTGAGCTCAGAATTCCCCCATTCCTTGGCCTGCACCTAGTGTTCAATGTGGACCAACTTCGGCCATACTTTCCACCATTACTAGACACATCCGACATTGCAGAACAACTCACACCCACAGAGTTAAATCCAAATTGCGTGGAACAAGCTGCAAGTGATTAGATCATGGACACACAGATCAATCACACTCACCAGCAGAATATCCAATTGTATCGAGTTGTCAAAGCAGGTCAACTCCTTCACCAGGGCAAGTGGCTCACCGGGGACCGATTTCAGTAAAAGTTTCCTCATCTCATGGAGGAACTAAATGCAATGGGGACTATTGGTTCCTAAGGGGGGAGAAATGATCCAGGTGGATATTGGTGGCCACCCACCAATTCCACTTGGACCCTCACCATTGTTTCTTTCAGTTTTTTAGTTTCCTTAATTGTAGCATAGTTTACTATTTTTAGCAGTTTTTTGGATCCTAAACTTTCAGAGCCGTTTTGAGGCCCTAAACGACGTTTTTTGGAAATCCACTGCCAATGAATTTTTGTCTAGAATTTTCTGTTCCATCGTAGTCCTCGGAGAGATCTTTCCAACGAGTTATCATGAGCGTCAAACAGAGATAATATGACCAAGTCACGACCCTAGGAATTTGGCTATCCAACTCACCCCAACGGGGCCCATAAACTCTTGGTGTTACATCTCCTCGGCTTAGGGTTCTGGTTGTTTAGGGTTTTCTCTTATTGTTAAATAATAAAAAGGCCCTTGAACCTCATTGTAAGACTATTGAGAGGCATGTAGCTGTCACATCTCTTCTCAAAGATAAGTTACCATTGCCCTAACTAATTTATTTCCATCTTTACTTGTAAGCATATTTCAGTATTTTACATTAATGAAACGAAGTATTATTTTCCCTGAATCTCTGTGTTTATGGTTATCTCTGTAATTTGTTGTGCTCCTGTTTAAAGCTAGATCACCTTCTGTTTTCAGAATGTTAATATTCTGCGGATCCTCATCCTCCTCTTCAAAAGTTACATTATAACATTCTAGCACGCAACTCGGCTGAGTAACCCATTAAGGTTGTGTCAGGTCTAAAGGATCCTGCGGGATCTTAAAGATGGTTGCTTTCATATCTTGTAGCACTTCCTCAATACCGTCAAACCCATCCTCAAAACTAAACGTCATCATGAACCCTTAGCGTAGGATATCCTATTCACCTGTCCCATGGTGAAGCTCTGTTTCTACATACCAATTCAATGGAATAACATCTAGGGTATGACAAAATAGGTGAACCCCCTAAGGTTGTGGCTTTTCTCCATACGCCTGCATCCACTTGGCCAGATGCATGCACGAATCATCTTCTCCATTGTACTTGTCTATCAGTTGCACCTTAGGCTTCCCAAATCGTACTTGCATCTTTCTCCTACATTCATGCCAATCATCAAAGCTGCCTTTGTGCGCACCCCACCATCTTGCCGGCCTATCGCGCAGTGCCCAGTCCAAGGCCTGTAAGCATTGATTTCCGGCACCTCCCTTTCAAATGCATCAAATAAAATATCTACCTCATTTAGACCATCATAGATAGGCTGATCTCTTATTTCTGTCGACATGCAGTGCAACGAATTTGTCATCATATTGCAGTGCAGCGTAGTTACTTTGTGTAACCGATTCTACCATCATTCGATTTCTTCATCGGAATCCGAAGTGTAGGAGCTTTTGCTCTCCCATTTAATCTGCCCTTCCGCAGTTGGATTCACCCAGTCTTGGTCTTGCGCCGTTATCTTGTAGATATAGTCCAGATCATCATCAATTTCATAGTCGCGGACTGGCTCCATATATTGCGATCCTTTAGCAGGGTCCAGGGGTATAATTATGCGCAGTGACTTCTTTTCAAAGATCTTTTTTCGCTTCTTCATATTAATTACCCCATTCATATCAGTGGCCAAGTGAATTCCTAGGATTGCAGGGTAGAGATTGCTGTCATCAACAATCTCTATTACTTCAAAATTCACTAGTGCGCTCGCTCCCTCAATATCCATAGTTATTCCCTGCAATCACCCCATGGGTAATTTTTTCTGTTGATTTGCCATTCTCAATGGAATTGGAGACCATTGCAGCACGGGCATCCCCATTCGCTTCCATGTCTATTTTGGCAGAACATTCACATCTAATCCCAAATCCAGGATGACTTGATCCATTTCATATTCTCCGATCTATGCGGTGAGTCTCATTTCTCGTCCCATTCTTGTCTTATGATTTTCAATCTTGCGAACTATGCATGGTTCATCGGGTGCGGTCCCAGCACATCTATTGATAAGTTCCTATAGCCCTTTCATAGCCTTACTATTGCGCAGTAACTTCATACAGGTTTCCAAGAAAGTTGTCAGCATGGATGGGTTCATCTCTAGCTCAGGCTTATCTTTGCTTCCTGACGTGGAGGTCTCGACAATGCTCTTCTTAGCTTCCATGAAGGTTTCCTGAGCACGCTCCAAATCAAACTTAGCTCATTTCGCTGGGGCTTTGCGAACCTAAGTATTATCTTCTGACTGTTTCCCCTTGTTATCTCCCATCGCGATTCCACTTCAAAGCACCATAATTACATTCGGATCTTCTTCGCGCGGCTCAGACCTCATCATCTGCAGGTTCTGAGCCGGGGGAGGCGGTAATACTCGTTTGTCAATGATCCTAGCTATCAGCATAGGAAAATCTTCTGTCTCATGATCAAACAACATGAAATACTTACACGATGGGTGCATCAGATAAGTGAAATCGTGGGCATAGTGTCATAGCCCTCCACAATTGTAGCAAATCAACTGTCCACGACCTCTACCAAGCCCTCCTCTGCCTTAGCCTCGTCCACGCCTCTAAAATCTTGTCCACGCCATTCCTGTATTTTGGTCAAGGGAACATGTTTCAGCCTGAACCCTGTAGGTGGGAGTTCTATCCATCATCAATTCATAGCTTCTGAGAGTATGGTTGTCATGTCCTATCCTGTCTTGTTTCAAACTCTGCATCTTAAGGAAAATATTTTTCAGCTGCGTGTGGATCTGCTAAACTCCTAGGTTAATATCTTGCATCGAGGTCTCATGTAGCCTCATAGCAATCTCTAAGTACTCTTCCTGAGTTTTTATTTTCTGCTATGATAACGCACTCCTAAAATGTGGTAGTAGCGAAGCTACAAACCACTCACGATGTTGCCATCTGTTAGATTCATATTGGCTTCACGAATTGTACATTTCAACCTCTGATCTAGTTCCCAAGGAGTCTTGCCTGATATCATCTTGATCTCTTTGAATCCCACAATCGAATGCGCTTCAGAATTAGGCCTACTAAATTCTCTATTTAGCATTGTTTGGATATTCGTGACTCTCTCTCTGGTTGGAATACTTAATATACCAGGTCAGCGTGCAATCTTGCAGGGCACTAACTAGTGTCGCTTTCTTTATATGGTTATCTGTAACACCTTGCACTTCCCATACAACCCTTATAACGAACCAGAACTGCTTTGGATCTTCATTTCCCAAACCATTGAACACAAGAAACTTCATTGTATTTGCCATACTAAATCGCGGTGGTGGTGGAGTTGGTATGGAAAAAGATGGAGGTGATGGCGGTGAAACTAGGGGTGGTGTGGGTGGAGGTGGTATTTGTGGAATTGTTTGTCTTATCAAGTGAATAACAATTTGCGAAGAGACATTCGCGAGCTCTTCCTCGTCCCCTCACGGAGGTGAAATCATGGGGCTATTCTCAGCCTTCAATTTATTTCTTAGTTGGATTCCAATGATACGACATCACACATCTTTATGCAGATTCCAGTCCTGGAAACAGAACCATTTGTTGGCTTATGAGGGCTTGACCTAGGTTTAGAGTTATTTAGCCAAACAAATCCCTACACTACTGATGAGCCTCGGTATTGCAACAAGAATGTTGCAACTCCCAAGGCTACTGACCTTACTTATCAACTCGGGGTTCGTACAAACTTAAGAGGTATCAGAATTATATGTGTAGCATATAATGTGTCATTCGTTTGTTGTCATGATGTAATGGAGTGCATGTACTGAAGTCAAATCTTAAACTAATTGTAGAAAATGAAATGTTCGAAATGGAACCTTAACCTATTGCAAGAAAGAAAGTACAAGGAAAGAGAATGCAATCAAATGCTAAAACACACCATTTTCTAACTCACTGCTAAGAGGCTTTGCTTCAAAATAATTCTAAGTTAACATTTATGCAATCCTACTGTCCTAACCATGCAAATTCAAACCATCAAACCTTCTACTACTGTGCATGTAAATGAATAAAATAAATTTTCTTTTCTTTTTGTCCTTTTTTCATGTGAGAGTGTGAAAACTAATCTCATTTGGTGATGTGGTAGGTGGCTTGGAGATGATGGTGAATGTTCATAAGGTTTGGGAGATAGATATGGACCCTTTCCTAGCTTCCTAGAGGCTTTTTCCTCAATTTGGTCTCAAAACAAGTTTTCCTACAGGATTCTACAATTATTTCCTACCGGATCCCCTTATTTCCTACAGGATGTACAAATTTATTATAATTCATCGAGTGACCAAAAAAATCAAATAAAAATTCGATGGGACAATTTTTTTATTCAATATAACGTCTTAGGTCCCCATTCCAAGTGGAATCATTCAAAAATAACTTTCTTAAACCATGCAAAAAAAATAAAAAACATTACTAGTCGAAAATCTAGAAATTCGAGAACTATTGAACTAGTAAATCTAAAAAATCCCTAACCAAATCAAGTGTAAATGCAACAGGGTAGTTTTTGTTATGAACTAGAATGTGTGTGTGATCTAATGTAAGTGCAATCAATTTGATTGAAGCTCCTCAGCATGCTCTAAATAATAGAAGAAGTTTACTGTTCTTTGCTAAAAATGAGGTCCAACAATCTAGATTTGTGAATAAGAAGACTAATCCAAACATCTCAATGGTTTCTATGAACTTCCAAAGCTTTTCCAAGGATGAAATAATTCTTGTGATCCTGCAAAAAAACTTACATCAACCATTTAACTCAATCCTACAACAAGAAATTATTAATCTTAAATGCAGAAATAGAAAGAATCATGACATAAAAGCTAGAGATGCATGTGAATAAGCAATGAAAAGAAGGAAATAAAATAATAAAAAAGGGCTTTGAGGTTCCTAGGATGGCCAAGCCCAAAGAATATCAGAGCTCTATGGAGGAGAACAAGCATTAGAAGCTGAACATTGCACCAATCTTCATTATTTTCATCAATAGAATTACATCCCTGCAAGAAAATACAATGAAGTTGCAAGAATACATGCTCTCTCCATAATAACACTAATGAAAAACTCCCCCTTAGAGAAAAATTCGACTTGGTACTTATACAAAATTATTAGGAATAATTCCCCATGAATGGAGGAAGCTTTCTCGACCAAAAACCCTTGATTAGTGGATCTAGTCCCCAATATTAGGAATTTGCATTAAATGGAAGGGAACACATTCCTAGATTTTCTCAATCATTCCCTAGAGGAAAATTTGACTTGGAACTTATAAAAACTGATTAATAATCATTCCCCGTGGATGGAGAAAACTTTCCCCACTGAAATCCCTTGATTAGTGGATCTACTCCCTTGATTGTGGATCTTCTCCCTTAATTAGTGGAACACATTCCTAGATTTTCTCAGTCATTGGAGTTCCACAATTTGTGCCATAATTCGATAATATCTCGTTGACTTATTATTTATTATTGATCCTCCAGTAGTAGAGAACAAGTCCCTAAATTATCTCGTCATAGAAGTCTTCATAATCTGCCCAATATTCCCATAATATTCTACAATAAATAAATAATATTAGGCACAAATATTCAATTATTCATAAGCCTTCCTCTTGAATATATTAAAGTTAAAAATAAATTATCTAATGCAAAAAGAGAGGTTTAGTGTGCTGAAGGATGGTCATAGGCCTTAATTTATGTCTAATTTAGAAGCCCATCATACCCCCTGCTAAAAGTGTTGGTCATCCTCTGAGCAACTTAGTGACCTCATTGTGCCTCATCCATGGCCTTGGTGGCCTCTCTCTTGTGCATTAAGAATCTTGGTTGTAAGTGCTGCAAGGACAAGCCAAAAAACATATTTGTGCAAAGAAAAATCCTTCTTTATTTAGGCCATTAGTTTTCATTTTTCCCCTTATTCAAGATGGTTCTTGATTATTTTTTTCGTTTCACAAGGCCTTCCACACCTTTATCAACATTCTGCTACCTTGTTCCACCATTAATTTGCCTTAGGACTGCCTCCTGTAGGACTTCTCGTTCACTGTAATTCCTACAGGATCATCCTATAGAAAACACAGTCCCTTTCTAAAATGAAGGAGTGGAAAAAATGACAGAAATGGAAGAGTGAATAGTAATGAGTGGTAAAATAAAAATGTGAGTGACAGGGGTCTCTTTGTGATCCTTCTTTGCTCTTTGACCGTCCTTCTTGCTGACCTGCAAATGGAAATTTCATAAAAATGGAGAGGATGGTCTCTTTGTTTTTTTTTCAAAAATGAAATGAGATAGATGAATGATGAATAGATAGTGAATATGAAGTGGATGGAGGTCTTGAAGTGTTGTGGTGACCTTGGCTTTTGCAAAAATTTCTTCTTTTAACTGTTGTCCTCATTCCTTGAAATCATCACCCTTCATAATTTGACTGGATGAGACTTTCGACCCATCCTTAGCTTATAAAACCTCATCTCTCATGCATTGACAAATTCTTTTTAACTATAATATGCTTAAGAGAAGAGGTCAAGAATATTGCATACCTGTACCTATCTGATAGTTGTTGGAGAGACATGCATGTTGATGTTGAGTTGATGTTGATGCGCAGGTGTTCAATGGTGATGTTGATGATCCTGATACTGTTGTTAAGCTCTGGAGAAGATTCTTTGACCTCTGGATCTCCTTTAAAACTACTCACTGCCAAGCCTATAGGTGTTGTTATGTATCTTTTAGGTTTACAGGACAACGGCTTGTTTTTCCCATATCTCCCAAATGGTAGACTAGATGGAGATGAAACATTTTGAGCATGTTTCCATCATCATTACGCACCTCCCCATAGAAAAAATTTGGTAAACGGATGCATGGATCTTGAGAAAAACTAAAAGTGGCTCAAGGTGGTGGAGGCCGATTTATTGGAAACCGTGCACTGGAACTTGCTGAAATTGCTTGGGCATGTTACCATAATCCATATTCATTTCCGTATGAATTTTTTTTTAAATGTATGTACAAATATTGAGAAAATGCAAAAATGGATGAAGGTGATGGAGGTAAATTTCTTGGAAACCGTGCATTGCAATTTGCTAAAATTGCTTGAGCATGTTACCATCATCCATACGCATCTCCCCCTAAAACAGCTTGGCAAATGGATGCATAGTTTTCAAGTTATGAAAAAACAAATTTCTGCTCTATGTATTTTTGTATCCTGTAGTAAAACAGAGCATCCTGTAGTTTTTTAGGACAACAAGGAAAATGAGTGGGAGAAGCTTGAGAATAATGGTGGATGGTGAATATAGACGAGGGTGATGGATTGGCATGGCCTTGGCCTTGTTGGAACATTTGAGCAAAGTAGGAGAAAGTCAAAATTTGACTTCTTTTGACTAGGCTTGACCAATTTTCCTTTTGGTACCAACTTGTTTTTGTTGGCTGCAGATGTTGGAGAGTACATGCATGCATGAAGCAAGGGATATTTTTTTTTTTTTTTTTTTTTTTTTTTTTACGTCTAGGCGTACTAGCCACGCCAATGAGGTTTTCAACTAGTAGGTCTGCCTAGGCGCCTCAAAGGAGGTTTTCACCTAGGATCTTTTTTTTTTTTTTCAACCCATTGACCACCTCATGGATGTTTTCAATCAATGAGCCAATCTGAGGTGCCTCTAAGGAGTTTTTCGCCTTAGATTTTTAGTTTTTCTCTTATTTTTCATTTTTTTTTCTCTTATACCCTACCCTACTTGAAAAACAAAATCACTTTCAAGTATAAGAATACTTAAAATGGAGCCATGTGCACATTAAATGTTCTACATAATTTACTTTTTAGGTGCCTTCCAATAGTTTGTTAGATTTTGTAGTATGTTACCTAAAATTGCAAATGAATATATATATATATATATATAGAGAGAGAGAGAGAGAGAGAGAGAGATAGAGAGAGAGAGAGAGAGAAGTGTATGTATGTATGGATGTAATAAAACAAAAATTAATCATAGATTGTCAACCACTAAGTTTGAACCAATGACAACCAACATATCACAAATACGTCTTTTGCGAATTCCACCTACAACTTGTCATGTCATATTTAACGAGTCCTTTTGTCATGACATATTTTAATTCTACTAGTTGAGCTTATGATGCAACTCTACCTCATACAAATGCCAAAAGGGTTTTCCAACTCATCACAGCATGAAACTGTATCTGTTTGATTGGTTCAACATTTTGGCATGAGTCCACAATGACGACCCTATGAGAGTGACTCAATTTTGGAGAACCATGTAACACAACAATACTTTTTTTTGTAGAAAATATCATTAAGACATCAACATAATTCTCCACAAATTGTGTTTTTACTTTGAATGAAATTTCATAATCCTTACATGAATTTTGAGGTCTCCAATACAATAAAAGACTAAAATTTTGAAATTTTATCACCACATTTGGCCCAAACGTGTAACCATTATTCATGTATTCACCCCTAAGTTGGCCACATTTCATCGAGTTTTCTGCCTATTGGATAGTTCAAAATGCCACATTCATATACCACATGGAAGCCTCTAGTTCCTCCATGTCGATGAGTTGGCATCATCCTACCATCTATGCACTATGTCATGTGTCAAACATTAATAGGCCCAAGTTAATATCCATTAATATGTTGCCATGTGTTGTCAATTTGTTGGTCCAATGGGACTAGTTAATCATTCATCAACTTTCATACCATTCTACCATTCATATGTTTGTCCAAAGTTGGATTCTCTCCCAACATTCATGATGTTTAATAAATTAACATTTTGGATTTGACCCTACTTTTTTCCCTTTTCATTTTTTCCCCAACTATTAATGGTTTTCAATAGGCCATAAGTTTTCATCAATGAGGAATTTGTCTAGCAAAATATATCATTAGAAAGGTATCGAAAATCACTACACAATTATGTTATATTTAATATATTTTAAGCATAATAACTTGATCAAAATATCAAATAACTTTAAGCACCCATATCCTTATGTAATGAGACATTGGATAAAGTCAACTTATGATACTGCTTCACTAAAATACTTTTTTCTTCTTTGATCATCAAAAAAGGTTTTTCTATTTGTCTTCACACATACACATTGACATCAATGAGATCTTGTTTTCCTCAATGAAAAATGATGTGAGAAAGAGTTCCCACCCTCGAAAAACCAAGTATCACGATTATTACATGCTACCTCTAAGTCTGGTTTGAACAAGCCTAGTCTGGGATAAATAATCATGGAAGAGGAATGGGTGTTGAGCTACCTTGTCATTGGTGGGTGGGATATTCCATGTGAATTGTGAACAACCTGAACCAAAACATAAGGCTATATGACTAGATGAATGGCAAGTAACAATATGTCACGATGGATACACCATCTAAGCTACTAAAATAGTCAACAACACTCAGTATTTTCAAAAGACTTCAAAACAACATGAGAGGGACATGGAATGGATTCTCATCATTCCATGGGAGCAAGGTAGACCAAGATGAGGCACTACATATTATGGAGCTTGAGCTAGCAAATAAAACTATCACGTTGAATATTATGTACGAATATTTGTAGCTAGATAGCATAAGAAAATTCGTGTTTATACTCAATACGAATTGATCCAATTAAAGAGAGTTCCATCTACCCATAGAGATATCCTCTCTAATGTTTCTATTCAGGCGAAGTGTGGAGCTGGGATCCTTGATAAAGGGAAATACTAGGGAAAAATGAGCTAGTATCTGTAGATCATTAACATCTATTAGCAACTAAAATTCATTTTGGGAAAAGAACACATTGAAAATCAAGAGGCTAGATGAAAGATGCAACAGACCCCGGAAGATGGGCATGGCCACCTTAGGTATTATTATTATCACCTTGACATGTTGGATCATTTCCTAGCTATAATTGAACACAACGATGTGCTACTTCTATTGACCCCATGACCCCACACATACAGAAAACCCCAATTCTTGTAGTGACTTGAGACTCTGATCTTGTTCATTAATCAGATGTAGACACATGGTTTTCATCTTTGTATTACAACTATTTTTATATATTTGAATAGGCCAACACTATACTATAATACTAGTACAATGTCATCATGATAGGTTTTTTATGTCACTTATGAAGATACATAGGATATAATGTTGGCTATGTTATGGTATTCTAGCTAGGAGACTTGAGTAGGCTATGTAATTTTAAAATGTAACCACTGTTTTTTGAGGAAATAGAAGTTAACTTTACAAAAATAAAAATAGAAATAATGTTTAATAACATTTAATAATATTAATATTAATTTTACTAAAGTTGAGGACTAATAATAATAATAATAATAATATTGTTATTATTATTAATAGTACTCATCATTATTAATGTTAATATATTATTATATACTATTATTAAATATTTCCTCCCGAAACTGTGGCTACATTTGAAAATTACATAGTCCAATTTAGTCTCTCAGGTGGGAGACTTTATCATAGAGAAAACCCTATTCTACGTAGCTTCATAAGGAATATACAAAACCTTTAATGATGAGACTATACTAGACATATACTACAGTTTCCGCCTATACAACTACATAAAAAATGGTTGCAAGAGAGATATTAAAAGCATGTGTCTATATCCAATCAAGGAATAATATCATAATCCAAAGTCACTTCAGCAATTAGACATTCCTAGTCCACCAGGGGCCATGGTGTCATTGGAGGTATCCTAAGGTGTTTCTCAATTCTCACTAAGAGACACTCTAAAATGTCAATGTGACAATTATAATACTTGAGGTGGCCATGCATATTTTCTAGGGTCTAGTGTATCTATCTAATGGGCTCTTTCCTGTCAATGAGTTCTCTACAAAGGATACTTTTTAATTTCCAATATATGTTAATAGTCTACATATACTTATTAGTTCTAGTTCAGGTTTTCCCTGTATTAGGGATCCAAGATTCCCACTCAGCCCATACCATGGTATCAGAGAAAGTAGCTCTATGGGTAGTTGCAACTCTCTTCAATTTTGTTCGAGTCTTTAGAGGTATTCGGTCATGGTATGTGGCTACATATCTTAATGAGATGTCTTAAAAGAAGAAAGTTTCTTTTACAATCTCAGGCTTCATAATATGCAATGACTTACCTTGGTTTACCTCGCTCCTGTGGCATGATGGAAATCTAGTCAAATTGCCTTTGTTGTTGACTACTGTAGTAGTTTGGATGGTGTATCCCTAATTACAGATGGTTCCAAGTTCCCCACCTCATTGGATTTCCTTATGATTTAGTTAGGGTTGTTCACCCATTGGAATCTTGTGATCAAAAGAGAGATTTCATGAACCCTTCATCGTCCATGATAGTTTATTCAATACCGAGACTCATTCAAACCAAAGTTGGAGGTAGCATGTAATAATCCTAATACTTGATTTTCCTAGTGTGGGAAAGGAAAGTGTGAAATAGAATCACCTCATAGAATGGGAATTGTTATAATCTACCTCCACAACCTCAACTTCACCCCAAATACATTGTCCTTACCCTTCCTTAGCACTAGCCAAAGTACAGTTCCAGTCCACAACAAAATGGAAACCCAATACACCCAAAGTTGCCTCAATGGGGAGACTGAAATTCCTACTAATTTTTTGGAAGGTTGAATGCGATTATGAAATGCATAGAAACACCATTGTTGAGGAGATATGTCTTCTAAGCGCTTGATACAAGTGGCAATGCCAGAGTGCTTGATAACTCTAGGATAGTCTCGATACACAAACAACCAAGAAGGATTTGATAATAGCTTATAATGATCAACAGTTGTATTACACTTAATTGCCCCATCAATTTATTTTACAACTTAGAATTTAAAATATCATATGACATAATATCTTGGGTAAAGCCCATGTCGAGAAACTTCAAAAATGAAAGGTATTTTATTTTTATCATCCACATTTTTTTTGCTACAAGTTGGGATGAAATCATTGCATAATTGTAATGATTTTTAAATAAAAAGTGAATGGTTTACTTGTTAGTGATATAAAACTCATTAAGCACACGCAATGACTGCATCCAACATTGTAAAGAATCCTAAATTTATGATAGACAATAAATACCCTATATTTTTTGAGTTTCTTCACTATGATTTTCTTGAGTGGGATATTGAAAGCATATTTTTTCCTTTCATCTTCATTGCTTATGTCGAATCTCTCATAATTTTTCCATGAAGGTGATCATCTCGGGGAAAATCACCTCATATTTTAGGAACCATTAGAGTTCAGAAGTTTTGCAACAATACTATATTTCGATTTTTGTTTTAGAAAGTAAGGGATGATGTCATTCAATGTGTGTATTGATACATGAGATGTGTTTATAGGATAGAGGATCCGAGATATTTTTGTACTTTATCTCCAATATCTCCAAAGGTTAGTAGTGTAATTGTCTTTGTAAAAATTGGTGTTAAAGTACGATATTACTGAGACTGAATTAATGTAACTGTTATTGAAAAATATCTGACATCCTTTATACTCTCACTAAATCTCATATGTTTTTATATGTTAGCGCTCAGTGACATTGTTCCCTTCTAGAACGTAGAATAAAATCACTTGTGAAAGGGAATAAAAACATGGCAACTTACTTTGGGAGATTGTAGTGGAATCTATGCTTTCCCTTTAAAACTTGTGTACATTACTAAAACACCAAAAAAATATGTCGCTAGAAAGGTATCGCCTAGCACCACACGACTATGATATTTGTAATATTTTTTGAGCATATTAAATTCAACAAAAAATCAAATAACTTTAAGCACCCATATTTTTATGTAATGAGACTTTGAAAAATGTCAAGTTGTTATATTGCTTCACTAAAATACTTTTCTCTTCTTTAATCATGAATAATGGTTTTGTTGTTGTTTTCCATGCATCCCCTTTGACATCAATGAGATCTTGTTTTCATCAATAACAACACTATTTTCAACTGTTTTCTCACTCTTCGATTATTACATGCTACCTCCATGTTTGTTTTGATCAAAATTAGTTTGGTATAAACAATCATGGAAGAGCAAGGGGTGGTGAGCTACCTCTTCAGTGGTGGGTGGGATATGCCACCCAAACTCTTAAAATAGTCAATAACACTCAATCTTTTTAGAAGGCTTTATAATAGCATGAGAGGGACATGGACTGGATTGCAATTATTCCATGGGAGTGAGGTAGACCAAAATGAGGCAACGCATCTTATGAAGCTCGAAATGATAGAGGAAACTCTCATCTTCAAGACCAAGCATGAAGATCTGCAACTAAATGCCATAAGTAAATGCCTATGTAGACTCAAGTAGAATTAAGCAAATTAGAGAGAGTTGCAGTTACCCATAGAGCTACCATGTCTAATGTAGTTGTTAGGGCTAAGTGGGAAGTTGGGATCCCTTATACAAGGAAAACCTAGAACAGAGCAAGCTAGTATTTGTAGGCAATTAACTTGTATCTGCAATTAAAATTCATTTTGTGCAAAGCACTCATGGACGAGGTCAGATGATAGATGTAGAACCTGAAACATATGCATGACCATCTTAGGTATAACGATCATCAAATTGACATTTTGGACTATCGCTTAGCTAGAATTGAACAAAGGAAAGGTATACCTCCATTGACACCATGACCCCCAGCATATGAGGAAAGCCCGAAAGCCCAATCCTTGTACTGACTTATGATTCCAAACCCCTTCATTAATTGGATGTAGACACATGGCTTTGATCTCTCTACTGTCTCATAATGACAGGTTTTGTATGTTACTTATGAAGATACGTAGCTACAAGAAAGAGATAAAAACCATGTGTTTGCATTTGATAAAAGACGGGGATCATAATCAGAAGTCGTTACAAGAATTGGGAATTCCTGGTCCACAAGGGGTCGTGGTGTCGCAGGAGGTATGCCAAGGTGTTGTTCAATCCTGGTTAGAGGATAGTCCAAAATGTCATGGCGAGGATCATAATACCTAAGGTGGCCATTCATATGTTCTAGAGTCATTTGCATCTATCCTATGGCCTCCTGGTTTTCCATGAGTGCTCTACCCATAATGAATTTTAGTTTCCAATAAAGGTTAATAGTCTATAGATAATGACTGGTTCTACTATGGGTTTGTCGATCCAAGATTTGCAGCCATCTTGGACCAATCTTCAGTAAAGATCTTGTGGAGAAACTTCAGAAATGAAGAATTTCATTTTATCAAGTTCGAAACATTGAAAATGAAGCATTGGTTTTTATCATCCATGTTTCGTTTTCTACAAGTTTGGATGAAATAATTGCATAATTGTAATGATTTTTCAGTAACAAGTGAATTTTTTAATAGTTAGTAATCTAAAAGTCATTAAAGAGAAGCAATGGTTGCATCCAACCTTGTAAAGATACATAAGTCGATGATAAACATTAAATACTCTCCATTTTATTAAATATTAAGCTTATTTATTTTTGTAAAGTGAACTTTTATTTCCTCCCAGAATTGTGGTTACATTTGAAAATTACATAGTCCAATCTAGTCTCTCATGTGGAGTACTTGACTATAGCGAAAACCCTATTCTATGTAGCTTTATAAGAAACATAAAAAAACCTATCATGATGAGACTATATTGGATCTGTATTACCATGCCCACCTGTACGACTACATACAAAATAATTATTAGGGGGTTTTACACAGTGCATTATATTGGATATCATTTTTTGGATTCAACTACGTTAAGTAAGTCATTCATGTGAAAGGATATCTACTTGAATGGTTCATGAGGCACAATACTTACTAAGTTTTGCAAATGGCATAGCAAGCTAAGTGGGATTGGTTGTGGGGGAAAATCCACAGTTAAGCATGCTTGAGCCGGAGTCAATCTGGGATGGGTGACCTCCCGGGAAGTCCTGGTTACTAGGTACAAGCCTTGGAAGTGATGATTGACGCTATGTGATTCATTTCACTAGTTTCAATCCCACTTCTTCACCCCTGTGAGCATCACCAAATGCAATTACTGCTAAGTGAGCTATTCAAAAATCATGAGAAATTAGTCAGTTATGACTACCTCTCATGGAAATGGTTATACATGAATGACCTACATACAAAACAATTTCAAGAGAGAGATTCAAAGCAAGTGTGTACATTCAATCAAAATATAGGATAATAATCCAAAGTCACTAGAGGAACTAGACTTTCTTGGTCGACTAGGGGTCATGGTGAACCTGGAGGTATCCTAACGTGTTTTTCAATTCTAGCTAAGAGACACTCCAAAATGTTGAGGTGATGATCATAATACTTGAGGTGGTCATGCTTATCTTCTAGGGTCTGCCACATCTACCGTATGGTCTCTTTCCTGTCCATGAGTGGTTTACCCATGATCAATTTTACTTTCCAATAGAGCTTAATAGTCTAATATACTTAAAGGTTCTACTCTAGGTTTTCTTCGTATTAGGGATCCAAGCTTCCCACTCATCCCAGACCATGATATCAGAGAAAGTAGCTCTATGGGTAGCTGCAAGTTTCTCCCACTGGCTTAATTGTGTTCAAGTATATAGAGGAATTTGGTCATGATATGTGGTTGCAGATCTTCATGCTAGGTATTAAAGGAGAAATTTGCCTCTACCAGCTCCAGCTTCATAACGTGCAACCAATCACCATGTTTTACCTCGCTCCTATGACATGATGGAAATCCATTCAAAGTGGTTGTTTTGTTGACTATTTTAGTAGTTTGGATGGTGTATCCCTCATTACAAATGGTTCCAGATTCCCCACTTCATTGGATTTCCTTATGATTTTGTTAGGGTTGTTCACCCATTGGAATCTTTATTTTTGTAAAGTGAAGTTTTATTTCCTCCTAGAACTGTGGTTACATTTGAAAATTACATAGTCCAATCTAGTCTCTCATGTGAGAGACTTAACCATATCGAAAAACGTATTCTATGTAGCTTCATAAGAAACATACAAAACCTATCATGATGAGACTATATTGGACCTATACTACCATGCCCACCTATACAACTACATACAAAATAGTTGCAGGAGAGAGATCTAAAGAATGTGTCTACATTCAATCAAGATATAAGATAATAATCCAAAGTCACTACAGGAATCAGAGTTTCCTAGTCCACTAGGGTTCATGGTGTCACTGGAGGTATCCTAAGGTGTTTTTCGATTCTAGCTAAGAGATAGTCCAAAATGTCAAGGTGATGATCATAATACTTGAGGTGGTCATGCTTATTTTCTAGGTTCTATTGCATCTATCGTATGGGCTCTTTCCTGTCCATGACTGGTTTACCCATGATGGATTTTACTTTCCAATAGAGCTTTTGTCTACATATACTTACTAGTTCTACTATGGGTTTTCCCCATATTAGGGATCCAAGCTTCCTACTCAGCCTAGACCATGGAATCAGAGAAAGTAGCTCTATGGGTAGTTGCATCTTTCTCCCATTGGCTCAATTTTGTTCAAGTCTATACATGCATTTGGTCATGATATGTGGTTGCAGATCTTCATGATAGGTATTAAAGGAAAAAGTTTCCTCTACCAGCTCGAGCTTCATAATGTGCAACCACTCACCTTGTTTTACCTCGTTCCTATGACATGATGGCAATCAAGTCAATGCGACTATTTTGTTGACTATTTTAGTAGTTTTGATGGTGTATCCCTCATTACAGATGGTTCCAAGTTCCCCACATCATTGGATTGTCTTCTGATTTGGTTAGGGTTGTTCACCCATTGCCATTTTCTGCCAAGAGATCTCTCATGACCCCTTCATATTAAATGATCATTTATTTGATATCGGGCTTCATTTAAAACAAAGTTGGAGGTAGCATGTAATAATCTTGATACTTGATTTTCCTATTGTGGGGAAGGAAACTGTGAGATAGTGTCATAGAATGGGAATGGTCATCATCTACCTCCACAACCTTATATTCACCCCAAATACATTGTCCTTACCCTTCCTTAGCTCTGGCCAAGGTACAAGTCCAATCCAAAATAAAATTCAAACCTAATACACCCAAATCTGCCTCTACGGGGAGATTGAAATTCCTACTATAAGTTTTGGATGGTTCAATGAAATTATGAAAATTAGAGAAGCACCACTACTGGGGAGATATGTTTCCCAGAGTTCTTGATAAATATAAGATAGTCCCGGGACCCAGACAATGACAATAGTTTACAACGATCAATGGTCGTATTACCCTCAATCACCCCATCAATTTATTTTAAAACTTAGAATTTCAAATATCATATGATTTAATATCTTGGGTAAAGCTCATGTTGAGAAACTTCTAAAATGAAAGGTATTTAATTTTTATTCTCCACATTTATTTCACTACAAGTTTGGATAAAATAATTGCAATAACTATAATGATTTTTCAATAAAATGTGAATGGTTTACTAGTTAGTAATATAAAATTTGCTAAGCACATGAAATGACTTCATCCAACATTGTAAATAATCATAAATTGATGGTAAACAATAAATAACCTACATTTTCTGAGTTTATCAATTGTGATTTGTTTGAGTGGGATATTGAAAAAATAATTTTGCATTTCTTCTTCATCACTTATGTTGAATTCCACAAAGTTAATCATCTCGTATAAAATCACCTTAAAATTTAGGAAACATTAGAGATCAAAAGTTTTTCAACAACGCTATATTTCCATTTTTCTCTTAGAAAGTAAGGGATGATGTCATTTAGTTTGTGTATGGATAAATGAAATGTGTTCATAGGATAGAGAATCCGAGATATTTTTGTACTTTATCTCCAATCTATGAAAAGGTTAATAGTGTAATTTTCTTTGTAGAAATTGGTATTATAGTACGATATTACTAAGATTAAATTAATTTAACTATTATTGAAAAATATTTCACATCCTCTATACTCTCACCAAATCTCATATATTTTTATATGTTATCACTCAATGACATTGTTCCCTTTTAAAACCAGGAAGAAGAACATTTGTGAAAGGCAATGGAAGCATGTCAACATACTTTGGGAGATTGTAGTGTAATTTTTATGCTTTCCCTTAAAAAGTTTTGTACATCACTGAAACACCAAATGAATATGTCTCTATAAAGGTATTGACGAGAACTACACAACTACGATATTAGTAAGATTTTTCGAGTATATTAAATTCATGAAAAAATGAAATAATTTAAGCACCCATATCCTTATGTAATGAGATCTTGCAAAAGGTCAAGATGTCATACTGTTTCACTAAAAGACTTTTCTTCTTTGATCATTAGGAATGATTTTACTATTGTATTATACACATCCCCTTTGACATCAATGAGATCTTATTTCATTAATAATAACACTATGTGAAACAAAATTCCCGCACTTCAAAAACCAAGTATCATGATTATTACATGCTACCTCCAAGTATGGTTTGATCAAGGCCAATCTATTATAAACAATCATGGAAGAACCAAGGTTGGTGAGCTATCTCTTTAGTGGCGTGTGGGATATGCCATGTGAAGGGTGAACAACCTGAACTAGAGAATAAGGCTATATGACTAGGTGGGGTCTAGGGAACCATTTGTTCGATGAATACACCATCCCAAATGTTAAAATAGTCAATAGCACTCTAGAAGGATTTATAATAGCATGATATGGACATGGACTAGATTTCCATTATGCCATGGGAGTGACATAGACATGGAAAATTTTAGGGGCAAATGTTCGCCCTTTGGCGAAATTAAGGGGTTTTAATTTTTTAGTGGGCGAATATTTTGTATCATAGTACATTTTTACAAATCACCTCAAATAGCCCACCTTATTTTAAGGGAGAGGGTAAAAAAGGTAAATTTAACCCTTGAAATTAGGAGTTACAACCTTCCACTCGCCCTAATTTTCAAGAATAGGTTTTATTTAAGTGAATCCTATGGGAAAAATACCATATTTATAAAAGAGGTATGGTAAATTAATAAAAATATAAATAAATGAGAGGTATGGTAAATAAATAAAACTATTTACTCCATTAGTCACCTTATATACATCCAAGGGTGTAAACAAATAAAAATATAAGTAAAGTGGAGGTATGGTAAATAAATAAAAATATAAATAAACTAGACGTATGGTAAATAAAGAAAACCTCTTATTATATTTAGTCCATAACCCTCATTCTATTTATGAAGGCTCAAGAAAGAGGTTTTATTTAAGTGAATCCTATAGGCCAAATACCATATTTGTAAAAGAGGTATGGTAAATTAATAAAAATATAAATAAATGAGAGGTATGGTAAACAAATAAAACATTTTTTTATATTTACTCCATAAGTCACCTTATATTTACGAACACTTAAAAAATGTGTTATATTTAGGTGAAACCTATGGGAACAATACTATGGGACAAATACCATGGGATAAATTATTATTAATACCATGAAAAAAACATTATTAACCAGAATATTAGTATTAATAAAAATAAAAGTGGCACATGGTATTGACCCATGGTATTCACCTGGAATGTAGTGTTAGAAAATTATATATTACGGAGCAATGGAACACATAAAATATTGCAGAAATATAAACACAGAGAACACACAAAACAAGAGAGAGACAAATATACGTGGTTCACCCATTTTGGGCTACGTCCACCCCGAACAGCCAGTCCTTCCTTTCTATTATCCAGCAAAATGAAGAGACACAACCTACAGCAAATCCCCTATAATATCCTCTGTTTACTCTCACAGTATCACCTCTCTGTTTCTCTCTCACAGAATACACATCTATATCTCAGCCTCCAATACAATGCCCTCATACAAAGAGAGGGGTTGCCTTCTAGGGCAAAAAACCCTAAACTAAACATAAGTTCTATCGTCAGATCATCTGCCTAATGAACGGCCCAAATTGATTAGAAATTACTATACTTTTACAAGGCAATTTTACATTTTTTTTTAGCTTCGAGGGCGCTACTCCCGAGCCCCCGCCAGGGGACCGCTGGCCCCCTGACCCCCCAGCCGGGGGGGATCGTCCCCCTGGACCCCCGCGAGGGGGACAAGTCCTCCCCGCACCCCCCCCCCCCCCCTCCCCTCGTTTGGAGGGGTGTACAAACTTCCTGGGGTATACATCCAGCTGAAACAAAGACCTTTGAACAATCATGCTCCACACACAACAATCTCCCACTTGGAGAATGATTGTAGAAACTCCACCGCTACTTCATTTGCTGGGCAATGACTCCTCTTTGGACCTGGTTGTTTCTCGTCTTCATCGTCATCATTGAAGACCAATTGAAACTTAGAATATTCTCAATTTCTCCTTGGTTACAACTTTTGTTAGCATATTTGCAGGATTCTGGCTAGTGTGTATCTTTTCCAGCTTCAACTCTCCATCTTCCAACAGTGATCGCATGAAATGGTACTTGAGTTGTATCTGTTTAGTCCTAGAATGAAACGTTGAATTATTTGCAAGATGAATGGCACTTTCACTATCACTGTATGACGTGCCCATATCATGCTCCTTACCCAATTCACCCATAAACCTTTGTAACCAAATCATTTCTTTACTAGCCTCTGTAGCAGCAACATACTCTGCTTCTGTTGTTGAAAGTGCAACAACACTTTGGATTTTTGAAACCCAACTGACATCTGTTCTCCAACAGTAAATACATATCCTGTATTGCTCCTCATGTTATCTCTCTCACTTGCCGTATCTGCATCAACATATCCTTGTAGGGAGATGTTTGAACCACCAAAGCATAATGCTTTATTTGTTGTACCTTTCAAATATCTGAGAATCCATTTCACTGCCATCCAATGTTCCTTTCCTGGATTGTTCATGTACCTGCTTACAACTCCCACTGCATGTGCAATATCAGGCCTTGTGCAAACCATTGCATACATTAAGCTTCCAATTGCTGATGCATATGGAACTTTAGACATATAATCCATGTCTTCTTGGGTCTTTGGGCACATTTCCTTGCTAAGTTTGAAATGGCTAGCAAAAGGTGTACTAACTGGTTTTGCATTGTGTATGTTAAATCTTTTCAACACCTTTTGTATGTACTCATTCTGAGACAATGTTAATTTACAATTTTTCCTGTCTCTAGTTATTCTCATACCAAGGATTTGTTTTGCAGCTCCCAAAGCCTTCATTGCAAATGAATTTGCCAATTTTCTTTTGAGCACATTTATTTCCTGCATGTTAGATCCTGCAACAAACATGTCATCTACATACAATAACAATATAATATAGTTGCCATCATTTTTCTTTTTCAAATAAACACAATGATCAGAGTGACATCTAGTATAACCTTGTTCAGACATAAACTTGTCAAATTTTAGATACCACTGCCTTGGAGAATGTTTTAATCCATACAAGCTCTTTTTCAACCTGCACACTAGTTTCTCCTTCCCTTTCACCTCGTATCCTTGTGGCTGCTGCATATATATCTCTTCCTCCAAATCCCCATGGAGAAAGGTTGTCTTTACATCTAACTGCTCAAGATGCAAATCTTTAGCTGCTACAAGACTTAAAACGGTTCTCATTGAAGTCATTTTAACAATAGGAGAAAATATTTCATCAAAATCAATACCTTTCTTCTGTGCAAACCCCTTCACCACAAGTCTAGCTTTATACCTCTGTTTTCCTCCATCTTCCTTCAGCCTGTAAACCCATTTATTCTTCAATGTAGTTTTTCCTACAGGCAACCTGACTAAATCCCAAGTCTGGTTATGCATTAAGGAGTCCATCTCTTCTTCCATGGCTACCTCCCACTTCTTCCTGCTTTCAACCTGCATTGCTTCTTCATAACATTTGGGTTCATCGGAATCAGTCAACAATAAATAATATAATGAAGGAGAGTATCGTTCAGGGGGTCTACTTATCCTGGTAGATCTTCTAACACCACTTTCAGGTGTTTGGGGTGCCTGTTGTTGTTGTGGTGGTTGTTGTTGTTGTGGTTATTGATTATTATTATTTTCAAGCACCTTTCCTTTTTTAGTGATTTCATCAAGAACTGTGTATTCTTTGTTTTCCTTTTCCTGTTTATTTTCCTACAATTGATTCTTATACAAGACCTTTTCATTGAATATTACATCTCTGCGCCTAATGATTTTGTGATTTTCGTAATCATATAAGCGATAACCAAAATCATTAACACCATATCCAATAAAGGTACATTTCTTTGACTTTGCCTCAAGCTTTATTCTATTTTCTTTATCAATATGGACAAAGGCCTCACAACCAAAAGGCTTTAAAAATGAGTAGTTTACCTTTTTACCTGTCCATGCTTCCTTTGGAACACCACCATCGAAGGAACTTGAAGGCCCTCTATTTATTAGATAAACAACAGTATCTACAGCATCTGCCCAAAACTGTAAAAGCAATCCTGCATGCAATCTCATGCACCTTGCACGCTCCATGATTGTTTTGTTCATCCTTTTTGACACACCATTTTCTTGTGGTGCTCTTGGAACTGTCTTCTCTCTACGAATTCCATGCTCTGAACAATATCTATCAAACTCTTTGCTGCAATATTCACCTCCATTGTCTGATCTAAGACACTTCAATTTCTTTCTTGTCTCAATCTCAACCAAAGCTTTCCATTTCTTGAAAGTATCAAATATATCATATTTATTCTTAATACAATAAATCCAAGTTTTTCTAGTTGCATCATCAATAAAAGTAACATAATAATGAGAGCCACCGAGAGATGATACATGAGCAGGTCCCCATACATCTGTATGCACAAGCTCTAATTTTTCATTCTTCTTTTCTTTCCCAACTCTGAGAAATCTGACTCTCTTCTGTTTTCCATAAATGCAATTCTCACAGAAGTCCAAATCAACATTCTTCAAACCCGGTAACAAATTCCTTGAGTGAAGAATCTTCATCCCCTTTTCACTCATGTGTCCGAGCATATGATGCCATAATGCTGCATCTGCTCCTTTGGAAGTTAAAGCATTAACAGAGTTAGAAATACCATTGCATCAATACAATGTACCAACCTTTTCGCCTTTTGCTATTACCAGGGCTCCTTTGGTGACCTTCCAAGCTTTATCTATGAAAGTTGTCTCACAACCTTCACCGCCTAACTGCCCTGTTGAAATCAGATTTTTATTTAGATCTGGAACATGCCTTACCTCCTTTAATAGCCATTGGTTTCCATTCTGCTGTTTTACAAGAACCTTACCCATTCCAACGATTTTACAGGGTTTATCATCACCCATACGAACTTGTCCAAAATCTCCTTGAACATAGTCAAGAAAGTATCTCTTATCAGGTGTGGCATGGAATGAAGCCCCTGAATCTACCACCCAGGAATCAGTAATATTTTCAAAATAAAGAATCAAAGCATCTTGTAACACCTCAACTGTCACATTTGTTTCATGATTGTTTTCTTGCTGTGCATCTCCTTATTTTCCCTTCCAAGATCTACAGTCTTTCTTTAGGTGTCTTTTCTTTCCACATTTCCAGCACACTATCCCCGATCTGGACTTGGATCTGCCTTTCCTTGATTTACTGCGATATCCTGAGCTCTTTCCTCTTTCCATTTTTCTTCCTCTAGACTCAGCACTCAAAGCATTTCCCGATGTCTCACCAGAGCTTTTTCGTCGCATTTCCTCGCTAAGGATAGCACCGACAACATCATCAAACTTTAAAGTACTAGATCTAGAAACGGAGTTACTAATGGCCATTACCAAACCATTCCAACTTTCTGGTAATGAGCACAATAATAACAGAGATCTAACTTCATCATCAAAGTTTACCCCTACAGAACTTAACTGACTTGTAACTGTATTAAAATAATTTAAATGGTTTGCAATAGATCCACCTTCCGACATATTCATATTAAATAACCATTTCATAAGAAATACCTTGTTTGAGGCCGAGGGTTTTTCATATAGTTTCGACAACGTCTTCATCAAACCCTCTGTCGTGGTTTCCTTCGAAATGTTGAAGGTGACTGACGCAGCAAGGCAAAACCTTATTGTTCCGAGTGCCTTTCTATCGAGAAGGTTCCATTCTTCGTCTTTCATACCCATCGGCATCTTTGTTTTTCCGCCCAATGGTAGGTATAGATCTTTCTGATACAGATAATCTTCCATCTGCATATTCCACAGTGAGAAGTTTTGGCCGTTAAATTTCTCGACCCTAAACTTACCATCTTCCGCCGAGTTTATCAACCAAATAGACCTTCGGTTCTGATACCAGTTGTTAGAAAATTATATATTACGGAGCAATGGAACACATAAAATATTGCAGAAATATAAACACAGAGAACGCACAAAACAAGAGAGACACAGATATACGTGGTTCACCCAGTTTGGGCTACGTCCACCCCGAACAGCCAGTCCTTCCTTTCTATTATCCATCAAAATGAAGAGACACAACCTACAACAAATCCCCTGTAATATCCTCTATTTTCTCTCACAGTCTCACCTATCTGTGTCTTGCTCACAGAATACACATCTATATCTCAGCCTCCAATACAATGCCCTCATACAAAGAGAGGGGTTGCCTTCTAGGGCAGAAAACCCTAAACTAAACATAAGTTCTATCGTCAGATCATCTGCCTAATGAACGGCCCAAATTGACTAGAAATTAATATACTTCTACAAGGCAATTTTACATTTGTTTTTAGCTTCGGGGGCGCTGGCCCCCGGACCCCCCAGCCGGGGGGGATCGGTCCCCCCGCACCCCCACGAGGGGGACAAGTCCCCACCGCACCCCCCCGCGTGGAGGGGTGTACAAACTTCCTGGGGTATACATCCGACTGAAACAAAGACCTCTGAGCAATCATGCTCCACACACAACATGTAGCCTATTTAAATGGGGGAATTAAACTAGCATAGATCCATCTTTACTTTGGATCTACTAACCCCCGAGAGGTATCAAATATCGTGATATGAAAACTAGCATAGAGTGAAAAAATATTTGATCCCTCTCGGGGCTTGGCGGATCAAGAGTAAAAATGGATGTTGTAATTTAATGTATGTTAAACATTTTAGCTTGGTTAAAATAAAAAATAAAATAAAAATCAACTACTAATTTTATTAATTTTTATAAATTACTAATAATAATTTTTAAGCTCCAGGTTTATGATAACCCATGGTATTGACCCATGGTAATACCATGGTATTCATGTGAGCATAGACTATTTAAAGGGGAAATTCTATCATCTTAGATCCATCTTAATTCCGGGTCTACCAAGTGCTCATAGGGATAAATAGATTTCATCCCCCTAAGAGTGGTAGATGTGGAGTTAAGATGGATATAGGTTGGTTTTTATGATAATGAAGATATTAAATGGACTTAGGAAATTATATTGTAAAAACATCTTAAGGCGAATGGTTAAAGCATAGACATTGGACAAGTATATTTGTATAATTTTGTTTTAAACTGAAAAAAATCCAGGGCTAAAAGGAATGGATTGATTGCGCTAGTCATCCTTCTATAACTTTCCAACATAGGCTGGAGTAAATAGATTGTAATTTGTGTAATTTTTCTAACTGCAAATAGGAACATACTTGTGTATTGGCAGGGTGGTTACGAGGTCCCTAGAAGTGATGAATTTGAATTTTTCTTGGTTTTATATATAGTATTAGGTTTTTTCTCATGCTTTCTGTGAATGACACGGTTGAATTTTATCCTACACCGACTAGGTTATCGATATGTAATTTCAGTAATTTTTATTTCAAAAGATATTTTAAAGAAATGCAATGATTTCATTTGTGTATTCAATAAACATAATATTCTAATGGAATTCTGCATTTGTGGTTTACCTATACAGATTCCATGGAGAAGTATTAGTGGTGTGACATCAATTGTCCTCAAGCAAAGGCTTTAGTTTTACTCTTTTCTCGAAGCAAATATTTTCTTCCAACATTTTTGAGTTCCATGAAAAATTTGAAAGTCCTAATAGTATTCAATTATGGGTTCAAGAGAGACATAGTATTCAATTATGGGTTAAAGAGATCCACACTGAATGATCAATTGGCCTTATGTTCACTTAGTTTAATACTATTCACTTGGAGAGGCTGCATGTGCCCCCACTTGAAGAGCATAGTAGAGTCATGTAGAACTTAGAGAAGCTATCTTTAAGCTTTTAGTGAATACTGGAAAAATGTCTGGGTTAAATAACACTCAGTCGAGCATTAAGCTTCCAATAATGCTCGATTTTAACCTGGAGCACTTTTGTGATTTGGAGGAGATGCCCCCTCGTATTTGTGACACATCTTCAGTTGTGAATTGGACTATTACTAACTGTCATTTCCTTCGAAAGTTACCTGATGACTTGGGGAACCTCAACTCTTTAAGAATGTTAAGGAAGGAAATAAAGTACATTATGCTAAGTTCTCTTATGATTTTCAAGTTTTTCTTGGATATCTACAATGTTTCAGGTAGAAAAGTACATTCTGTTAATGAAAATTTGTCTTGATAGAAAGGCCCAATTTCAATTTCTAATGCTTTCAAAAACCATTATATAACTTTAATGTTTCTAAAAGGAAAGCATATTTTTTCAATTTTAGTATCATGATCCCATATTCCAACTTATTTTCAGTAACCCATTAGGCTTTATAGCTTTGAATAAATCCATGTCTTTTGATAAGATCCTCTTCCAAATTATAACGTAGTTTCCTTTTCGCAATAACCACATACAATGTCTTGATTTTGTTATTGAGAAAATAGAGGTTGTGAAACAAGTCTGTGCCATACAAGGACTTGATCCATTGATTATGTATCAATTATGGCCCTTGATGTAATAATGTCTTGATTTTGTTGCTTGAAAATAGAGATTATGCTTTACTATTTCACGGAATTTCTTACAACTTTCCATAAGTAATGATTTGTAATCCCAGTCACTGAGGGATGACAGTAATGAAAAAGGTAATATTCAATGGTTGAATGACATGGTTGTTGCTTTTCCATGGTGTTAATGCAAATAAGCACTGCAACTAGTGCCATTATTTAGATTAAGTGTCGAAATCTAGGTGGTCTTGTAATGATGGAGTGATTTTTTTCTAGCTACTAAGGCCATATGCATTTTTGTCTCTTATGTTGTCGTGAGATATTCAAATTCAGAATAAGAATTGAGGTCTCGTTTCCACTGTAGATTGCAGTTAGTTTCTTGAACATAATATATAGTAGATTATCTTTTACTAATCAACTGTGGATGTGATCCCTCGTAGGAAAGGAATTCAAAGTGACTTTGATTTCACATTGATTTTTCAAAACATCCACACAGGAAAGGAGATTCAAAGTGACACTGATTTCACATTGATTTGTCAAAATGGAGGCAAGAGAAAAGGAAACTTTGTATTCAACAATGCTCTTAATTTCATACGTACATGCACAGACATATTAGTAGAAAATATTGAAGGGTTGCCTAAATAATATTTTCCATTCCACTACATTATTTACAACTTGTAAATAAATAACTCGGAACAATTCATTACACTACTTGTTATTATTTATCAATCAGTTGTTAAGATTTTGATATTGAACTCGCTAAGATTTTTCTTCTTTCTGTGAAATTGTGTGTTCTATAATGCTTCTTTTCCATTCACTATGTATAGAATATAAAGTGTGCCTAATGGAGTAGGAAGATTGGAAAGTCTTGTAATCCTTGAACTATGTTACAAGGCAGAAACCCAACGGGCCAGGGTAGGTGCAGCCCGACAAAGGGGTCACAAATACCAAAGTTGGTATTGGCCAGTCCCTTGAGCTAGAAAATTTCCTTTACCCTTGTATTAACAGTGAATTTGGAGAGGATTCTAATATTATCTTTATAAGATTTACATCAGCTGAGATTGATGAAAAAATTCATGAGACATGAGCTAGGATGTCCTTGCAAGGTGGTTGTTGATTATTGGAAGCTATGATGGCCATTATGTCAGGCCAGGTGGTCGCACTCCCTTGATCATGAGCACGATTGTGATCAAGATGGAATAGTCTAGATTGATTGTTTAGCAGTGATAGTTAGTGGGCTCATTCACAAAAGCTTCTATTTCACTAATACTTTTTATAGAGTTGTCAAATTCAATTTCCAAAGGTTTTAATTACACTATAGAGTTGAGTTCTACGAGAGTTGTGATTCATAGTGTTAAGTATAGCAGCTATGACACTTGAATGAATACAAGCATAGTAGAGGTATCAGACTCTGTTATAAGCTTACTTGCATATTATAAGGGACTTGGCATGCTTTTTTATAATTTTATAAACAAGTTCTAGGTCGTGGAAATGTGAAAAAAAAAAACAATGATATTGCCACCACGTGGCTCTTGTCATATATGGTTTTATACTTTTTCAAAAAATTCTCTAAGAGTTTACAATGCTAAGATTCACTAGGACTTTACAAAGTTTTATTATTTAGTGAAAGACTCGCCAAGATCTTATAACATTTTATAATTGAGTAAAATATTTGCCATGCTTGGTGAGAGATTCGCCAAAAAATTATATATACATATTATATTATTGATAAAATTGCCTTCCATTTTTCCTATGTACCATGGAGATTCGCCCATTTATTATACATATAAATTTATGGGGGGTTCTTAAAATTTTCCCTAGACGTAGACCACGCTGAGGCACTGCGTACTATGGAGCTTGAGATGACAAATGAAACTCTAACATTTAAGACCAAGCACAAAGATCTACAGCTAGATACCTTAAGTGAATTCCTCCGAGCTATCCTCTCCCAGGTATTTGTTAGGGGTAAGTGGGAAGCTGGGATCCCTAATACAAGGAAAAATTAGAGTAGAGCGAGCTAGTATTTGTAGACCATTAACCTCTATCTACAACCAAAATTCATTATGGTCAAAGAACTCATGGATGAGGCTAGATGAAAAATGCAGCACACCCTGGAACATATGCATGACAATCTTATGTATTACAATCATCAACTTGACATGTTGGATTGTCACCTAGCCAAGATAAGAATGGATTGTTATACCTCTAGTTACACCATGACCCATAGCATATCAGGAAATCCTGAAAGCCAAATACTTGTAGTGACTTCTAATTCTAAAACCTTTCATTAATCGGCTGTAGACACATGTCCTTGATCTCTCTTTATAGTCTCATTTTGACAGGTTTTGTATGTTATTTATGAAGCTACATAGTTTTAGGAGAGAGAAAAAAACCATGTGTCTACATTTGATAAAAGATGGGGATCATAATCAGAAGTCTCTACAATAATTCAGCTTGCCTAGTCCACTAGGGGTAGTGGTGTCGCTGGAGGTATGCCAAAGTGTTGTTCGATTCTGGTTAGGAGATAGTCCAAAATGTCATGGCGATGAACATAATATCTATATATGCCATTGATATGTTCTAAGGTTTGTTGCATCTATCATATGGCCTCCTGGCTATCCATGAGTCCTATACCCATAATGAATTTTAGTTTCCAATAAACGTTAATAGTCTATAGATGTTGACTAGTTCTACTTTGGGTTTTCTGATCCAAGCTTACCACTCAGCCAACCCAAACCAATCTTCAGTAAAGACCTTGTTCAAAACTTCGAAAATGAAGCATTACTTTTTATCATCCACGTTTCTTTTTTTACAAGTTGGGATGAAATCATTGCATAATTATAACAATTTTTTAGTAATAAGTGAATTGTTTAATTGTTAGTAATCTAAAATCCGTTAAAAATACGCAATGACAACATCCAACCTTGTAAAGAAACATAAGTCGATGATAGACTATAAATACACTCTATTTTATGACATTCTTTACTGGGATTTTTTGAGGTGGGATATTCATAATTTGATGATAGACTATAAATATGCTCTATCTTATGAGACTATAATACCAACATATAATGAATGACTATGTCGTTATTAGTAACAACAATGAGATTATCTCAAATTACAATCAGATAATGAGATAATGGATTATTAAAAAAATTATCCTAAGTAATATTAGTGAAAAGTTCATGACATTATCTCTGCAATATTAGTATCTTAAGGCAGGCAGCTTTGAAAAATTTGCATTGAATTGAAATTCTACAATTTAATTAGACACTAGAAATCTCCCTTGTGGATGGATTGGTCAGAGTTCATCATTAAGTTATTTATTGATTTTATTAGATTTCTTGTGACATGTTAATTAGTTAAACCTCACTATGTGCACACCTTGTAAGACCAACTTAAAAAAAATGATAAAAGATAAACAAAACAACTAAAATGATAGGAGTGTTTCATAGTACTAAAAAATAATGAAAATGATATTTATCATAGTAAAATTTGTATATAAATATATAAAATAATTTGATTCTCATAAGTAAAAATAAAATGATAGACATTAAAAACAAATAAATGTCATCACATTTTCACTTGACAAGAAAAATAAATTTGAAATTCAAAACTCAATCCAAACAATAATATGCTATTGAATGAAAACTTGAATTTGAATATAGTAACTAGGTAGAAAACACTATACTACTATACATATGTTATTCTTGAATGATACTAAGAAAATTGATTGAACAATAATTAAAACATTAAAGAAAACTATTATAATATGAAAATATAAAATCACTAATTTAAAATAACAAAAAATACTAAATTAATAAATTAATTAAAATAAAATTTTGATTTAATATAAATAAAACAAAGGCAACATAAATAGAAACCAAGTTTTCACAGAGAATAATAACAAGGTATAATATCAATATAAGAAAACAACTAGTGAATACATGTTTATCAAAATTAAGTTAAATAACATGATTGTGGTAGGTTTATGTTTGAAGAGAAGGGAACACATTAAATTGCCTTATTATAAAGATATTTTATTAGTGACTTGGTTGTAAAAACTGAAAAAGGAAAAAAAAAAAGACACAATTAGAAAAAGAAAAGAATAGAAGGGTGGGTATATTGTAAGAAAAGATGTTAAAAAAAATACAACCAACGATTTGTTAAGAGAATTTACGACAAAAAATAATGATAAATTCACTTGCAATTTGAAGAATTAACAAAAAAAAAAAAAAAAAATCAAATTTTGTTACAATATAACAACATACTATATCATAGATTAACGAAATTTACATAAAGGTATTCCAAATTTTATTTTCTTTTAAAATAAGCTACAACTTTTGTTTGATTTTCAAACATTTTTTTATTATTATTGAAAATCAATATAGACTAGAAGGTACAATTTATGTTATAGGATAATACTATACATAAAAGAAAAAGAAAAAGAAAAAAAACTAAAATATTCTTAATGAAAATGTAAAGTCAATAAAGTTAAAATGAAAATACAAACAAAATGAATTTTTTTAATAATTTTTTTTAAAAAGTAAATATCCAATAACTATTAAAATCAAAATGGTGATGTTAATAATATATATCAAAATAAATAAATCGAAGTATTTATAGGGCTAACTTCTTTCTTATGGCGATCTATAAAAAATATAAACATAGAAATAAATAAACTTAACACCTCAAAGTCACCTATTAAATAGTTGATGGAGATCGTTTGGAATTATAGACTTCTACTCATGTTCATCGTATCTAAATTACTTCTTTTGTCCACCTTCTGAGTTCTCATTAACAATCATTATAATGCACCAATACACAACATCGTACTTTCAAAAATAAATATTCAAAATAAAAATAATAGACCGACATCAAAGGCATGCCATAATTTCTAAATCAATTTGAATTATGGATCTGCTAAGCCACTAGAGAGATCAGTTCTCTTAAAAGAGATTTGATCCCTCTGGTGCTTGGTAGAACCAAAATTAATATGGATGGTCTAAATCCCCCTTTAAATAGCCTATACTTCACATGAATAAAATGAGTCAATATCATGGGTTCTCCATACGATGGACCAATACCATTGGTCTTTTTTATTTTATTTTTATACAGTTGTTTTTATTTTTTATTTATTTTGTTATTTTTTTTTAATTTTATTCTAACTAAATTAAAATGTTTACATTACACTAATATTTTTATGTAATTTAGTTTAAATATCATACCAGGACAAAAACCACAAGTTATCAAAAAAAAGGCGACTAAAAACTACTAATGGTAAAAGATTAAATTAAAAATTAAAACCATAAAAGTATGGAAACTTGGAGCCCCGAAACCACCAATAATAAAAGTCCACATTGCCAAAAATGTAGGTTATGAAAACATGTAAAATCTCAAATGATAAATAAACTCTAACTCAGTCAATTTTGCTAGAACTACTCTCACATATATAGTAAAAGCTAGAACATAGACATATTTAAAAAAAATATAAATTAAGCCAAACACTTTCCACCAAAATATAATAACCATGTTGTAATTCCAACCTAAACATTATTAATAAATAAAAATAAATAAATAAATTATATAATTAAAATTATAAAAATAAAATTAAGAATTACAATTTTAACTATATTAAAATCATCAAATTAATTGTCAATTAATACATAAAAAAACTTATTAATAGGTACGAGCATAACCCACAGAGATTAATAAGGGGATTTCAGTGAGAAAAGTTTTATAGCTCTTTGTTTTCTGCTTCCCAGCGGTGAAAAAAATCGATCCACATCTATGAGAGTCTCTGCTTACACTTTCCGGGCTTAAAACTTAAACTCAGTTTACTTCCTTTGGATCAGTATCCTTATGTAATGAGATCCTGCAAAACTTCAAGTTGTCATATTGTTTTACTAAAAGACTTTTATTTTTTATCATCAAAAATGGTTTTGCTGTTATTCCTTTTGATATCAATAAAATATTATTTCATAAATAACATTACTATAAATAACATTACTATGTGCAACAGATCTCTCACCCTATTTGATATCAATAAAATATTATTACATGCTACCTCCAAGTCCGGTTTGATGAAGCCCAGTCTGGTATAAACGATCATGGAAGAACAAAGGGCAGTCTGGTATAAACGATCATGGAAGAACAAGGGGCGGTGAGCTATCTCTTTAGTGGCATGTGGGATATAGGTCACCATCTGTTCGATGGATACACCATCCAAAATGTTAAAATAGTCAATAGCACTCAATATTTCTAGAAGGCACGATAGGGACATGGACCAAGCCGAGGCACTGCATATTATGGTGCTTGAGATGACAAAGGAAACTCTCACATTTAAGACGAAGCGCGA
The DNA here is from genome assembly GCA_031772625.1 of Pinus tabuliformis. Lineage (NCBI taxonomy): Eukaryota > Viridiplantae > Streptophyta > Pinopsida > Pinales > Pinaceae > Pinus > Pinus tabuliformis. The sequence goes on along the minus strand of CM062806.1, from coordinate 416,785,904 downwards.
AAATCTGCAGTTAGATACCCTAAGTGAATTCCTCGGAGCTACCCTCTCTCATGTATTTGTTAGGGGTAAGTGGGAAGCTGGGATCCCTAATACGAGGAAAACTTAAGAGTAGAGCGAGCTAATATTTGGAGACTATTAATCTCTATCTACAACTGAAAACTAAAACTAAAATTCATTATGTGGAAAGCACTCATGGATGAGGCCAGATGACAAATGCAACAGACCATCTTAGGTATTGCAATCACCAACTTGACTGTCACCTAAGGAGAATCGAAGAGAGGATTAGTATACCTCTAATGACACCATGACCCCCACCGTATCAGAAAGACGGAAAGACTTTTGATTCTGAACCCCTTAATTAATCGGACGTAGAGACACGGCTTTTATCTCTATCTACAGTCTCATCATGACAGGTTTTGTATGTTACTAATCAAGCTAAATAGTCGCAGGAGAGAAATCATAACCATATGTCTACATTTGATAAAAAAACGGCGATCATAATCATAAGCCACTACAGGAATTGGGCTTGCATAGTCCATTTGGGGTCGTGGTGTCCGGAGGTATACCAAATCGTTGTTCGATTCTGGTTAGGAGATAGTCCAAAATGTCAAGGGGACGATCATAATATCTATAATGGCCATGAATATGTTCTAGGGTCTATTGCATCTATCATATGGCCTCGTGGCTGTCCATGAGTGTTGCGCCTATAATGAATTTTAGTTTCCAAAAAGGTTAATATTTTAGAGATACTCACTAGTTCTACTCTGGGTCTACCGATCCAACCTTACCACTCAGTCAACCCGGCATAATCTTTGTTGGAAACTTAGAAAACACAATTAGAAAAAGAATAGACGGGTGGGTGTATTATAAGAAAAGAAGTTAAAAAAGAAAAAGTGCAACCAAAAGATTTTTGAACAAAACTTGAAACAAAAGATAATGATAAATTGACATGTAATTTGAAGAATTAAAAACAAAAAAAAACCAAATTTTGTTACAATATAACAACACACTATCACACTATATCATGGATGAAAAGGATTTTACATCAACATATTCTAAATTTTATTTTCTTTTAAAAGGAATTACAATTTTTGTTTATTTTTCTAACAATTTTTTTTGAAAATCAATATAGACTAGAAGATACAATTTATGTTATAGGATAATACTATACGAAAAAAACACTAAAATATTGTTAATAAAAATATAACATATTAATGAAAATGTAAAATCATTATAGTTATAATGAAAATACAAACATAATGAAAAAATTCAATAATTCTAACTTTTTTTTAAGAGTAATATCCAATAACAATTAAAATCAAAAAAGTGTTATCTATTTATTTCAAATAAACTTAAATATTAAAAATATATATGAAAATAATGAAATGGAAGTATTTATATGGCTAACTACTTTGTTATGGAGATCTACCAAAATTAGATATTTATTGTTGTAAAAAATTCTAAACATAGAAATAAAAAAACTTAACACCTCAAAGTCACCTATTAAATAGTTTTTCTAATTAGATATTTGTTGTTATGAAAAATTCTAAACATAGAAATAAAGAAACTTAACACCTCAAAGTCACCTATTAAATAGTTGATGAAGATCGTTGGAATTATAGACTTCTACTCATGTTCATCCTACCTAAATTACTTCCTCTGTCCACCTTCTGAGTTCTCATCAGTAATCAATACAATGCACCCACACACAAAAACCCACTTCCAAAAAAAATATTTAAAAAAAAAATAATAGACCAACATCAAAGGCATGCCATAAGAAAATAATAATAAACCAACATCAAAGGCATGCCATAAAAAAATAATAATAAACCAACATCAAAGGCATGCCATAATTTTTCCATGAAACAATTGTCCACCGAAAATTAGGTTTAGATGATCCATCTATATTTTTTGTCCAAAGAAAAATTTACAATGGAATATATATAATTTTAAATAGACTAGTCTAAATCTATTTGAATTTTGGATCTGCTATGCAACCAGAGATATCAATTGTCTTAAAAGAGATTTGATCACTCTCGATGTTTTGCAGATCCAGAATTAAGATGGATGTAGGATGGTCTAATTTTCCCCTTTAAATAGCCTATACTCCACATGAATACTATGGGTCAATATCATGGGTTCCCCGTATCATGGACCAATACGAGTGGTCATTTTATTTTTATTATTATTCTATTTTTATACGGCTGTTTTAATTTTTATTTATTTAGTTATTTTTTATTTAATTTTATTTGGCTTAGTTAAAATGTTTACATTACACCCCCGATCGGGGCTACAGAGTGGGTAATCAAACTAATTATGGTTGTCAGAGGCCCGGAGGTGAAAGGACCGCCCACCACAGCCCACGCGATTACACTGCAGGGCATGGTGGAGTCCTGCATGTATGCAGCGACGTCAGAAGGGAGAAGTGGCGGTTTGTAAGTAGGCAAGAGGAGAGGTGGTAAGGACGACGACATAAGGTGGAAGGGATGACATGTAGGTAAGGTAGATTATGAGAGGGAGCGTAGGGAAGAGAGGTTGGCTAGATTGCAGAGTAGTGGAAGAACGAGAGCAGAGGACCGACCATACTCGCATTCAGCAAGCAGTCATAGTAACCTTGGGTACGTTAATCGTTTTCTTTCTGTAATTCGTGAAAGAAAATTCAGTATGCGAGAGGGGGAAGGAAATTCCACAGGGAGAGGTTCTGCTATGCAGGGAGAGCAAAAGCAGTGAGGAAGAGTGCCCTTGTAGCTTTTCATTGACTATGGCCAGGGTTGAGGGTATAGAAGCTAATAGGGAGTGGCGCATTCTACTCAGGGCTAAGACTTGCGAGAATAGCAGGGAGTTTATTCGGGTGGAATGGAGGACTGAGGGTCCGGAGAAGCTTCTCAGGCCAAATTTCTAGGTAGATAGGGGGAGTTATGGTAGCAGAGAAGAGTAAGCCTGGGAAGGTAAGCTAGGCAGGAAGCTAAGCAAGGAATGGGTGACATGTAGAGGAGGTAGCGCTACGAGGGGAGAAAGTGGCGATGGCAAGTAAGGCAGGGGGAGGGAGGAGAGTCGCAGCATGAAGCTCCCTTCGTTCATTCTCACGAGGTCGCATAGGGAATGGGTTAGCCTGAGGGACTTCAACGAGGGAGGAAGGGACAGGGGAGGAGAGACAGAGACTATGGTTTTGACTAAGAGGTAAATGAGGGTGAGCAGCGAGAATGTGAAGACCACTCCTAGTTCACTTGAGTGCCTAGGAGCATCAGAGTGTAGGTAAAAAGGTGGCAGTATTGGAGATAAAAACCCCACGAGGCAATTGGCATTTGGATGGGTAATGGTTGTTTTACCCTGACATTGAATTGTGATCACTGTGAACAGGTAGCAGACACCGGCGACATGGCACGTCCAGCCAGAGGAAGAGGTCATGGAAGACGAGGTAAATTTGGTCCTCGTCCAAAGGACCTAGGAACCTCGGAACAGAAGAAAGGTAGAAGACCCATGGACAAGACTGTCAGGGAGGCAGCAAAAGCATACAAGGAAAGAATAGACGCTGGGATCCAAAAAATTATAGAAGAAATGGAGGATAGAATTCTGGAAGAGGACTCCGAGGACAAAATGGTGGACTGGAAAGACCACATCCCAGATCCTGGGAGCACGAGAGGGAGATTATGCAAATTCAAATAGACCCTGCATCTGTATTAGCTCATGAAAAGACTGGTAGGAAAAGCAATGGAGAAAGTGTCCATGGGGATGGCGCTGATCGTTAGAGACATGCCAGACTATAAAAAGGACCTGCAAACAATCTAGTTCCAACTCTGTAAGCAAGACATAAGACTGGACCATATACAGCGACACATTCCATGTATTATTGAAATGACACCAGCACCTAGAGATTTAGCTGAAGATCCAGCGACAGTGGAGTCAAAACCGGAAGACCTCAAAGAATAGATGAGTTCAATGTCCTCAGGATTTTGTTTTTAGCGATTAGCTTTCTTTTACATGCATGCTTATGGGATCTAAGACTATAGACTTGTTTTTAAATAGTTATGTATATATTGCTTGGGTAGAAAGACTGATAACTAATCGTTTTTTTATGGCTTGCAATATGCATAGGTGGCCAACAGATTTTGTTTCCCAATGGGCAAGTTGAGGCCACCTATTAAGTGTATGTGGTTTCAGCTTGCTTTTATATAAATAGAAAACGAGGCTCTTCCTTAGCTTACAAAAAAAAATGTTTACATTACATTAATCTTTTTATTTAAATTAAACATCACACCATGGCAAAAACCAGCCGTTATCAAAATCATAAGGCTAAAAACTACCAATGGTAAAAGGCTAAATTAAAAGTTAAAACCATGGATAAAATCATGGAAACTTGGAGCCCCAAAGCCATCAACCATAAAAGCCCACATTGACAAAACTATTGGTTATCAACTCCAATATGCTAAAACTACTCTAACATATATACTAAAAGCTAGGACATAGATGTATTAAAATAAAATAAAATTGAACCACACACATTCCACCCAAGCATGAGCATGATAGCCATATTGTAATGCCAACATAAACATTATTATTTGGTAAGATAAATAAATAAATAGATCTATACCATTAAAATTATATTAAAAAATATTATAATTTTAAGTTTAATTATAGTAAAGTCATCGAATTAATGGATAAAACTATCTTATTTCAATTTAGTTTAGATTCATTATATTTCCTAACATAATATTCTTGTTACTTGATATAACTAGATTTTAATGAATTTAGACAGTATATTTTACAAAAGCAGCTAGCAAAATAAAAAAATAAAAATAAAAAACAAAAAACAAAATAGAGAACTTTGGCGAAGTAAAAAACAAAGCTACAGCAATAATAAAAAATTCAGCATAAAGTTAAATTCTCATGGTAAGGCAAACATCCGTTATGGTTAAACTGCAAATTCTATTTAGATTTAAAACAAGCCAAAGTAAGAGAAATTAAAATTTAAAAACATAAACAAAGTAATGAGAAAGATACCTCACACGGAATTTTCCTGGTCTTCCCCACAGTGTCGTACATATGTTCCCTACCATTAACAGATACAACATCTAATATAATTGAAAACTACAAAAGGATTTCCTCTGCCTCACACATGTGAGAGGCCGACGGAGTTCATAATTATTGCAAGAAAACAAAGCAAAACCACAAACTACAACAGAGAACAGAAATCACACGCGCAGTACAAACAAAAAGATCACACAAATTTGAGAGGAAGGATCTTTGTTGTCTTTGTTTTCTTCTTCCCAGCAGTAAAAAAATTCGATCCACGTCTATGAAAGTCTCTGCTTGACACTTGCAGTGTAACACCTAAATAATATAACCATTCAACATTATACCATTAAAAAAAACCTTTACTCATGGTAAGTAAACATCAATGGTATAACAACATATTATGATAATGCATTATAGTGTGCACATACACGGTACCACACAATTAACTCGCTCAGATTGAAAGCTATGCTGGTTAATGTTATCATAGCGGCTTATATACATGATCTCGCAGGGTTGTACAAGAATAAATTATATGGTTGATTACCCGGTTTTCACACCGTCTTGTGTTGACATTCCATGACCTTATCGGGTCGGTCCATGGTTGAATGACCCTGTGCCACTTGTTGTATTGAGTACAACTCGGGGATGGCAATGAGTTCAATGCTTCGCTGAACTTCGAAGGTAAACATTTACAACTTGGTGCTTGTTGGGTTTCTTAGCTCATTTTGCTGGGTATGGCTCTCGGAACTATGTTCTGAAGCTCTTTTGCAATCCGTTTTCTCTCATCTGCTACTCATAGTAAAGAGCTTGTCGGGCATTCCTATTTTGTTGACAGGCTTGCAATTGGACTGCGCGCTGCCGTTTTAGAATCATTCACTCTTATCATGTAAATCCTAAATCTGGATTTCAATTTGGGTGCTTTTCTTCGCTCTTCGTTCTAAGTTATTTCTTGCATCACTGATTCAACATTCTCGCAAAGGTAGGGTGTTAACACTCGCTTGGTTCTTGCACGTGTTACCTTTGTGATGGTGTCTGGAGCCTATGTTGCAGAAAGCCTCCATTACGCCTGCTCTCCCTCGAGTAACTGATTGAGGGGTCATCTCTTGCCTTTACAGTGTAGGTCTGGTTATGCATCTGTGTTACCCTGTTTTCCTTGGGTTATTAACTGAGTTAAATTGTTTAACCGCCATGCTTATGATGTAGGGTTTGTCCGAGCGGACGATGGGTGCGGTTACTAGACCTTTACAGAGCCTGGTTTCCTCCAATACAAAACCCCCGATTATGCAGGCCTTTCCTTGAACAAATGTTGCCAGTCTTACTTGCCCTATATGAGGGTTTCTTTCTCTGAGGGTTTTCCCTCGTTTCGGTTACTATCCATGTTTTATTTAAGTTTTGTACACGGATTATGTTGCTTCTTGTTACAGTTCCCTGAGCCATTTTCAGCTGGGAAATTTCGCCATAATGATGTCTATAAATTAGGGGTTCTCGTTTTTTGGTAAGATTATTAGTGTGAATTAATTGGTAGCAGACTATTTAACATTTATTCTTTTGATATAATGATTGATCTATTGTGTAAGATTACTCTTAATCTTTTTATGAATAATTATACTCTATGTGATTCAAACCTCGGTTCAATCTTTCAACTTGGTTATTCCACTTTCAGAACATCATTCTTCGCTTTCTTCCCAGCACTGCCATCTGAACAAATCTGAAGGTTCTTGAATTGTTTAAAGTGTTATTCTATCATCAATTAGTAGCCCTCTCATTTGGGTTTTCTGTATTTGTGTTATAGATATTATACATAATTATTTTATATTCTAGAAGAGGGTTATGGTTATTAATCTGTTTTAGTTTCCCCAATTAACACTGAAGGTTGTCCCAATTGATTCAGGGTGAATATAACTATATATATACATATGTACCCTCAAATGTCTAATGCGTTGATTTTTATATGCATTCCACTCCTATGGTTATTGGTATGCCGAGTTAATTTCATAATTAAAGGAACATAGCTTGAATTTATCATTGATATAATTAGTCTGGTTCGCTTAACGGTATTAATCCTGAAGAAGTTATAAATTATCATCTGTTTGTCTTTTCTTTTCAAGTCATGTACAGGAAGGAATATTCTATCTCATATTCGATAGTTTTCATTCTTCTCTGTAATCGCTTGTCTACTATTTTTCATGTACTGTTACATATTCTGGTTTATTTTTCTTTAAAAGACTTTATTCTAGGGGATGGATGCACAGTCTGACCCTTTCCCAGATTCTTGAATCTAGGTAGATGAACTAATGCGTTCGAGAAGCATGGTACACGATCTACACATTTATCCTACACATTTCATAATATGTACATTCTCCTAACAACGTATTATCTACACACCTAGATTAACTTACTCCTACCTATTTACATTCTCAGTGGAATCTGACTTTCCAGGTTTACTCTTTTTTTTTACATCATTTTTCTAACTAACACAGATTTAAAGAATATAGAAATCCAATATCATAATATTTATTTTCTACTTGCACAATATAGCCAGATTAGTATTTAATCAGAATAACCTTAAGATAATTAACCAATTTCACTTATCTACCATTGCAAAACTAAATTGTGATCAATGAACCTCTCCGCCCTTCCAATGAGAATATGACAATCATGTCCAAGTATTTCCCCCCCAAGCTCGTCTTTTCCCAACAATCAATTATCTTTAATGTAGCATTTTCTATTGCTTTGGCCTGAAGACTCTAGGTCGAGCCAACAATGGTTACTACTTCCTCCTCGGAAGTCCCTTCAAGAATTGTTCTCACTAAAACCTTCTTCAGCTCAAGGAATTCCCATCTTTTCCTTTTCTAGAAAAAAGCCAGCCCCTTCCCTCCTCCCTTCCCTTATGTAACGGAAGAGTAGAGAAGGAGTAATTGTTTCTTTAACTAATAACTGAGAACTGATAACTAATAATTGTTGGGTAAAAGAGAGTTACTAAGGTTCATCGGTAATTCTTTAAAATTCCCAAGGAACCGTATCATATCTGCTATAACTTTTATTTTATTAAATTAAACTACTGTTATCATTGAATCCATTTATTGTCCATTTCTCAAAAGTGTAAACAAGAATTCGTTTTCTCACTGTAAAATTAATTTAAAGTCCTAGAGGTGTCACATCTTCCCCCTCTTAGTGGAACACCGTCCTTGGTGTTCATTCTTCCATCTGTTCTCGAAATAATTCTGGATACAGATCCTGCATGAATTCTTTATCTTCCCAAGTGGCTTCCTCTGGGCTGAAGTGCTTCCATTGCACTTTAACCTGGATGATATCTCGTTTCTGCAATGTTATTTCTCTCTGATCGAATATGCGTAGGGTTTCGACGAGAATTTTTGGTTCCAATTCGACCTGCCACAAATATCTTTGTTATATAATTGACATGTACATAATGACTATATCATTAAATAAGAAAATTATGTGTTATCTACAAACATATATATATATATATATATATATATATATATATATATACCTAAAGTTCTTGCCAACTTATGATATGTCTGGGGTTATACACATACTTCTTTAAAAGGGAAACATGGAATACATTATGGACCAGAATGTGGTTGGGCAGGGCTAGTTGGTAGACTACTGGCCTGATTCTATCCAAAATTTGGAATGGGCCACAAAATCGGAGGGCCAACTTATCACACTTTCCCCACCTCAACGTACTCCTCTTTGCTTTAATTAGTAAGTTCTCTTTTTATCATGGTACAATTTCTGCTTGTCTTGGGTAGCCTTCAAATTTTGTCGAACTTTTTTCACACTTTTATCCATTTCCTCCAACATATTTGGTCCTAATATCATTTTATTCTCCTTAATATTCCAGTTTGCAGGAATGGTACATTTCCTTCCATAGAGTACTTAAAAAGAACTCATTTTAAGCGACTCATGATAACCATTGTTGTATGCAAATTCTACCAGATGTAGATACTCTTCCCATTTCCCAGGTTGCTACATCACATACATGTGCAACATGTCCTCTACCACTTGATTCACTTGCTCAATTTTCCCATCAGTGTAGAGGTGATAAGCGGTGCTAAAGTGGATTTGTGTACATAACCTGGTAAACAATGCTTTCCAAAAAGCAGAGGTGAACTTAACATCCTAATTAGAAATTATGACTTTCGGAATACCATGTAGTCTAAAAATTTCCTTCATGAATATATCGGCTATTTGAGTCGTTTGATATGTGGATTTGACAGGTATGAAATGAGTTGTCTTGCTCAATTTATCTACCACAACCATAATTGAATCATTTTGTCATTTACATCACGGTAATCCCATTATAAAATCCAAAGTTATAGTATCCCATTTCCATTCATGAACGGGTAGTGGCTGTAGTAATCCATCAAGGTGCTGGTGTTCTTCCTTAACTTGCTAACGCTCTAGATATTTAGCTAAATCTTTGGAAATATCCTTTCTCATACTAGGCCAATAGTAGGCTTTTTTATAGCCGTAAAGAGCTTTTGATAGCCTGGGTGAGAAGCATAGGGGCTCTTGTGAAATTCATCTAACATACTTTTCTTTAGAGACAATTGATTAGGTACGTAAATACAATTTCTAAATAGCAATAAGTCTTCATAGTTAATACTATACTCCCTTTACTTTGCCAAACCTTGTGCAGATTTTACTTACTTCCATAAGTAGTTGTATTCAGGATCCTTCTGGGTTGCTTCCTTTAGTTGATCCACAAAATTAAGTTCAGTTTGACTAAAAGAAATCTCATAAATGTGGTGCAGTTTCCTGGGCTTGGCATGCCCAGAGAGATAGTCACAGACGAAGGGCCACAATTCACATCTCAAATTCGCTTAAGAATGCAGTCAATCGAGCTTGGCGTGCATTTAGGTTAGGTTGATTGAAGAAACTAGTTAGGCTATTGTGGTTTCTTTTCAACAAAAATATTTTCCCCGACAAATAATGCCTCCATACTTTTAAGGCATGCACCACCGTAGTTAGCTCAAAATCGTAATCATAATATTTTTTTTCATGTTCATTGAGTTTACATGATTCATAAGTGATGACCTTGTCATTCTGCATTAAAACGCCACCCACACCTTCTTTGCATGCATTTGTGCAAACTATAAAATCCTCTTTATGATATGCAATCTTTAATACCAGCGCTGTGGTGAGCAAATACTTCCACCTATCACAACTTTCTCAGCAGGCTTCTGACCATTTGAAAGCTATTCCTTTCTTTTGGAAGGCAAAGGCACTAACCAGAGCCACATAGCAGGCTATCTTGGACTTTCTATTTGAAGACATCTTCATCTGGTTTGCCATGCCCAGAGAGATAGTCACAGACAAAGGGCCACAATTCACATCTCATAAGATCCGGGAGTTGGTCGACAAATATAAAATCCATCACAGAATCAAAATGCCTTATCATCCACAAACAAATGGCCAAGTAGAAAGCACTAAGAAAGTCATTGAGGGGATCCTTACTAAGATTGTTGCTAGTCATCGAAGAAATTGGGCTGAAAAAATTCCAGAAGTGTTATGGGCATACAGAACTACATGGAGGAATAGCACTCGATTCTCACCATATGAACTTGTCTATGGTAAGAACCCTTTATTCCCCATTTAATTCGAAATTAAGACACTAAGGACAATGTTGCAAGTCAATTTGGATTTTTCTATAGCACAAAGACAGAGATTGAACCAGCTTAATGAATTGGAGGAAAAATAGATAGCTGCTATCCAGCAAACAGAGATTATCCAGCAGCAAATAGCTAAGTGGCACGACAAATTTATAAAGAAGAAGCAGTTCCAGAAAGGAGATTAGGCTCTCTTATATCACTCAAGGTTTAAAGACTTCAAGGGTAAGCTCTGCACCAGATGGCTAGGTCCATATTAGGTAGATGCAGTCTTTGACAATGGGACTGTAAATTTGGTGACCATTGACAGTGCAAGGACACCATTACTTGCAAACAGGTTCCATCTTCGTTTGTATCACAAACATACCTCGAAGGATTCATTTGTCAACATTGTCACAAATTCGGATCTACAGGTGACGGGAACAAGGGAAAGCCCCCTTGTGCTGCAAAAATTTAAATTTTTCTAATAAGTGTAACAGCGGAAAACCACCTAGTGGCTGCTGTTACACCTTCAAACTTTCAGAAAAAAAAAATGAAATAATAATAATAATATGGATGTGAAAACCTTTCTTAGACGCAGAAAAACAGTTGTGTAGCAGTTGAAAACCGCTTGATGGCAGTTGTTACACCCTTTGTAACAACATTTGTTATTCCAAAGTATATCATGAGATAAGTGTTGTTACATGATATTTTCTTCTTTATCTTTTTATAGAAATTAAATTAATATATATCAGTTGTCTTGGTTGTTACATCTGTAACAGCTGACGACTTCTTGGGAATAAAATGAGATATCCTTTTGTAATGAAGATCAAGAACATCACCATGATCCTTGTCATCAGAATTCAGTTCACGTGTCTCGCTTCCCGAGTATGATCCAATGTCGCGCCGCTCATTACTTCGCCCCATGTCACCCAAGTATGCCATCAAAAAGGTAATATTGAATTCATTTTATTTTGTAATTATGGCAACTTAACATGACTATTGATGGTCGAGGACGGCTATCATAATTAAGATGGAAGGGGAACGAATCATATTGTGACATAATTGTCACATGATTTGTAATTATTTGAAAAATCTAGAATTAAGGCATGTGAGCCAGTAATTATTGTTACTTAATGCCGAATCATACCAAAAACAGTAAGTGCACCATTGACGAGACCTCCCCATGAATCACCATTAAGGAAAAATTCATTGTGCAATATGAACCATGCATGCCAAATATTAATCCAAAATATTCACTTGGGCCACCTTACTGCCCTACCATTTACCCCTGCTGGAAGCCTTGAATCCCCATTCGGGGTGTTCAAAGAGGAGGAAGATAGCAATACAGGCTGAGACAGCTAGAGTGTGCATCGAAGGGAAGGATAAGCAGGTGAAATAGCACTGAATTTCATAAGCAATGGGAGGAGAAGCAATATGGCACTATCTAGGGTCTACAAAAGCCCTAGGAGATTGCCCTTAAGCATGTCAGGTTTTCAAAGATGCAAGCTAGTTCGAATTCTTCCAAAGACTGGAAGGATCAGACAATGGTATAGCCATGGAATTTTCAAAGAATTTGGAGAGAAACCAGATGGAAGTCAGAGGGTTGAAATTGGAGGTCATGGAAGAATTTATTGCCAGAGAAACATGATTGCCAGTAGAAGGGAAGAGGTGGTTTACTAGAAAGGTTAATGACCCCTCCCTGAAAGGGGATTTTCTCCAGGAAATCAAGTCGTTGATTAAGAAAGGCAGGGGAATTGATAGACTATCACTCCCCCAGCCATGGGCAGATGTTGCTCTCTTCCTCATTAAGTACATTACTTGTGAGGGAAGGGAAACAATTGTATTTAATTACCATTTTCAATTGTTGAACCATCTCTGGCATCAACAGTTGATCAACCTTCCTTATTTCTTGTTGGGAAATACTAGGCACATGGTTGTAGTTGTGAAAAGGACTGCACATTCAACAACGTGTGTTACTAACCATGGCCTTATTAAAGTCATTGTGTTGGATGTTGTTGAGGGTAAAAGGTGTCTTTTGAACTCCTATTTATCCTACATTAATTATCAATCTAAGTACGATTTTTTATTTCAGGAGTGTACTCAGTCTGAGGCCAGAAATTTATTTCAAGTGTAATGTTTTCTAATTTGTAGTACAATGCTAAATACAAGAGTAAATGGATGTTTGAAATAAAATCTAATTGCAATCAAAAAAAAATTAATGCTCTGAAATTTAAACCATTCACTTAGAAAACTACAACAATTTATCAGTCAAGCATGCAGTAGTGATAACTATTTCCTCTGTCAACTGATATAAATGAAATCAAATATGAACAAGATCCACAATATGAGAACTTAGACAACGATAACCAATGTCCTTTACAGTTGTTGATCTTACACTCCACGCTAAAGCAATTAACTGGAAATAATAGATCACTAATGTTGCTAAGAGAAATGTAATAAACACGCTCACTACAAAATACTTAAAAGCAAAACCAAATACTTGCTGGAAAGAAATAACAGCGATCTAGTATGAATGAACAACAATGCTAACTTAATAGAAATAAACAGCAACGCTAAATGGAAATGAACAACAACGCTAACTTAATGGAAATGAACAGTGAAGCCGAATGAAAAACATAACAATTTAAGTTGTAATGAATAGTAATCTTGTTATGGTGGAAGAAAATAGGAACGCGATCCAATTACGATTTCATGCATGAAACGATTTCAGGAAAATGTAAAGGAACAAGGAATTAGAAAGAAATGTGATTCAAAGAAATGAAAAGTAAATCAAACAATCACATGTCTGTAACTGTAAAATAATGGTACAGGTAGTAAGTGGATCCACTAGGGTCGAGCCCTTAGCCGCTAGTGAAGCACCGCCGGGCTAATTCGGTAGGAAGGAATGGAACAGCAGTTGACTTATATATTGATCATGTCAAAATGTTACAAACAATCGTACTATGTTTTGATTAACGAGAGTCGATGATCAAGTAGCAATACAACACTAAATTTTGCAAAATGATAATACATGCCCCTTGGGCTACAAGCATTGTCCCTTTTTATAATGGCTAGGCGGATATATCAAGAGTACAGATAAGTTTTGAAGCAGTGATCCCTTAGGATCAAAGGATCCTGAGGGATTTTCTCTATGTTTGATTTCCAGTTTATTGTTTTGTCTTCTTGCTCTCATGTCGTGCTTTCCCTTTCTTCTCCTGGACTATGTGCTCTGATCTTGATCTCCTTGTCTGGATATGGCTTCCTGGGAAAGGGACAACAGTTGCTTCTGCTTTGTCTTTTCCTCCCAAATAGTGGTTTTCCACTTCCTTCATTTTATGTATAAAAAAAACAATAATTAGTTATTTTGTATCAATCACAAATCTACTTAATTCTACCATCATTCTTTAACATATTACCATTTTAGAATGTAAAGGAGTTTTGATTCAAAGGAAAAAATAAAGAAATAAATGGAAAATACATACATTTTCCATCGCTCAACACACCACCATGCTTACCCTTTTTCATGTCCTCATGAAAACCATGTAGTTTACATGCAAGGCGGTTAGGGAATAGGTTGGAGAGGGATTTTCATGAAGTGGTATAAAACCATGGTGTGTAGCAAAAACTTCAAAAGTGCGCCCTATCTGCCCTTCAAGTAATTCATAGATGGCCTTATATTCTACTGCAGGATACCAGATAATAGGGCTTCGAAATCTACGACCTAGCCAATATGGTCCTTCCCTCAAGATGAGGTTACTATATGTGACCCGACAGTCAGCAACTAACTTAAAATTTTGTAATTGAATGGCTCTCTATCTTGAATATTTCGATTGGAGGTCTTCCATCAGAGTTTAGCTGCTGCTACGGCATGGTCTTTGATAAACAGGAAATATTCTACCCCTTGCTCGACAATGTCTTTGTAGATGGGTCCCAATGTCTGGATCACACCCTCCTTTTTCATTAGGCTTTTATGCTTAGTCCACAGTTGTAATGGGTTTTTCGGTCCACCCCTAACCCAAAGGTCTAACCTGTTTTCTTGTCTCTGAAAGGTGTTATGGGCCTTGAGCCACTTTAACTGGTTGGCAGTAAATGGAATGAATGAGTGAAACTATATATCTCCCCCAAAAGGACTGGGATTATTCTCCATTTCCTCTTCCAAGATAAAATTATGTAAATAAAATTCACAGAGTAAACGCTGAACATTGACTCCATAGTGTTTAAAACAATTTATAAAATCATCAACAATTTTCAATTATATAGGTTTCCTTGCCTTAACAGCTTTAATTTTTAACTGCAAATATCTTTCTAATAAAAGCAAAGCATAATTTTTGGCAGGGGCCCTACATGCTACGAAATTTGTATATAGAGAAGAGAGAATATCCATTTGACTCTTTACTGTGTTTAGTCTATTTGTTACCTTTTTGACTTTTTCCTTTGCCCTTCGACATTTATCAAAGGCCTCGCTCTCAGATGCATTGATGTTCTTTACTTACTGCTGTAACTTTTAATATTTATCCTGAGGAACAGTCTCTTCTGTGATCTATTCTATAGTCTACTAAGCCTGTACCAGATCATCTTGGATTTTTACTACCCTAGGGTCGTTGTCCGCCGAAACACTTTTCAGTTGAAGATTTACCTAGATATTCTTATTACGACATCTGGTTCCTATAGTCTGTGTCTTTTTATTGTAAACTGTTTGGTCGGTCATGATGCTAGAGGACAGTGCCTCTGTTTGGACATCTTTATTACAGACTAGTGTATCTTCTATTTGGGCCGCTGCGTCTGTAACAGCGCATGTTGTGCCTTGCTGTCCAGAATGGATATGGGCTTGGCTTGAGTCCTGGTGGCCTTTATTTTATGGGGTTTCGTTCAGGTGGTTGCATCTCTTGTTCTTGGGGTTCGTTTTGAGATCTTCTCCATTTTTAGGGCCCTTATTTGCTGTTTGAGTTGTTTTACTACATTTAGTAGCCTTTGTTGTTCCTTTCGCAGCCTCTTGATTTCATTCATCTTCTTCTTCTTTTTCTTGGGAGGAACAACTGTTTCTTTGACTGGACTTGGCTAGTCAGCTGGGTTTTGTTCTTCAAGGATTGTGCCCTCGCCCTGGCTTGTTTCCATATTTTCTATTTGGAACACTTCTTCAGTGTTCTCGTCATCTTGATTAGTTCCCTCAGGGGAGGTAACCCTGGTTTGATCTGCCACTTCCCGAGTGACTTTTGTTTCTTCTTCTTCCTCATCATTCATCTCCTCAGATGCATTCTTATTATGAGTAGAGTGTTCCTATGATTGTGCTTCTTCTTCTTCCTCGTCATTCATCTCCTTGGATGCACACTTACTGTCAATAGAGTTTTCCTGTGATAGTTCTTCTTCAATATTAAGGTTGAGCGAGCTCTGGGGTTGAATATACTCACCCATATTGGCCAAAATTTGGGCCAATTCATTTTCTTGCAATGGACTTTGTAGTGGACTTGCATTAGAGCGCTCAGTTTCTTCCTCCAATTCCTCTTGCAATTCTTCTTCCAATTCTTCTTCCACGTTTTCCCCTCCTTCGAGTTGTGGGGGTTTCTCATCCTCGGAGCCCTATATTTCTAAGGGTTGGCTACTATTATCTTGGAGATTTCCCAACATTCCCCTGCTTCTCCTCAATCTAGAGGGTTGTTTGCGTTTTTGTGGTTTACTTGATGTGTTGGTGGTTCTTTTTATTTTCGGGACTCGTAAGGCCAATCTCCCCCGTCTATTGAAAATACCAATTCTTCCCAACTAGACTTCTGCTGAGCAAGACTATAACTGACTATTAATCGAATTAAACCATGATGACTTACTACCATTTCTGTATGACATGATTTCCTTTTGCTCTGAACTGCGTCATGCAATAAAAAATTTGAATATGTAGACAAATTTACAACACATTTATGTCTTAATACTGCTAATAATTTGAGATGGCATGGTCTTACCACATCCTTTCTCCCATCGCATGTGATGTAGCTTTGCACTATTCTGGATAATTCTGCACATGGTTCTCCCTGGGTTGCAAGCAGGATCCTTTTCCTTTGATAGTAAGGTTTTTTCCTTCATCCTGAAAGATAGCTATGGCCCCTTGAAGTCTTACTTTTTTCTGGGTTCATATTGGTCCAACAGCTAGTAGTCCAAATACTTTAGAAATTACTACATCTGTTATTGTTATTTTCCTTCCCCTCACTATGGAACGATCTTCCTACAAATTCTGCAGAAATTCGATGGCCACCATTTCATGGGACTGTTGTAGTTGGGTAAGTTAGGCAATCCAGCCTGCTCCCTCTAGTGTTTCTTGTGCAGCGTCGGAAATTGTTAGCACCTGCGGTTCACTGCGTACTGGTCTGCCTCCCATTTTGTCTAAGCTTAGCACACTGTTAATTTTTATAGAGAAAAACACAGAAATGACAATGGAACAACAAAGCTGTGCATATTGGAAAATATCAATACTGTTAAACTTGATATTTCCGAGATCTGATGGAGTTGTAGTACCTCCAAATAGGGAATTGACACATATATTCATGTATTTTGGAGGTCACTCGGGCCCCCATGAAATATGATAGGTCATCCTCGACCGGCAAATGGAGGAGCAACATATTGGATGGAAATCGTACAGTAAAAAAAGGAACAACGTATATATCCATGACATGATTGCAAAAAGTAGCGAATTACTGAAATCGAGGCTTATGATGAAAATCGCGAATAGATATGGAAATGCTATGAAATGATGCAAAAAATAGGGAAGAGGATAGTTGTCATACATAAAAATGCTTATGCTGTCACTATCCACTTTAACCATTATAATCGATTTTCAAACAATATTTCATGTGTAAGAGGTTCAAAAGGGTTTTAAAACATAATCTCATTTGAAATCAAGATAAAGATATAAGAAAAGGGTTTATAATGACTATTGATGTGTGAGAAATATGACTTCAATACCATCAACAGAGCTTTGTTGCCCAAAGGTGTTCATAACCTTGACAAAGTTACTTTTTCACCATGGGACCATAATCCTTTATGTATGCCTAGGAAAGTGCTGTGTGATGTCAAAATGGAGGTCATTGTGCTAGCTTGGTAACCATATGAATCACAATGCCATTCACCATGAAGGAGTGAAAGGTGGGCAGGTCGGCTCGTGATGAGACCTCCTATTCCAAGGGATTTTTTATTTTTCTAATGTGCCTTTTGGATCATATCCCTGGTGTGGTGGCCATAGTGCGAATGCCACTTCACTGATTCTTTATGATCATGGTAGGTTGGCTCTTGATAAGACCCCCTATCCTTCATCTGAAAAATCATAGAATTTTTAGTAATCATATAGATATATATTTTTTATTCTTCTTTCTTTTCTTTTATATAGCACTTTCCTATTTATATACAGAGGATGGCTCAACACTCCTTAAGAATAGGAATGGTGGAAGAAGTCCGAACATCTAAATAGAGGAAAATATGTCCTTTATTCTTATTCAATAATAATGATCAAAGAGAATTATGAAGATTAGCGAAGAACCAATATGATAAAAGTAATCAATCAAATTAGTTTTAGTAAAAATAAAGACAGCAAAGTGATATAAATAGTTGTGTCCTTTCCTCTTTTTTCTTATCGATACAAAGCAATTTCTCTAAAGGTAACGATTTTCCTTTGGTTTGATGATTTTAGTATCCTCTAGTTTTTGTATCCTTGCATAAATTTATATCCTTGCTTTGAAGGGATCATGAACAGTGAACCATCATTCACAAAAATTCTCTAAATGATGTTTTTTAAGAAGCACACATACAAAAAATGCACTCAAAATGTGTTGTTCCTTGGATGGAACAACTGTTGTTCCTTAAGAGGAACAACAAAAAGAACATTTGAACGCAAAACTGCGGTTCCTTTAAGAAGAATAACAAACAAAAGAAAAAGATACGCTCAAAAATTGTTGTTCCTTAAGCGAAATTGCAAATAAAGCAAGCGCGAACTAAAATATTGATCCTTCGGTGGAACAGCCTAAGAACATTCCAAATCAAAACTATTGTTTCTTCAGAAGGAATGGTAGAAAATAAAAAAAATGTGAAGAGGGCTATTCCTTTCAAAGGAACAGCAAAAAAAATCTGGAGAAAGTGTTGTTCCTTTAAGAGGAACAACAAAAACAATCTAGCAGAAGTGTTGCTCCTCTAAGAGGAATAGCAAAAATAATCTGGTGGAAGTGCTGTTCCTCTAAGAGGAACAACAAAAATTCAAGCGGGAGCGATGTTCCTTAAGAGGAATGGCTGCTATTCCTTAAAAGGGACGGCAGTTGTTCCTTTAAAAGGGACAACAAAAATAAGCACACGGAAGTGTTGTTCCTTTAAAAAGAATAGCGAAAATAAAGACG
Source organism: Pinus tabuliformis (assembly GCA_031772625.1). NCBI lineage: Eukaryota > Viridiplantae > Streptophyta > Pinopsida > Pinales > Pinaceae > Pinus > Pinus tabuliformis. The sequence goes on along the minus strand of CM062806.1, from coordinate 416,766,904 downwards.
CAAAAAGTGTTGTTCTTTAAGAGGAACGACTGTTGTTCCTTTAAAAGGAATAGTAGCTATTCCTTTAAGAGGAACAACAAAAATAAGCATGTAGAAGTGTTGTTCCTTTAAAAGGAACAACAAAAATAAACATGCAAATGTGTTGTTCCTTAAAAGGAATGACAGTTGTTCCTTTAAGAGGAACAACAACTGTTCCTTTAAAAGGAACAACAAATGTTCCTTTAAAAGGAAGAACAAAAATAAACACAAAAATGTGATGTTCCTAAAGAGGAATGGTTGTTGTTCCTTTAAGAGGAACAACAGTGGTTCCTTTAAAAGGAACAATAAAAATGAACACGGGTGCGGAAATGTTGTTCCTTTAGAGGAACAACAACTTTTCCCTTGAAAGGAACAACAAAAATTGTGAAATACGTAGAAATGTTGTTCCTAAAGAGGAACGACTATTGTTCCTTTAGAGTAACAACCACTATTCCTTTAAAAGAAACAAAAAATAGATATAAGCACTCCAAACTGTTGTTCCTTAAGAGGAACAACACGAAAAATACAGGCACGCAAAATTGTTGTTCCTTAAGAGGAACAACAGTAACAATCTGTAAAAAAAACAGTTTACACAAGCAAAATTAAAGAGAAAGAGTTATATACGAAATTTAGAAACAAAAGAATTATTCAGTGAACTACTGCTGAGGAGGGGTTATCTTCCTCAGCTGCATAGTGGAATCTTCCCGTATTTGCTGGTAAAAGGATTCCTAAGTAACTGGTTTGTGGTAAAGTCACACTCGATGACCATTTTCTTTAAAAAAATGTTCAAATCCATCAATGGTAGTCAATGTAATGGTGCCATTTTGTGCACTTTCTATATCTCATAAGGTCCAAGCCATCATGTCTGGAGATTTCCTGGGAAATCCTGAAACCTGGAATCATATAGGAGTGCACAATCTCCTTCGTGGAATAATTTCTTTTTGATAAGGGTGTCGTGCCATTTTGCTCTCTGCTGTTGAATTAATGCAGTGCGTTGAAGAGCCGAGAGCCTAATTTCATCTAGCTTGTTGATTTGTCGTAATCTGCTAGTTTGGGCTTCATTTAAATTCAAACCCACCTCCTGTGCTGTTCTTAATGTTTGTATTTCGAATTCTATTGGAAAGATGGGTTCTTTTCCAAATACTAGTTGATATGGTGAATGGCCGGTGGTATTTCTCCATGTTGTTCGGTATGCCCATAAGGCCTTCGGCAATCTTGGAGCCCAATCACACCTGTGTGATGCAATTGTTTTTGTCATTATTTCTTCTATCACTTTATTCGTGCTCTCTACTTGGCCATTTGCCTGTGGGTGATACGGGGTGGTAATTTTGTGCCGAATGTGGTAAGTTTTTAATGTTGCAGTGATTTTATTACCTACAAATTTCAGTCCTCCATTTGTGATTATGTCCCTCGGGAGGCCATATCGCACAAATATTTGGAAAAGGAAATGTATTACAGAATGTTGTAGCTCTTGGAAGTGCCTCTGCTACCACCCATTTGGTAGCATACTCTATTGCTACTAGAATGTATGTTTTCTGATTTGATGATGGGTTACTTGGACCAATAAAATCAAGCGCCCAGTGCTTAAATGGCTTGATTGCTAACTATGGATTTAAAGGAATTTCGTCGGAATGTCTAAGGCGTCCTTCTCTATGGAAACTATCACATGCTTGAACAAATTTCTTAACATCTTTAAAGATTCTAGGCCAGTAATAGCCTGTTTGTAAAACCTTGTGACCAGTCTTGCGGTTTGTGAAATGTCTGCCACGCGGTCCATCATGGCAAGCTTTCAGAATGTCAAATATTTCATCTTCACGGATGCATCTTCCGATGTGCATATCCGTTGTTGTATGAAATAGGTAGCCCCCAATCCAGGAAAATTGGGTATTGCGATGTACTATCTGTTTCCGTTCATTGGGCATTAAATGCTTGGGTAATTTACCTACTGCTAAATAATTTGAAACATTAGCATATCATGGTGTCCTGACAATAACAACAGACAAATGTTCATCTGGGAATTGATCTTCAACTGCTGTTGTGTTCGCTGGCTTTGGCATTCATGAGAGAAAATCAGCTACAGGATTCTCTTTTCCACATCGATCCTTTATTGTGATGTCAAATTCTTGCAATAAAATCAACCATCTTGTTATTCTACCATTTCTAACTGGCTTATTTGCTAAGTATTTTATGGCAAAGTGATATGTATATAAAATTACATGATACTCAATTATATAATGTCTAAACTTATTTACAGCATGTATTACAGCTAAAAACTCTTTTTCAGTTATAGTATAGTTTAGTTCAGCAGGAGATAGATTCTTGCTAATATAATGAATTGCATATGGCTTTTTATCTTCTTCATGCCCAAGGACTGCTCCAATAGCTGTGTCGGAAGCATTGGATGAAATTTGGAATGGCAAATCCCAATTGGGACCCCTTAGCACTGGGGCTGTCGATACAAAGCTTTTTCAGATCCTTGAAAGCATAGTCACACTGATCTGTCCAAATAAAATCAACATTCCCAGTTAGTGCGTATAAAGGTGCAACTAGTTGAGAAAAATTCTCTATGAATCTCCTATAATAACCAGAAAAACCCAGAAAACTGCATACCACTGTTTGTGTGGTAGGAGTAGGTATTAACAAAATTATCTGAATTTTAGCCAGATCTACTTGTATTCTAGTTGCTGAGATATAATGACCAAAGATGAGTACCTCGGTCATCATCATATGACACTTTTCATGGCTCAAGCAAAGCCTAGTGCCAATACATCTTTGCAGCATCTTTTCTAATGTGTCTAGTGCTTGCTCAAAATCATCTCCATACGGTGTAAAATCATCCATATATACTTCGAGCGCTTCATTTATTAAATCTGAAAAGATGCCAAGGATGGCCCTTTGAAATGTGGTAGGGGCATTACATAGGCCAAAGGGTAGGACTCTATAAGAAAATGTTCCCAAAGGACAAGTAAAAGTAGTTTTATCCTGGTCTTCAGGGGCAATCTGGATCTAATTGTATCCATGGAAGCCATCTAAGAAAGAAAAGAATTTCTTTCCTGCTAATGTGTTTAATACCTGATCAATGAATGGAAGAGGAAAGTGATCTTTCTAGGTTGCTTTGTTTAATTCTTTGTAGTCTACACATATTCTCCACTTTCCATTCTTTTTTGGCACCACTACTAGTGGAGAGACCCACTTGTTGTCAGATATTGGGTAAATAAATTTTACATCTAAAAGTTTTTGTAATTCAGTTTTCACAATATCCTTAAGATGAGGGTTTAGTCTCTGTTGGGGTTGGCGAATGGGTCTAGCATCCTTTTCTGTATAAATGTGGTGTGTACATAGTTGGGGATCAATTCCTTTCATGTCTGGGAAATCCCATGCAAAAGCTTCCTTGCATTTTCTCAGTAGTTGGATCAGCTTCTCTTCTTGTTCGGGAGTCATGTTTTTGTTAATATTCAAGGTTTTTCCTCGCTCAATCTCTAGAGTTTTTCTGTTTGAAACAGAGGTAGTAGGTATTGATTGATCATGAGTGTCTTTGAGGGGATCTTCTTCTAGTTCATTATCAAATGCTGCCTCTATCATGTGACATTGTACATGGGATCTACTTTCTGGTTCGTTAATGAAATTGTTAATGTGTCATCCTCTATTTTGTCTTTAAATTTGAGGGCATATTCTATGGTTAAAGGTGATCTAATGTTTTCTGTGAGATATGATACAGGCTGTTTGTTAGTTTTCATTATCGTTAGGCTTGGCTGGGCTGGAGGGTATAAAGCTAAATTCGTGACATTACTCCCTCTAGTTATAGTCATCCTGCCTTGTCGGCAGCCAATGTAAGCATCAATAGTTGCTAGCCAAGGTCTACCTAAGATTAAAGGGTGTCCATCTAGCCGGTTTTTGGGATTAATTATCAGAAAGTCTACAGGGTATTCCCATGAGTCTACAGAGACCATTACATCATGGAGTGTGCCTTCTGGTCTGACTACCGATCATTCAGCCAACTCCAATAAGGTTGTGGTTGGATCTAATGATGTAATACTAAGCTTTTGACAAGTGGTGGTTGTTAGAATATTGATTGCAGCTCCTAAATCAACTAAGGCATTTGGAAAGGAGTGTCCATTGATTTTCACCGTAACTATAGGATTCCCTGGGTCCTCATATTTTACAGGTGCCTCTCTTCCTGATAGTAAGTCAAATAGGGTGCCGACTACTTGGACGGTTGGGTTAGTTGTTATTCTCCTCTTTGGCTTTTTTATACATAACTCTTTGATGGTTTTTGCATATATTGGGATATCTTGGATAGCCTGGAGGAGTGGGATCTTTATACACAAATTTCTTAGTTCTCCTAGAAGATCAAAGTTAGGATGTTCTATTAGCCATGGTATGATTAGTCGTTCTGGGAATGGGGGAGAAGAAGTGGTTGCTTTGTCATGAGTTTGTTGTCTAACCACATCCTCTTCTTGTAGTGGTTGTTCTAAAGGTAACAGATTTTCAACTTGAGAATTTTTATCTCCCTTGATTTCTATTATGTGCCCAGACCTTAATTGAAGGTCGTTGCACTCCCTTAACTCGGTTTCTAGTTCTAGTGCTTCGATTATTTGAACAGATTGAACCGGTCTATTATTAGGGTTCGGGTTGGGTTGGGCTGGGAGTTGCGGTCTTAAGTTGGTCTGGGGATTTTGTTGCAATGTATATGGTGCTGGCAGTGTAGGTTGAGGGAGAGGAATCATTCCAGCTGGCTGATTTATCGGTCTTTGCCAGTTTGACTGCTAGGTTTGACTCTGCGAGGTGGAGGGTGACCATTGTGTCGAATATGCATTATTTTACCAAAATCGTGGAAAATAAGGGAAGTTTGGCCAATTGGTTTGATTTGTTTGATTTGGCCATGGTGATGTAGGAAATGGTTTCTGTGACCAGCTGGGGAAAGGTGGTTGATTTTGCCACAGTCCATTATATTTATGAGCATTATACTAAGGAGACTGAAAAGAAGAGGATGGATCACTGGGTATACCTATTTGTCATGGCTGTCATTGATGGCGCTGATTGAGTAGGTACACTAGTTATAATTCTTCTTCCGCCTCCTTGTAGACTGCTTTCAGGCCCGGGAGTGAGGGACAGTTTTCTATGGAGTGGTCTTTTGTTTAGCCTGCATAATGTCGAGCTGCATTGTCAAGGTCCCTAGAATATCGGTTTTGAGGTCTTCCAGTATATTCCCAATTTCTGCGTGGATTACACTTCCACCGGAGATCTTGTTGTCCCTTGTGATTATGTCGCATTCTATCGGTTTTAGCCTTGTATTGCCTCTCGAACTCCTGATACATAAATCAATAATGTCATCAAAACTTCCCTGATATATGTCACCTTTCCCATAATGTTTAATGTTTCAACCCATTGTTCCTTCATCTCTTTAATTAATGTAGCTTTTAACACATTATCGGGTAAGGGTAAAGATGCATAAGGTGTTCTCTGAAGATTGTATTGGAAACGTTATATATATTCCTCCAATGTTTCATTAGGTATGGCTGTCATTTGAAATATTTCATCCGTTAATTCTCTAGACCTAAAATAATCCTGATATTTCTTTAGAAAAGCACCTTTCATCTGATCCCAGGCGTTTATAACCCCTCCACCTAACCCCATAAACCATCGTAAATCTGCTCCTTTTAATGTGGAGGGAAATAATTTTAGCTTTGGGGATCAGTGGTATAGTCATACCCCCGGCATAATACATCGAATTCAAATAGAAATGCATCTGGATCTTCCGATGTTAGGCCATGGAATGTAGGAATATGCTGAAGATGAATGGCCTTCATAGGTGTATTAAATGCAGTGTCCACAATGGGATATTGCAGTGTGGAAGTTTGAGGAGTTTGTTGGTTCTGGGCCATTTGATCAAATATGTGCCAATATCCTTCTGGGATTTCTAGGGAGTTATTCCTACGTTGACTAGAAGGAGTAGGAATGGCCTTAATATCACTTCCTTCGTCTGGGATAATGAGTGTTCCTTGTTGAACTATTATCTGGGGGGATTTTGGTTCTTTAGGTTCTTCAGCTTTGTTTTGGATGATCTTGACAACACTTCCCTTATCTGGGCTGCTTAGTCTTTGAACTAATCAAAGAGGGGATCTTGGTTCTTCGATTTCCCCTTTTTCTCCTCCTCCTTCACAGAGATTACTAGAGTTACCTTCTTATAAATAAATTGGGTGAGAATTCTCAACTTCTTGAAAATCTTGCTCAGTTTCTTATGTTTGGCTATGTACCTTAGCAAAGGATATAGATGGTGATTTTGTGGCTCAAAGGGAGCTAGTAGGTTGTCTAGAAGCAACTTTTCTAGGGCCTATTGATGGCTGAGATTCTGCTTTCTTTATGATATCGTCTATAAAGGTTGATCGAACAAGGTTCACCGGTCCCTTAGCTTTATCAGGTTTGGATAGTGGTTTTGTATCCTTTTCAGGATTTTTTTGCTTAGTCATGCACATAACTCAAATACTTATTTCTACCCAAAGTAATCAACAAATCTACAGGAAAGTGGGCGGGGGAGCAGGGCTGTTGCATGCTCCATATGCAGGTTCTTGTCTTCTGTTTTTAATACCCAATTCTCTCCTAGCAGGCACTTATCAAATGCACACTACTCTTCTTAAAAAAACAAATGGCTACACTCTCCCCGGCAACAACGCCAAAATGTTGAGGTATAAAAGGTGTCTTTTGAACTCCTATTTATCCTAAATTAATTATCAATCCAGGTACGATTTTTTATTTCAAGAGTGTACTCAATCTGAGGCGGGCAATTTATTTCAAGAGTAATGTTTTCTAATTTGCAATACAATGCTAAATACAAGAGTAAATGGATGTTTGAAATAAAATCTAATTGCAATCAAAAGAAACTTAATGCTTTGAAACTTAAACCATTCACTTAGAAAGCTATAATGATTTATCAGTCAAGGATGCAGCAGTGATAAATCTTTTCTCTGTTAACTGATATAAATGAAATCAAATATAAACAAGATCCACAATCTGAGAACTTAGATAGCAATAGCCAATTTCCTTTACAGTTGTTGATCTTACACTCCACACTAAAGCACTTAACTGGAAATGATAGATCATTAATGCTGCTAACAGAAATGTAATAAACACTCTCGCTGCAAAATACTTAAAAGCAAAACCAAATACTTGCAGGAAAGAAATAACACCTATGTAGTATGAATGAACAGCAATGCTAACTTAATAGAAATAAATAGCAACGCTAAATGGAAATGAAAAACAATGCTAACTTAATGGAAATGAACAACAAAGCCAAATGAACAACAATCTGTAATGAATGGCAAAGTCCGAAGTGAACAACGAAGCTTTATAACCAAAATGAACAGCATAACAATTTAAGTTGTAATGAACAGTAATCTTGTTATGGTGGAAGAAAATAGCAACGCGATCCAATTACGATTTCATGCATGAAACAATTTCAAGAAAATGTAAAGGAACAAGAAATTAGAAAGCAATGTGATTCAAAGCAATAAAAAATAAATCAAACCACCACACAACTGGAACTGTAAAATAATGGTACATGTAGCAAGTCGATCCACCGGGGTTGGGCCCTTAGCTGCTATTGAAGCACCGTCGGGCTAATTCAGTAGGAAGGAATGGAATAGCAACTGACTTATATATTGATCATGTGAAAAATGTTACAAAAACTCGTACTTTGTTTTGATTAACGAGATTCAATGATCAAGTAGCAATACAATAGTAAATTCTACAAAATGATAATACATGTCCCCTGGGCTACAAGCATTGTCCCTTTTTATAATGGCCAGGTGGATATATCAAGAGTACAGATAAGTTTTGAAGTAGCAATCCCTCAGGATCAAAGGATCCTGAGGGATTTGCTCTATCTTTGATTTCCAGTTTATCTTTTTGTCTTCTTGTGCTGATGTTGCACTTTCCCTTTCTTCTCCTGGACTATGTGCTCCGATCTTGATCTCCTTGTCTGGATACAACTTCCTGGGGAAGGGACAACAGTTGCTTCTGCTTTGTCTTTTCCTCCTGAATAGTGGTTTTCCATTTCCTTCATTTTTTGTATAGAAAAAGACAATAATCAATTATTTTGTATCAATCACAAATCTCCTTAATTCTACCATAATTCTTTAACATATTACCATTTTAGAATGTAAAGGAGTTATGATTCAAAGGAAAAGATAAATAAATAAATAGCAAATACATACCTTTTCCATCGCTCAATAGACGCTTTGAGCTGACAGGGCAAGAATTGGGAAGAGTTCCTGCAGAAAAGGCCCAGGACCACTCACAGAAGGTAAATAGAGACGGCTGGGGAAAATCCAGAGGTGACAAAGGAGAAACCCCAGTCCTCGACAGTGAGGATTAGCAAGAAGATGGTTGATAAACCGATTGGCGACAGAAGGTCGAAGCAGAGAATAAGGGTTAGCGGGCACCCAGAGTCCCCGTCCATATTGAGAAAGAACAAAGAAGTAGTCGAGCAGAATGATGAGGAGCAAGCTCAAATTGAAAAAACTCCTTCACCTAGTAAGAGTGAAACCCATTCTTTGTTGTCGAAAATTGAAATTTTAGAAAAAGAAATTAAGAGTTGAGGGAACAAATAACAGTAGGAATGACAGAGCCAAGAGCCCCAGGGCTAGATACTTTGGTAGGGGCCATGGACAAGGCTAGAAGGGGGGAAATTCTGGGCACTCTATGTGTAGCCTATGCTAAGAAGTTGGTGGAAGCAAGATTCAAAGTCTATGCAGCAGACACTACCTCGAGGGGGCCTCAAATTGAAATTTGGGGAGTTGTTACACCAGAGCCTGTCAAGGAAATTATTGCTACACAAGAACCAGCAACCAAGACAACACAATCCATAGAGAGTGATCAAGAAATGGATACACAAGAACCCTTGGTTGACACTGTTGTTTCATCAAAACCAACAATGGAGGGGGAAATCAGCCAAGAGGAGGAAGAGAAAGATAATATCCATGAGCCGACAATCAATTATGTTGTTACACAAGAACTAGCAGAAGGTACCGAAGCGAGTAGGGAGGAAATAGATGAACATAAGCCTATGGATATCACTGCTGACACACAAGAACTAGCAATGAAAATGGAAGCTGACTAGGAAGGTAAAGAAATTATGATAGAACCCACTGATGAAGTTGTTGTTACACAAGAACTAGCAGCTGAGGTGGGACAGTTTCGCCCTCAGGAGGCTGCTACACCCTCAATTGATAGTGCATGTGGAAGAACACAGGGTCCTGATGAAGGATGGTGTTTTGAGAAATTGTTGTTATTGGCAGAGCTGCAAAAGTGGAAGCAGTTGGTACTCTCTCTATAGGAGGAAGTGATTCCACTCAGGACGCATAAAATAATGATGGATTCCCTGAGAGAAAAATTGATAAAAAAAGAGTGGGAAAGAGAAGAGGAGGCATGGAGGCATAAAGAAATTATGAAGAAAAAGGATGAAAAGCTGCATCAACTACATCAGGAGGTCTTCGACTTGACGTTTGATAAGACCAAACTACATGACCTTGCTCTAAACCTGCTAGCATGCAGGCAACCGTCCCCGTCATATCCTATGTTCCTGTAGAAATGTTACTACTTATTCCAGTTAAGGGCAGTTTATGAGAACAGGTCCTATATGGTTTATTTAACCCGCACCTTTTTAGAAATTTTTTGTTCCTCTGATTTTGATGATCAGAATTTGATGTGCAATCTGGTCTTTCACAAATACGATGTGAGAACATGTGAGCACGACGATGGTGGTGAGTTTCCTTTCTTTCATGGGAGACTTGTAGTTGGAGGAATTCCTCTCATTTATGAGGAATCAGATTGAGTGCCAACTGGCCAAGAAATAATAGAGATCAACGAGGAAAAGACAACATTGTGGGTCATGGTTGAACCAGGAATGGCTTACGAACTCCGGTGAGAGTTCAGGTAGTTCTTGAGAAATCAGAGATCAACTGGCCATTTACAGAAAAAGAATCGTGAGTATCTGCCTCAACTTGTTTGAAAATATGGAGATCCAAGTCCTAGTCAAATGTCTCAAGCGCATTGAGGCCTGTAGTGCAGAATTTCAGGAACGGGACCCCTTTGAGTACAAGAACTTTGTGGTTGTTGTTACACGGGTGCCAGAATATGCTCATATTGTGCCGACACTAGGGGTGTTTTGGATTAGCCTTAGGTTCAAATTACCTTTGATATGGTTGACATTGGAGGATTATTAGCCCAATTATCACTTATGTGATTATGAAGAGGAACCTTGGCCACGTGAGTTATTGGCCGATCAAGGATTTAGAGCTTCGGGTGATGATACTTTTAGTTCCTGAGATCTTGCATGGGGACATGCAACTACTTCAGTTGGGGAGAGATATTGGGTGTGTTTTTTTACCTATTTTCTGCAGATTCTTTCCCTTGTTTTGACCTTTCTATCCTCCAATTTTGTGCCCTTATATGACCAAACTCCCTGTTTTCTTACCTTTTTAATCCATTTTACTCTCATGTTACTTTGTTGTATTTTACCGAATAATACGAGGCTTTATTCCTTTTTGTGGCTAACTGGAAGAGCATTGAAGAAGTATTTGGAAAGTTTATCTTTTCAAGTGTTGGCTTGCGAAAAGAAAGCTATGCAGCAGACATGCAACAAGGATTAACTGTGGGAAAGGGTTGAACAGTTCAGTGTTACGCCCCGAGTGTTGTTACAAGTTGCTACTACACACTTGTTGTTGTTACAGATTGTTGCTACACGCTTGTGGTTGTTACAGATTGCTGTTGTTACATATTGTTGTTACACATTGGATGTTGTTACACCTCGCACTAATCTGCCGTCACACCAACAGTGTTGTCATCAGTTATGCCACGTCATCCCGAATCACCATTAGCTCAATTTTGTTGCACCAAAGCTAGAAATGTGAGTACTATTCCACATAACGGCTGTCAACAGTAGGGATTGTTTATTTTTGAAGCAACAAGGCTCCAACAGTTGCAACTGATGTATATTTATTTATCAATAGGTTGTAACTTCTTTATTTTTTATCAGCATGAGAATCGAGAGATTCTCATGACTCATCTGCTTCTAATTTTCGGGTTGTAATAGTTATAAAAGACTCGAATTTTTATGTATCAGGGGACAACATATAGAAGAGTACCGTTACTTTATTTTTGTAATTCTGAATTTATTTTAATATCAATTAGCACAATGATGTTGTTATTGCTTTCCATCTGATTCGTTAATCACTTTTGTTTTCTTCCTGTGCCCTGCTAAGGAGGAAGGGCCCTCCTCTTTGACAGGGATTGCAGTGATATAGGTAGTGTACATTTCTAGTTTAGTTCATTGATTTATGGTTTATCACTATTGTTGTACAAATCTTGGATTACAATCGATGTTGTTTCTATTTATCTTATGCTATTACACTGAGTTAATCCACAGAGTGGTAGTAACCAGCTAGAATAGATGTTAGTTCTTGTGTGGCGCGTCCTTAGTTTAATTGCTATGAGTTTTGATTTGATTCTGTAGAGTGTTTTTTTAATCTACGTGCATGGTTTGATTCAATAATTTAGATCAGTGACATCTTTCATAGTTTTCTATATTTTCTTCTGCTTGCCTGGAGTGTATTGGCACAGATAGTGCAAACTCCATTGAAACACCAAGACCTACCCTAGGTTGAAAATTAATGTCGCAGTCCGAGTCAATTAAGGTTGATTAAAATAGTACTACAACTGTTCCTAAAATTTCAAACTTGTGCCATCTAAATGCATGGACCTGTGGCAGAGGATCTGTGACATGTAAACCTTGAAACAGTGACAAATTCAGACGTGTGAAGTGACAGATCAGCTTGTGCTTGTAAAAAGACTTCTGGAAGCTTTTTAAGCATTGTTTGAAGCAACCTAGTGATATATCTAAAGGAGCCTTTAGCTATTTTTGGCATCATTTGAGGACAACATTGGAGCAGAAATAAAAGTATCGAAGAGCAGATCTAGAGGAGCTGTTGATCCGTTTGTAGGGTTGTTGAAGAAGACATTTTGGAGCATTATAGTGACATATTTTGAAACAGTCCTACAATCATTTTAGAGCAGCCTAATGACATCTTTTGGAGAAACCCACTGACATCTTTAGAGTAGACTAAAGACATTTTTGGAGCAATCTAAATACATCTTACAACAGTGTTGAATTCATATTATGGACCTATTTTAAAGGCATCTTGTGAAGAAATCATTGAAGAATTTTTGTGTTGACTTGAAGACTGTGTTGGAGCAGATTTGTTGAAAACTTATTGAGCTGATATAGAGAAGGCATATTTTTTCACATTTGGAACAATATTGGAGACAGTCTTGAAAGAATTATTGGAGTTAATTTGGAAGCAACTTGGAGCATTAGTAAAGGGTGTTTTGGAAGAACTATCGAAGATATCCTTGGAGTCAATCTCTTGGAATTTTGAGCATTCTTAAATACTTGGAGACACCCTTGGAGACCATGATGCACTAGCCATCATAAGGCGACCATGGAGAAATTGTTTGGGTACGATGGAGCAATGGTGACAACTTCTAAGAGAATGAGGTTGTCATTGATGACGAGACATGGAGACTAAAGTGAAGGCACTGTTGAATATTGACAGGGCTTGTTGAAGAAGATATTGGGAGCTGTGAATTATAATGAAATACATACCTTGAAAAAATGAAGCGATAGGGTTGGAGCCCTTGGGGTTGGTGCCTCAGAATTGACAAGGTTGGTGCCTTGGAAAGTCCAAGTTGGTCCTCGGAAAATATAGGATTGGTGTCCTTGGATTTGGTGCTCCTAAACTCAAGGTTAGTGCCTTGGATAATATAGGGTTGGAGCCCTAGAGGATCGGAGTCCTCAAAAAACTAGGTCAGAACCTGTACCAAATAAGGGTTGGTGCCCTACAGGTTGGATCCTCTAAACGTAAGGTCGGTGCCTTAAGAAGATAGGGTTGGCACCCTAAAGGTTGAAGCCTCACGAAAGTCAGAGTTGTTGCTTAGCAATAGGTTGGAGCCTGGGAGATTGAATATCGGTGTCTTCATCTAGGGTTGGAGCCCTATATATATTGTACTTGATTCATTGTAAATATTATATTAATAAAATAATTTATTCCTGTTGTTCATTTTGTGTTCTAAATATAAGTGATTTAACTGGTAAAAGTTACAATTGAAAAGGATTATTGACTCACCCCCCATCTCAGTATTTCCAACATAGCTCAAAGCATCCACGCACATGGGATGACAGCCTCCCCTATATTTAGCACAACTATAATCAGGCTCTCCACTACTTGAATGGCCACAACCCTTTTCAGGTGGGCTTGGAATTCCAGCCATTGTGTCCTATTGGTGTGGCCATGCCATTTGTAGCTACTCAAGTAGCTTCAACTCATTTCCAATCCGAAACAAATAAGGAAAACAGCTTCATTGAGCACATCCAACATATCCGCTAGCAGGTCCATGACATTCTGGAGAAATCAAATTCCAAGTACAAGCAATGACATGATCAACATCGGGTGCCACACAAGTTTTAGGTGGACCACCTTTGGCCATACTTTCCACAATTACTAGACACATCCTATATTGAAAAACAACTCACACCAACATAGTTAAATCTAGATTAAATGGAACCAACTACAACTGATCAGATCATGGACACATGGATCAAGCACACTCGCCAGCAGAATATCCAACTGTATCCAGTTGTCAAAGTAGGCCAACTCATTCACCAGGGCAAGTGGCTTACGAGGGACAAAGTTCAACAGAAGTTTCCTCATCTCATGGAGGAACTCAACGCAATTGGGACCATTGCTTCCCAAGGGGGGAGGAATGATCCAGGTGGATATTGGTGGCCACCAACCAATTCCACTTTGACCCCCACCATTGTTTCTTTCAGTTTTTCAGTTTCCTTAATTGTAGCATAGTTTACTATTTTTAGCAGTTTTTCGGGTCTTGAATTTTCGGATCTGTTTTGAGGCCCAAAATGACATTTTTTAGGAATAATGGGAGAAACATGGGACCATGGACCAATTTTTCTCATCCCAAAGTTGTATTCCTCAGGTAGATATTTCTAACGAGGTATTGTGCGTGTCAAACGGATATCGTATGCCAAAGTTACGACCCCGGGAAGTTGATGTACCGATTTACCCAAAACGAGGCACATAGTTTTGCGCTTCATCTTCTAGGGTTAGTTTTTTGCATGCTTATGGTTTTCCATTGTTTCTCAACAATAAATATGCCTTTGAGCCTCATTGTAAGACAGTTCAAAGGCATGTAGCCGCCACATCTCTTCTCAGAGATATGCTACCATTGCCCTAGCTAGTTTATTTCCATTTCTGTTTGTAAGCATATTTCAGTATTTTACAGTAATGAAATGAAATATTATTTATGTTTCATCTCTGTATGTATGGTTATATCTGTAATTTGTTTCGTTCTTGTTTAAATTTGGATAAAAAATCAAGGTAGTCAAGATTATATTCGATACGTAAGTAATAATTGTTTAATCAGACTGCCCATTGCATGATGCAGACGTTATTATCAGCAAGTTCAGATTTTCTTTTATCATGCCCGCCATGATTTTGAGATTGGTTTGGACCAAAATTTAACAGGTTTTAAATAAGTCCTGAATTGACATATACTTTTCTTGACTGTGAGTACTTCTTTATTTCTTAAGGATAATTGAGTTCAGCTCCATGAAAGGTTCCTGAGGTGTAGCCACAAATCTCTTCAGTGCCATTTATGCGTTCAAGAAGAACTCCTCCCCATGCAGAATTTGATGCATCTGTTTCAAGGACATAAAATCCTTCATCTGTCGGGAGCTTGAGAGGAGGAAGGTTTTGGACTTTCTCCTTGATGGATTTCACTGCCTAGGTCATGGCTTGATTCCATGGGATTGGTGACTTCTTCAATATTTGTTGCAGGACAACTAGATCTTGGGCTTGTCCTTTATAGAAACATCTAATATAATTCAAACTACCGAAGAAACATTGCCGCTGGGTCTTGTCTAGGATTTTCTCTGGAAAATTCTACACATTTAGAAGAACATGATCTTGCACTACGATACTGCCATTAGCAATATTCATACCTTATAAGCTTACATCTATGACTCCAATTTCTATCTTGAATTTTGAAAAAGCTAATCCATGTTTAACACAATGCTCATGAAATATTTGGAGATGTTTATGATGTTCTTGGATATTCTTGGAATAGACAAATAAATCATCTATGTATATAATTAACCAATCTATGCCATGGAAAACATCTTCCATTCTTTTTTGAAACTCACTAGGAGCATTCTTTAAACCGAAAGGCATTACCTTCCATTTATACTGTCCATGTGGGACAACAAAGGCTATTTTATAATGATATTTAACAACTATTCCAATTTGGTAGAAACCTGATTTAAAATTGAACTTGCTAAATATTTTACATTGTTTCATTTTTTGGAGAAGCACCGCTTGATTTGGCAGAGGATATGCCATATTTTTTAGCACTACATTTAAGGGCTTGTAGTTGATCACCATGCAAGGTTGGCCTCTTTTTATCTCTGAATTCTTGTTGATGTAGAATGCTCGACATGCCCATGGTCTATTGGCTGGTTCGATTAGGCCCTTGTCTAAGAGATCTATAATCTCTTTCTGGCAGTAACCCAACTCAGCTGGACTCAACGGAGTAGATGATGCTTTCTGTGGTCTGATCTGTATATCATCTTCATATGGAATATCGGTCACATACTTTTCTCGTGCCTAGAAAGCATTGGGGATATCTGAAGTACATTGATGGATAATCTTTTCAGAAAATTCTTTCAAATAATCTTGATGATGCGCTGTGGCGAAATAAATGATTCTTTCTTTTTTCTGGACTTTTATAGGCTTCGGCTATTCTAGTTTTTGCTTGCAAGGGATAGAGAATGTATAATAAGTTTTGAGAGGAACCTGTACAGACTTACCAGAAATAGTCATGGAAAATATGAGTTGGTGGTAATCAATAGAAATCAGAGACCAACGAGTAAATAATTTAGAACCTAAAATAATGTTGGTCTAGACATCATCAAGTTCGAGGAATGTACATAGAATTGGATGGTCTTGGATGGATAAAGGGAAATCAATTATGTGATGTGGGAGAGAAAACATTAAAATAGCAATGCTGGCACCGCTGTCCATTGATTTCTCCTAGTAGAAAGCAGGAATCAAAAGATGACGAGCTAAATT
The DNA here is from genome assembly GCA_031772625.1 of Pinus tabuliformis. NCBI lineage: Eukaryota > Viridiplantae > Streptophyta > Pinopsida > Pinales > Pinaceae > Pinus > Pinus tabuliformis. Next base: position 416,750,687 of record CM062806.1, on the reverse strand, counting down.
AAGTTGAGCGCCGAAATCAAGTAAACAATCTAAGGAATATGGTTTACAATCATGGGGACAAAAGGTAAGAGGAATATAAAATTTAGGTCGACTGGGAAGAGAGAGAGACTTACCAGGATAAAGTCGTGACAAAACAGGTGAATTAGGTTGTTGGGAATAATCTGGTGCATGCGAGACAGGGGAAGATTGTTCTGGGCTGTCTAGAGCCTTAGTTGCTAGATGGTTGAAATCATCATCAGGGAATTCAACAACTTCTTTCTTGAGCTGGTGCAATTGTTCTTTGAGGACCTGGATTTCTGCAGCAAGGGATCTGATCTTTGATTGCTTATCGAGGATCTGCATACATAGGGATGTGCAGGAGGTACGCTTGACAAAGTTGTCACTTTGGATGCTTGGCTAGATGGTTAGCATATAACTTAGTCGGATGCAAGTAGGAGGAAGCATAATAGGCACCTCCTTGTCCTTTTGTTTGGTCATCATTTAGCTGGATGAATCAAGTTCTAGATGGTTTAAAGTGGTTATGGCGGCCTCAATTCTTGTGATCTCATCATGAATGTTTATGCGGCGATTTATCTTCCATGACAATCTTTGCTCAAGCTTTTCCCTTGAGTCTTCCAGCTACTTGTTAGGCATGGAAAGCATACAAAAGTAGTAGGATTACAAACTATCTTCATCGTCAGAACTTCCATGGAAACCAGGAATGGGGTTTCCATATTCTTCTTCTACCTCGAAATCGTCCTCTGGATAATAAGGGTCTTTGTCATAATCATGATAGAATAGATCCCATATAGTAGGTTCTAAGGTATCTGTGAATAGAGTAGCTAGTTTTGGTTTCCATGATTTTTATGGAAATTCGTTTCCGCAATGACCTTCCTTATTGCAAACAAAACATCAGAATGATTTAGCCAGAGTATTTTGGTATCGAAGGAATGGTTTTTTTTTTTTTTTCTAGGAAGGATTCTTTCCACACTGAGATGGTTTCCTGTAAGTTTCTAGTTGAAGCTTACTCTCTGATGACCAATTCTTCTAGTGTGGATCTTTGGATTTACAAGAGCATGTGGGGTCGCGATTGAAGGGTCCCTTACCCCAATTGGGAATATGCCCAAATGTTGTGCAAATTTTATTTGAAAAGATCTTGTTGTACTCCTTGAATTCAGTCATAACACGTTTAGTTAAATAATGTTCTTCAATGACTTTCTTGATGTGGCCATGGACCATTGCTAAGGTCATGCCTGATAGAGAAAGATGTTTGTCTTCAAAATATTTGTTGATAGAAGTGGGAAGAACACCAGACATGCTCTAGATATACCTCTTGAGGTATGTTGTATTACCATAGGAATTGGATCGGATGAGCCAATCTTGCATTTGACAAAAAGAATCTTCCATAAGACCGAGATTGCCTAATTGGTTAGACATAAACAATTCACTTTAATGGTCTGGACCTTCATCAATTGTAGGGCCGACAAACTGTGCACATAAAGCAATGATCAACTGAACAACAGGATCGTTATGACTAATGATGGCTTCTTGGGCTTCTGTGGAGGCGTAATGCCGCCATGTATGTGTTAAGCCACCAAATACATTGATAATGAGTTGTGAAATGCTACAGAGAGAAAGGGTAGGGTCATCAAAATGTTTTTTTGTTACCCACCTATTAAGGCAACTCATTGCATTCTCCATTTCGATCTTAGGCTTGGAATTTGGAAAAAAAATGGGTTGTTGCGGCATATCTTGGATGGTCGCACTCATAGTTGAAACTCTAGTCGTTGTTACTGAAGGAATTTACAGGGTAAGTTCCTCAGACAGAACACCAAAGGACACCGCTCACAAACAGATCACAGATCAATACACCAGTATTTTGACGTGGTTAAAACCCTCAAAGAGGGAAACAGTCCATGGCCTGAGCCAACGCGGCCACTTCAGGCAATTTATTAATAAAAGAATGAAAATTTACATATGCTTCTCTCATAGACGGATTACCCTACAAATGACCCTCCATGCGCTTTAAACCGAAATCATGGACCAATCAGGTGTTAAGCCATGGATCAAGTGTTAGTAATACCGAGGAGAGAATGAACCGTCGAATCACTACATATCGTGACCGTCGGATTGTAAGTTACAAAATGTACAAGGTAAAGAAACACACTTTACCTAACTCTATACCTAACTCTATACTAGACCAAGTTTTACTTAACTATTTCCTATGTGTCGGAATATCCTAACATCACCCCTTAAGAACAACTTGGGATAGGATTGAAGGATTTACAAATATGACACAATAGGAGAAGAAAGGAGGCACTAGAGCCTATCCCCCCTTAGTGACAACTTCCTGAACTCCAACCATAAATCGAAGTTTAGTGAACTTTGCCTCTGTGAGAGCCTTTGTAAAGATGTCTGCAACTTGATCATCTGTTGAACAATATTGCACTTCAAGAACATGGTCATGAATGAGCTTTCTGATGAAGTGCATGTGCAGTTCAATGTGTTTGCTTCGCTGATGTTGGGCTGGATCTTTGCATAGTTGAATGGCACTTTGATTATCACAGCAAAGTGTAGTCGAATGTTGCTGCTGAAAGCCAAACTATGACAGGATCTGACGAAGCCATAAGTCTTCCTTACTAGCTTCTACGACACCATGATATTCTGCTTCTGCTGAAGAAAGAGAAATGGCACCTTGTTTCTTGCAAGCCCATGTAATAGGTCCTGAACCAAGAGTGAACACATAACCTGGAGTAGACTTCCGATCATCAGGGTCACCGGCGCAATCGGAATCAGTGAAACCAACCAATAGAGGAGCTACTTCGGCACTGTAATGAATCCCAAACTGAACTGTACCTCGAACATAACGAAGTATTATTCTAGCTGCTTTCCAATGACTTTCACGTGGGTTTTGCATAAACCGAGAAACAAGGCCAACAACAAAGGAAAGGTCAGGACAAGTATGGGTTAGATACAAAATTTTTCCTACAAGTTGACGGTACAAGGTAGCATCAACTTCATGAGAAGTACAAGTGACTGAAATTTGAATCCAGACTGAAAGGGAGAAGGGACTGGCTTATAGTCTTCCATGTGAAAGTGGCGTAGAATATCACAGGCATACTTGGACTGAGAAAGGGAAATACCTTCCTTGGATTGCAAGACTTGAAGACCGAGAAAATAATGTAAGTGTCCTAAGTATGTCATTTCAAACTTCCTTTTAAGGCTAGACTTCACATGGTTTATAAGGTTGGGATCACTACCAGTCAGGATAAGATCATCAACATAAAGAACAAGAATGATAAGAGACTTGCCCACTTTCTTGGTGTAGAGAGTGTTGTCAGAATGACACCTAGAAAAGTCATTTTCTAAAAGAAAGTTATCCATTTTGGCATACCAAGCTCGAGGAGCTTGCTTGAGACCATAAAGGGATTTCTTAACCCGACATACAAGGCTGGAGTCTGTTTGTATAAAGCCAATGGGTTGTTCCATATAGATTTCTTCATGCAAGTCCCCATGCAAGAAGGCGGATTTAACATCCATCTGATGGACTTCCCATTTGAAAGAGGCAGCAAGGGAAAGAACAAGGCGGATAGAGTTCATTTTGGCAACAGGGGAGAAGGTTTCAGTATAGTCAATGCCTTCAACTTGTGAAAAACCCTTAGCAACAAGACGAGCTTTATGTTTATCAACTTTCCCATCTGGTCCATACTTGGTTCTGTAAACCCATTTGCATCTAACAAGTTTTCGTCCCTTTGGTAGAGGAACAAGATCCCATATATCATTTGCCAATAATGAATGATATTCTTCATTCATAGTCGCTTCCCAATCTGAATGGCTTGAAGCTTCTGCAAAGGTGTCAGGATCATAATTCACTGAAGCTTGAGCCAGTAAAGAAGAGGCTCTCTCGAACTAAGAACGTGTACGTCGCTGATCTGTAGGATCACTGACAAGATCACTTATTGCATCCTGAGTAGCACAGACCCATTTTGGAAGTTGAGGAGCTGAAGGAGGATCCTGAGAAGGTGGGGGAGGATTTTCATCCTCGCTTTCATCATCTGAAGAAGAAATATTTTCAAAAGTAGAAGAGATAGGGAGAGGTGGCACATCCGCCGAACTAGGCTCGCAGACCGATATATTTTCAACAAAATTTACATCTCTTCTGATGATAACATTTTTGGACTTAAGTGGAATAAGTCTATATCCTTTGACATCTTCAGAATATCCAACAAAAATACATTTTTTACTCTTAGGTTCTAAAGCTTTATGTTTCTCATCTGGAATATGGGCCCATGCTTCACTTCCAAAAACACGAAAGTGACTTACATCTGGTTTGATTGAGCTCCATGCTTCTTCTGGAGTGATATTCTTTAAAACCTTAGTAGGAGTGCACTTTATTATGTAATTTGCACAGTTAATTGCTTCTGCCCAATAATTAAGACTAAGTCCTTTAGATTGAAGCATACAATTAGCCATTTCCTTTAAGGTGCGATTCTTCCTTTCAGCTACACCATTTTGTTGTGGAGTATATGGAACAATATGTTGCATTTGAATTCCATTCTCAGTGCAAAAGTTGATGAATGTGTTTTTAACATATTCTTCGCCATTATCAGATCTTAACTTAAGAATTTGATGTCCAGAGTTTTTTTCAACAAAGGCCTTAAAGGCCAAGAACATGTTAAATACTTCACTCTTGAGTTTTAAGAAGTATAGCCAAGTGCGTCTGGAGAAATCATCAATGAAAGTTAAGAAATACTTGTAGCCAAAGAATGAAGCAACTGGAAGTGGACCACATAAATCACTATGCACGAGCTGTAAAGGGGCTGAGGCATGCCAAGAGGCATGTTTTTCAAAACTGTCCTGATGATGTTTTCTGATGTTAGATTTTAGGTTTCTGTGGGAGTTTTTTTATTCCTAATCCGGATTAACCACAGTCTTCAGTTCATTTTGCCAACGTTTCAAACCCCAAAGGGGGTGCATCATCAGGACAAATAAGAAAGAATAAGAATGAGAGATTATGAGAGATTTTGAGTACACATCCGGAACAAACACCATCTCTGCAAGATACCATGGGAAGACCTATCACCATATTTTCTTTACATAGATTCTGAAGAGAGCGATAGTTTAAGTGACCAAATCGCTCATGCCAAAGTTTGCTCACTTCATCATTATGAGCAACAAATACTGAGGGAAGATTTGATGACCAAAAGTTGTGAAACTTATACAACCTTGTAGAACCATCAGCAATGCCAGTAGCTAAAATCTATCTAGGATCTCTTAGGTCCTTAATTACAACATCGTGAGGTGAAAATTCAACGATTTTACCTTCACCTGAATGGGTTATCTGATATACAGATAGAAGGTTGCAGGATAAGGTTGGAACACATAATACATCATTAAACTGACCATTGTCTAGATGAACAGTTCCAATCCCTACAACACTAAGAGATCTATCATCACCAACATATATATTTTTGGTGTTACAATCATTTAAAGAAGAAAACATGGCTTTGTTTTTGGCCATGTGATAAGAAGCTCCAGAATCAATGAGCCACTCATGAGAATGAGAAGAAGAAGATACGTTTAGTGCATAGCCAGACCGAGATGCTTGACAACCACATGCAGAAAGTGCCATTCCTGAAGATGACGTTGAAGTTGAAGATTGCTCCAAATGGATGTTATGCTTCTTCATTGCTACTTCGAAGGCTTCCATCTTCTTAAAGCATTTGGATTCTAAGTGGCCATCTCGATTACAAAAGTTGCAATGTCTATCAGTCTTCTTCCCTCTATTTTTATTTGTCTTATCATTTTGTTGAAATGATTTTTCATTTTGAGGTTGGAATTGCTTAGGACCCTTGTTTGGTTTAGGACCATTCTTTTTAGGATACAACTTCTTAGGATTCTTTGGATTTGGTTGCTGTTGGGCGGCTAATGCTTTCTTATAAGAGTTTCCAAGATGAAGAAGACCAAGGTGTAAGAGTTTTCTTGTTCTCTTATTAAAGAATCACAAAAGGAATCAAAGGAAGGGGACTTGTAGGTTTGTCCTTGAGAAATTAAGGCTTCTCTTGTAGAATGGAAGGTGGAAACAAACACAGAATAGGTTGGTCCCAACTTAGTAACAATGGAGTAGATAAGGCTACTATATTCTTTCTTAACCTTAACACCTTCCAAGAGAAGTCTAAGGGTCTTGAACTTGGACAAAAAATCTTCAATGCAAGAAAAATTATTGGGTTCTAATGTAAGAAATTCATTTTCAAGATGATGGGCTTTAAGTTAATTTTTAATTCCAAAGACTTTAGTAATCTGTTGCAGTGCTTCATCAGGAGTATCAAGTTCTGCAATATGGAATCTAAGATCTTGAGAAATAGACATTCCTATCAACCCACATGCTTGGTCTTTCCTATTTTCCCATTTAGCTGCCTTGTCTTCATCTTTCGGTTTGGTCTCTTGGCATGTGGCTATTCTATAAAGACCTTTACTTCTAAGTAAATCCACTATGTAGGACCACCATTGGAAGTAGTTAGTGCTATAAAGAATGACTTGGCATGGAATTTCCATTTTTAACAGAAATTGAAGCTATAGATTCTGAAACTAAGTGTACCAATGGAATGATCTCGAAAAAGTAGGCCGTTTCAAAAAAAAATGGTTCTGAAAACGGCTTCTGGATGAAGAAGTTATGGCTTTTTGAAAAAAATTTGATGAAGTCACCGACGAAGTGCGAGAATGTGCCGAAATGAAAAATCCACCCCCAAAAAATGGAGACTTGATATTTTCAAAAATGAACCTTGCGGCTCAAAGTTACCTTTAGCCAGAAACAAAGATTTTCCTCAATGTTTCTGATTTTCCGAGATCACACTAAGGCGCAGCGGAAAAGAGCATACGCATGAGAAAAATCCTTCCTTTCTATTTCTGATTTGCCCAGATTGCACAGAGTCGCAGGGCAAAGAGCATACGCAGAAATGAAAGGTATAGATACGGTAATAAAAAAAGCTAAATAAACCGAAAACCGAAATAAACAGAGAGAAATAACTGTAAACTGCAAATAAACACTGTATACCTCCAGATATTAAAAATGACGCAGCTAGGGCTACCGGAAACCTTTTCTCGTGAAACGAAAGGGGTTTCTCACTGGAATAGATGCTCCCAACACAACAGAGCAGTCCTCTCGGCCCGAAAGCAATAAAAAATAGTAGATCTAGGAAACGGTAGTCGGATGCAGTTCTACCGGCTTCAGATTTGGATCACCAATGGACGCGACCCTTAAATAGCTCTGATACCATGAAGGAATTTACAGGGTAAGTTTCTCAGACAGAACACCAAAGGACACCGCTCACAAAAAGATCACAGATCAATACACCAGTATTTTGACGTGGTTAAAACCCTCAAAGAGGGAAACAGTCCATGGCCTGAGCCAACGCGGCCACTTCAGGCAATTTATTAATAAAAGAATGAAAATATACATATGCTTCTCTCATAGGCGGATTATCCTACAAATGACCGTCTATGCGCTTTAAACAGAAATCATGGACCAATCGGGCGTTAAGCCACGGATCAAGTGTCGATAATACCGAGGAGAGAATGAACCGTCGGATCACTACATATCGTGACTGTCGGATTGTAAGTTACAAAATGTACAAGGTAAAGAAACACACTTTACCTAACTCTATACCTAACTCTATACTAGACCAAGTTGTACTTAACTATTTCCTATGTGTCGGAATATCCTAACAGTTACTGATATGGGACGGGATGTTTCGCCAACTCGGGTAATCCACAAAGGGACACATAAAGAAGGAATTGTTTTGTTTGGTCCTTTGAAAGGGAAGGACACTTTTCTTGCACATGTTGCAAGAAGGATGTGTTGACCGAAGTGGCTTCCTTGATGTCTTCTTCTTCGGCTGTTTAAATCCCAAAATTCCATGTAGGTAGCTCATGACTAGCTATGTTAAAGCTGAAAGTGCACCTAAGCTTCTTCTTCGAATTATCTATAAACATAGCTGACTTTGATGGTTTGTCCAAAATAGAATAGTGAGGGATATGAAGCTTAGATTCTAACATCATGATGCTTTGGGTAGTGATGGAAAAAAACTTAGATATAGCACCCAGTTATTTGTCTAGCTTTGTATTGGCTATTGTAAGGACTGATATGTCAGCTATCTTGTGATCTATCAATTCTAATCTTGCTAAAATCTTCTCACACATTTCCTTTTCTTCAGAGACTACTTGTTTAACCTTAAGGATGTCTCTGTGAAAATCATTAATGTTCTTTGACTCGATGTCGAGCTGGAGATTTGTGTAGTTAAGTTGTGCAGTGTTAGTACCAGACGTATTGATTGCTGGCACTATGGCGTAAGGAATGAATTCCCTTTTCTTTTGACCATCATTTTCAAACTGTCATAAAGATATATAAGGCAAGTTCCTTCCTGGAGTATAGGGTTCTTCTCATGTGCTAACTTTGATAGTTTTAGTTGTTTCTTCTCAGGGTAGCTGAGTCACCATGAGAATGTGAGGTCTTTCTGGCTTAGTAGCAGTACTAAGCATTTGTATCAACTAATTGTAGGTTGGACACTGTTGTTGCTGACCTTGGTGTTCTGTAGTAAGATCTTTTGAAGAGCTTGTGGGATGGTTTTGGACCATCTCTGCAACCTTCTCGCAAAAGGTTGTTTGAACTTGGGTTGGTAATCAGAAGGATTGGGTAGCAACATTAAATGGAATTGGGCATGCTTTGGAAATCTTCTGGTTGTCTTTCAGTAAGGTTGATCGGCAGTATTGTTCATATTTAGCTTCCCAAAGTTCAGGATATTGGATTCTAGTCCATTCAAATGTAATAGGAGTTGTAGATTTACTGGAACTAGATTCCACCTCGCTTACAAGTTGCAAAGTCTGACGAATATGGGGTTGTAGTGGAGGCATGTTGTCATTGACGAAGCGAACAACACTCAAAGTTTTGAGCTGAATTATTTTAGATAGGCATTTCATGTCAAAACCTTGGGGATGAATATAATCTTGGAGAAGGTCGTAGATGTAAGGGTCATTTAATGACACATAATACTTGGGAGAGATAGTGCTAAAGGCAGGGCCATCATGTAGAGGGTAGGCAAAGCCTCCTATTATGGCATCGGCTAATTGGTTATACTGAGTATCTATGAGAATGCAGATGCTATTGATATTCATCGATGGTAGAATGAGAGCATTCAGGCCAAAACAGATTGCGCCCAGATGGCAATATTTGCAACCCTGGGATTTTTCCAAGTCGATATGTGACTTTTCAAGCAATGGGATATGGGTGGGTTCATCTTGAGATGTAAAACTTACGTCAACAGAATGAACCTGAATCTTAGAAGAGGCAAAATATTTATAAAAGGGCATGTTATATACTTGAGCAGGTAAAATTGGCGGGATTTGTCAGTTTGGGTCGGGGTCGGTTTTAGAAATAGAAATAGTAGAAGAAGAAGTCGAAGCTTCTCTGTAAGAAGACTCTCGGCCTGGGAGAGAAACCAGAGAAGTTGGTGCTTCAATATCTACCTAGTTTATTGTTGATAAATTTGAATCCATTTTGTTGTACACCTAAATGCCTTGCCTTCCACCTACAACAAATGGTCTATGCTCTTCTAGATGTGACCTAAAACTCGGTGATTCTCGGGGCACAATACGGTCCGCTACAACAAGAGAAGATGCAACTATATCAAATTACACAGATAGAGAAACAAAACAACTTGGCTCAGTGATATGATCCTATAAATTTTGATGAAGCTATTAAAGAATAAGTTTGGATAAAAGCTATGGATGAATAGATTGATGCTATAAAAAGAAATAATATTTGGGAGCTTGTAGCAGTGTCAGGTGTTAAATGGATATATAAGAGCAAATTGAATGCTAAAGGTGAAATTGAGAAACATAAAGCAAAACTTGTAGCTCAATGTTTTAGTTCTAAACAAAAAATTTATGTTCTAAATAGAAAAATAATATCGGCTATAATTAAAAAAAATGAATATGTTGTAAAGTATTTAGAAGTAAAAAAAATGTGTGACAAAAATATTTCAGCTAGAGATTTAAATAAACTATTTATGTTGATATCAACTTATAGAAAGGAAAAAATTAAATTTTTATGGTTAACATTTTGATTTGGTCTTATATATATTATATTTAGCATTCAAAAATACAATTTGAACAATAAAAAATAACACATTATAGTTTACACTCTAAAAATATTTACACTTAAAAATTTGATCTTTCAACACAGGTTAAATCTGTACTTAAAATAAATCTATACAAATTCCAAAACAATAATTAAAAAAACATTTTCCATATCCTTGATGCACATGCTAGATTAAAGTCACATAAAACCCAACCACTCAAAAAAATACTCCTCCAATTAATATTAACTTTGATTCTCTTGGGATAATCCAAAGTTTTTTAAAAAATACTCCCTTGATGCACATGCTAGATTAAAGTCACATAAAACCCAACCACTCAAAAAAATACTCCAATTAATATTAACTTTGATTCTGTTGGGATAATCCAAAGTTTTTAAAAAAATACTCCTCCAATTAATATTAAGTTTGATTCTGTTGGGATAAGCCAAAGTTTTTAATGATATTTGTACAAGAAAAAGTCTTCATCGGAATTATATCAATTTCATCCATTATTAATATTGAGTCGGTAGGATTGGTGTGGTTTTTGATGACCTTGGTATTATTAGAGTTGTCATCGTGGCTATCACACTCAGTTTTCTCAACCGTTGCATAAATTATGCATTGTGACGTGAACAATGAATACGTAGAACAAAAGCGTATGATAATCGTCACAAAAGAGTAAAGACTGAGCTCATCTTCCAACAAACTATTTTCTTCCCGGCACGTTTTTCTTGCCAAACATAGAAGACATTTCAGAGTTCAACGACCAGTCAAATTTATAAGTTTGATAATTTCGGTGTTTATTTTTTTCAATTTTAAAAAAGATTGTTAAACTTATTTTCAACTATAAAATTACTGAGCCGAGGGGTTTTTTTAAAGCGCAGTGTGATATGTAATTCTATTATTCTAAAGTTTTGCCAATTTCTTCACTTGCTTTTTTTATAATCAGACATTATTTAAATATTTTATATAAATAATATAAATTCTTTCATATATATATATATTTATTAGGCCCGTCTCTATTCCTATTAAATCCCTATTTAAAATATAAAAAATTCATTCAATACAAATCCGAAAAAAAGAAAACATTCCATCGTTATTGACCAACAGCTAACATGATTAAAGTTGGCTGACTGAAGTTTTAATATGATTAAAATTTAAAACTTGAAACGAGGTTCGTAAAATCTCATATACGCAAATTGCTTCTTGATGAGAATTTTGAAGTTCGTAAGATTTGGGAAGTTTGGCAATCTTAATTTAGCATTTCTCCCACGTAAGTAAACATTAACCATTTCTTCAAAAATTTAAGATTTCTTAAAGATGCATCTGCAGAGTGAGAATTTTCCATTGAACTTCAAGTATATTTTATATTGTTTTGAAAAAAGAAAATGTAATTTTCAAAGCTGTAACTTCGCTATTCCGCTAAGCATTTCTGAAGGGAATAACTTTGGCCAACGAAACTGAGCAACTACCCAGTTTGGAAAGTCATCAGCGCCGCGTAGATAACATTCTCTCATGTGCTCCCTCGTTAAATTTCCACCCTCCTTCATGGTTTGATGACTGATCATGAACTTGTAAGTGTGTGTAACCCCATGAATTGATAAAGTCAATTGTTTTCCCATATGTCAAATGTCTTTGAAGTTCTATCAAATGATTTAATTACGAGGCGGCTAGAAATATTTCTATCATAATATTTATTTTGTATTGTATATGTATTTTATGAATGGAGGATAATAGGAATTTTTAAAATGGGATTAGAATTGCATGTTTAAATTTTTCATTGTTTCTATTTGTATAAGTAGCTATAGAAGTTTGGGGCTGCAGCATCTCCAGAGAATCATGGAGGAAGATTGAGCAAATCCAGAAGCGTTTTATAACTTATAACCTGAAAATTAAAAGTAATACACCCTATCCTATTCTCCTTATAGAAGCGGGTCTTTCTTCTATTGAGAGCCTAGCTATGCTCAGGTTTCTGATGTACAAGCACAAGCTCAATAACATAGACAATCATAGACTTCCTAAGCTAGCTTTAAATTCCAACCAAAATCACCTAAGGCTTAACCGAGGATGGCATAAGGACACAAGGGCCTGGTTAAACTATTGGGAGATCAATGAGAATGATGCTTTGCAAAACATAAATAACATTAAAGATATTGTTACTTCTAAGTTCAAAGAAAAATTGTGGTGTGAGAAAGATTTAGCGTCTAAAAGAAAATTAAGTTATTATAAGAAGGTCATCAACCCCACCCTTGAAGATCAAAAGTATCTCTCTATTCTAACTAGCTCAAAAAAGAAAATTAATATAGCAAAGATTAGAACGAATTCTCATGAGCTCCATAGTGAGACTGGCCGCTGGGTAGTTCCTAAAACGCCATGGATGGAAAGGATCTGCCATATTTGTGAGAATAAGAGCATCGAGGATGAAAACCACTTCCTCTTAGAGTGCCCTGCATACAACCACATTAGATCTCAATTTCACAACCTTTGTTACAATACTGACCTTTCTAGTATTTTACAATGCCAAAATTATAGTGAACTCGGGAGGCTTCTCTCCAAGCTTTTTGAGCATCGGAATAACATCTTAAATCAAAATAAATAATTTGTCTTTTTAGGTCCGATAGATCATTATTTGGTCTCACTGGACGTTAACAACCATCATCATCATCATCATCATCAGAAATAATTTTTACATTTTTAAAATATTAAAGTATGTTATTTTTTATAATGCTGAATTATTATGGAAAAGAAGATTAATATATAAGAGAAAGTTTAAAAGAAAGAGTTAAAAATTATATGGAAAATAAGATTAATATATAAGAGAAAGTTTAAAAGAAAGACTCAAGAATTAGGGTTGGTCTAGAATGTATATTTATAGCATTGACTATTTATTTATGATAAACATAATGCAAAGGAATTTGACACTGCTTCAAATTATCCCAAAAGAATGTCGTAATTATCCCAAAAGAATGTCGTAATAATATAATCAATATCATATGTTGTGTTGCTTTATGGACATAGGGAAAATTTTGAAACAATATTTAAAATTACCCATTATAAATAAGAAGACTTAGAGAATCATTGATAATTTTAGCAATAAGTTGCCTAGTATCTCATTTTGGTTTCATAGCTTTGACATTTTACTATGTTTAATGGACACTCTTTTTTTCTCACCATGTTTCCTTCGTGCAATGAGGCAGATTCATTATAATGATTTTGAATATTTTTAAGAGACAAATTCATTATAATGATTTTAAATATTTTTAAGAGACAGATTCATTATAATGATTTTAAATATATTTAAATAGGATCATCTTGAATTTAATGAAATATTGCATAACTGACCAATGGGAAAACACCAATAAGGCTATGAGAACACCAAAAGGAAATGTTAACTAAGGTATAAGGGGAATTAACCTATATTTCATGGTTAATACAATATTTTACATACAATCCCTTTCATGTGATTTACACAATAACATTCTACGCTAATATTGTGCTATTATAATTATGTTTTTTAGTGGATTGATTAATTAATATAAGAAATCATTTTATATCTTTAATTTGCTACATCTTTCATTGCCACAAGTATTTTTTGTATTCTTACTCTTCAACAAAGTTCAACCACGAATTTATCTCTATTAATAATGAAGTAGAAGAGTTATATTATGACTCTTCCTTTTCCTCTTTGTAATGTAGCAAGCCACCCACAAGCTATGTAACATTACCATAAACTCACTTTAAACACTTTAATTTTTAATTTTCCTCATGTAATCCTAGCTCTCTTGTGTATAATTATAATCTCTAATCACCATAATACTATTATGCCTTGCATATGAACACACATATAAGCCCATCATTTAACATTACCATTCATAATCATGCATAATAAACATAGGCATATCATGCAACATATCCATTATAATAATAATAATAATAATAATTTTAAATAGGAATTACACATAATTAATCACATTAACCATACACAAGAGTAGAACACTATGAAACCAAAACTAGTTGTTAAACAAGGATGTTCCTCTGAGCCTTAGGTACTATTATTCAAGGAATATCAATAATAGGCCATAATCGAGTTGGGACTATCACACTACAAGGGTGAAAAAATACTCTGAAACTCATCCCAACAATCACACTAGTCATTTAAATAATGATTCCAAGTCTCTCCCCCTCTTCAGGCCACACAACTCAAAGGGGATCACCTTCTTTGCAATGTATTACCTCAAGCTATCTCACCTCTTCCAAGGTTGTAGTGCAGGTTGGACAAGAGAATTTGAATTGGTTGTCACATGGATGTCTCAATGGAAACTATACATTACATTTTTCTCCATATCAATTTTATTTACAATCCAATGGATTTAAGCTAGGGCACTTATATGTGCCCCACAAATCTTCAAATTTTCTACCATTGAATTAAGATTATAGAAAACTGAAAAAGGAATGAGGTGCCCAACACACAAAACTAACACTTTTGTATTCATGTTTTTATCTTGCCACTTAGCACTTTCTTAGTTATATATATATTAACTAATTTATTTTTCTATAAAATTGATATATGGTTATGTTATATTACATGGACATCAAAATATATTTTTAATGATTGAGAGTGAGAGTGAAATATTTTTTACCACTTCACTTTAGTATTCTCACTCAAAAAGTGAGATTATTGTTGTTTTATAATTCTTTTATTTATAATACTTTTAATTAAACAAACCAAACTCAGACATTCATTTTTGTTTTTCTAAAATATCACGAACCTTTTTATTTTTTAAAGAATATATATATTTTTAAAGTGACAAGTGTCAACTCCAAGTTGAGCACATACACATTTACACATCTCCATCATATTGGGCTATAGAATGAGCCTCTTGACTCAAAAAGTACATTACAATCATGAGTTTTAAATTCTCATGGCCCTTATTTCTTCATTATTCTTAGTGAACATCTAAATAGGGATCACACATATATACAATGTACATAACAACATTTCAAAACAACTGAAAACATGCCTTCCTCATAACATAATCCATTTTCGAAGTTGCATTTATTGGCTATAGACATATTAGATGGATTTATCAACATCTAAGGAAAATTAATGTTTAGAAATAATATTGGCCACATTGAGTGGATGGATTTCATATTTATGAATAAATTAACGCCATCATCTACTAAGGAAGGGTGAATCTTACATAGTTCACATTTAAATATGGGACATTTTTCCTAAATGTTAATATGTGAATAACCACTTGCAACTATATGCATAACACCATATTGACTCCTCATTTGAGCATGATAATCCGTAAACTTAGCACCTACATTTATGTAGTTGAATAATTGTAAAAATGTGGATTAATTGGGATATGATAAAGAATTTTCTAAGACATTTTCTTTACCACATGATCATTGTGATATTTATTAATTTTGCATTTGGGCTATAGGTTCAAATCGGTTTTCCTTTATCCATAATGTGTCATGAACAAACATAATTATTTTATATGAATCATATAGGGGTTTATTTACTATATCAACAAGAGGACTATCAAAAATCCTCCATCATCCATGAGTACACGCTTTATCCATGGGTGCAAGGATGTAATGAATTAAACTATTTATCACATCATTCAGTTTGATATATCCTTATCATTCTCTTCCATTAATTTTTTTCCTTCCCCAAGGTTGTCATTAAGGTTGTCACATATATTCCTTTTGAGATCCACCACTAACATGTTGGTTTTTTTATTAATAAAATACAAGAGTGATCTTATAGAGAATACTTATAGGAAGAAAAATATGTGCTTATGTTTCCAAAATTCTATTTAGTTAACAATAATATTTGTAATAAATTCCTTTTTGAGGTTTTATCAAACTAGGGTTTGAATAAGTTTTGTAGGTTCAAAATAATAATATCATCAAAATCAATATCACCACTCATATTTGATGTTTTTGAGAATTTCCTTGCTTTTCTTTGCTCATGCATTGATATAGCTTTTATTAGAAATTTCTTAATTTGGATTCATAGGAAATTATGATTTCACCACATAGTAGATAAAGGCACAAAATAGAGTCCCTTTCTAATTTAGGTACTATGCTTACTTTTAACCAAAGTATTATATAAACTTTATAATTTGAGTATTATGTTTATGAGATTGATTTTTATTGTGGTTTAGGTAAATTTGAATTTGGTTAAGTTACTAGTGGTTTTGGACTCCAATTTTATAACAACCCATGGTTTTGTTCATGGTATTTATCTCCAATATACTCTATTTAAAAGCTAAAAATATCAATGTTAATTTGTCCTAGTGGTCATTAAGATCCAAGCAACGTTGTTTTCGGACATCACCACTTCTCTTGTTATTTGGCCATCCTATTAATACTAATCAAAAAGATATTGTACCGATACTCACTCTTATTTTAGGAATTGACTTCATATAACCTTCCATATTTTAATATTTTTTGTGATATTAATTCAATGTACTTATCAACTGAAATTTAACCTTTACCACGAGTAGAATATTTAAAGAAATCCAAACATCCACAACATTACTAAATATTATTTCTAACCTTGGGATTTGGATAGCCTGTGTTATCCCAAAAAAAAATTGGAAAGACAATGTGAAATTCCAGCATTCTCATAAAGATGGAATCTTTTGAAATATTCTCATGATTACTGGAAAACTATATATTGTCAATGTTTCTAAATGTGAAAATAGTAAACTTCTTTCTTCCGCATCATCTTTGTTTTGAAATATTCCAAAATATTCTCATGATTACGAGAAAATGTTATATGCCCAATGTTTCGAAATATGAAAATAGTAAACTTCATTCTCCCACATCCATGGTCATTAGAAAGGAAAACACTTATTTGCAGTGGGTACAACCCTTAAACGGAGCATTATGTAGAGGTTGAGAGAATCCTCCACATATCTCAGTTTAGTATAACTTAAGACTATAAATGCATTATGTCAAGGTTTGGGAGAATCCTTCACATTTCTAAGTCGAAAATAACAAAATAATAGATTATTTGTACGTAAAACGTTTGCGTTGAAATTGTGTTTATTTTTTTTTATTGTTTTAAGAGTAAATGCCCGAGTGAGTTGTACCAAAATATTATGAAGACACAAATTTCAATTTACTCAAGTATCCTATGAATCATTCTATGATATACTTGTCGAATCATCTCTGATCAAACAAAAGAGGATACGTTTAGTGGATTCAATAATTAAAAATGACTAGTTTAGTGGACTCAATAACAGTTAGTATCAAATTAATAAATTATATAATAACATTGAAAAAATTGTTATTATATCAATTTGTCCCGAACATAGTGAAATAGGTTAAATATTATGAAAATTTCTCAATTTTCAATTCCAATGGTAAATGTTTTGGATATGGTCTCTTTTGTTGAGTGTTTTCCATCTTTTCTTGTTATGCTCTGCTGGACTTTACCAACCACTCCTCTTTCTCATATAAAATCATGAGAGGGTATCAAACTTGTAACATACGGGATGATATCAAATTCTTTTCCTGCATGCCAATGAGAAATGTTTATCTATAACCAAATTCTAAGTTATTACTAACACTGCAACAACATTTAGCCAACAATAAGCCATCATGTTATGACACCAAGTTCTAGCAACAAACACATAAAAGGAGAAAAAATAAATAGACAAATAAATACTTTAAACAATCTAAATAGATAATGGCTCTTGCCTACAAATAGATTTTAACTTTGTCACAATTTATTTCACAGTATTTACATAGAAATTCAACATAGTATTATACCTTTTCCCTTTCAGAGGATATTCAACAAAATGAGATCGCTCCAAAAACTTCACATTGTATCGACCATAAACAGTGTTGAAACAAGGTATGTACCTACAAATGTATTGAAAGATTCTGAATGGGAATCCAAATGAAGATTGGGGTTGGTCCACAAAACTCAAAGGTGACTTCTCCCATTTCAATAGTAGTAATACAACCTTCCCTTTTACATACTTCAACAATTAGTAAGATATCGTCTCCCTTAGTACTTGTGGAGAACCTTCGTTGCAGGCTCGTGCTAGTGCCACCCTCTTGAGATTGAGCCTATAAGAGTTCATGTTATTCTGATTCGAGCGGCTTATTTCTCTTTTTTTGTTCTTCCATCTCCACTGCTCGGATGAGGTTCTGCCACAACAATTTTAAATAAGTGTAAAATCCCAAACATAGTCCATCCAGCGAAATTATATGCAAACTCCTAACTCTTCCAGGATACTATGACACACACAACTTAATACTTTTTGCATCCTCTGATCTCCAAGCAATGAGATCGGTTATTTATTTGTATGTGGCATCCTCTATCTGGGGATGAGAGGACAAGAGCTACAAGAACCATATTAATGCAACTGGTGTGGTGTCTCTACCTACCAAGATAAAATTGATGATCATCTCTCGAATATATTTATATAAATAACTCCCAATCTTGATGCCATCGACATCGAGATCTCTGGTTTCAACAAGCGCCATGAGTCTTGAAAGTATATACTCCTCATGCTGCTTCAACTTTGAATTAAACATCATCAGTGTTGTTCACCTCACTTCTTCGATGTCCAATGACATCCATGGTGAATTTTTCACCACCAAAATGGCCTATGATAGTTAGTTAAATGCAGAAGCTGCAAAAAAAAATATCAGTTGAGCGGTTATATAAATTCAAATTTCAAATTTCTAACGGGGTTGTCAAATTCAAAGTTAAAATTCAAAATGAGTGTACCATTAATGTGTACACTGTATCGTATACCTTCACATTCCTATGGTCGGGTGGTGGTGGTGATGGAGGTGGCTAGAAATTTCTCGTGCATGAATGTGAAGTTGGGTTACACTTTGGCCCTTTTTTGAGAAAAAAAATATCATTTTTAAAGTTTTTCAACTTTCCGCAAGCCAGAGTGATTTTTTTGTTTAGAATCTCATTTTACAGTAAAAAGAAAACTTGTCAAAAATTTTATTAGCTTTTTATTGCTTATTTTTTAGAATTTTTTATTCACATTTGATATGTCAATTTAGCAATTGTTTCACTGTGTGTTCTTTAAAAATCAAGGGATCATAAACATATATGTTTTTTTTCCTCAATGTATTCTTTGTTAACCTTGCGTTTTTGAAAAAAAAAGTGTTGCAACAATATAGACAAACTCTACTTTGGTATGGCTTATTTACGAAACCAACAGATGCACATGACAATTACTAGATTTTTTTTGCGAAACCAACAGATGCACATCATAATTACTAGAATTTTTTGAATTGAACCACGAAGAAATTGCAAATTTTGAAGATGTTTAACATAGCATCATGTTTCTCAACATATTAGTTAAAAACTAAAAATCTAAAACTACCCATTAGAGAAGACGGACCAATGTAATGCACCATAAATTTTCTATATTTTTTCAGAGTGTATTTTGGAAGATACAAAAATTTGATTTCACTCAATAATAATGACTTTCACAAATTTTTTGCACACATTTTACTAGAAAATTAGTTAAAAATAGAAAATACCTATGAAATTCCATAAATTTATATCTAGTGAAAGTAGATTCAATTCTACGAATGTTGGTATTGGTTATGAAAGTAAATTCACCATAGTTGATGGAGTTTAACCATTCCAAAATTTGAGAAAGGTGAAAAGGGTTGAGTTGTTATAGAGTTGCAGGTTTTCGGCCGAGAATTAGAAAAAAAATAAAAATAAAAATAAAAAATCGGTCAAATTTACTTTTTATCGTGAATGGACATCAAAATAAATGAAAAACATTTTTCAGCTGAAAATTTAAAAAAAAATTGGTCAAAAAACCTATCTTTATTCTCTCTCGACTATGAAATTGAAACGATGTGACACTCCAATATAATTGTTTCGGTTAAATGTTATAAATAAACTCAATTGAAATGTCACTTTCGCACTCACATTCTTCATTTGTAGCTTTTGAATACCAAAATTTGAATCTAATTTTTGGGCAAAAAACAAATTTTGGTTTGATTTTAAAGTGAATTTTTTGGGCTGAATTTTGAAAGTGAGGTTTTAGGCTAAATTTTGAAAGTGAATTTTTTTGGTTGGATTTTGAAAGTGAGAATTTTTTGCTTGATTTTCAAAGTGACTTTTTTAAGCTTGATTTTAAAAATCTACATATATTGAATTATCATAGGGAATTAAAGGAATTTGAAAAGAAAATATGATTGAACTAGAGACATTGAGGCTCATAGAGAATACTTGAGAAACTATTACAAAAGAAAGAAGGAAGAATGCTTAAATATTGAAAGGGAGAATAAATATCAAAAAAAATTTGAATGAGATATGTAAATGTAGATATTATAAATGATATTTAAAATTTAATAGTGTATTGTGGAATTTAATTTTTATTTGATGAACTGATTAGAAAAATATTTTGCAATGTAAATAGAGATATATTTTCCTCATAAAAATGATGATGAGATTCAAAATGTTGAAAGACAAAGCGAAGAAGAAAATGAATCAATGATTGATGATGTTGTTAAAGATGTTGAAAGAGATTCAAGTGAAGAAGTTGAAACACCCTTAGGTATGTATATATATGTCATGTATTATTGAAATTATAGATATTTATCAGTTTCAATTTCATGAAATCTATTTTTTAATTTAATTATTTAATGTATATTTATACTCGTTTACATTAAATTCTCATATGTACATATGAAATCAATATCAATGATGAGATGTTAGAGAATGTCAACACTAGCACATATGGAGATAAAAGATCTGACCATGTTATACGATATCGAGTTAATCTCATTATTGATAAGTTCTTCAAGGATGAAAATGTGAGAGTTCAAGCTCAAATTTTGAGAGGTCTCTTAACATCGAAGAAATTAAAAGAAGGTACAACACTATTGGGCATTTGAAAATCCACAAAAGATAAAAAGGTGAAGGAAAATGTGATCCAAAATATAAATAGTGCTCCATAATCAATTGGAATATTTAGAAAGAAAAGTGATCTAGATGCACGCAGAGCAATACAAATGGCAGTGGTTTCATCAAGTACTAAAGAAAACCGTTTGGTAAAATCTATGGGAAAATAATTAGAGATCTCAAGAAAGACATTGCACAAGCATAGGAAATTTTGATTGCAAATAGATGCAAATAATGATCTTGCTTGTTGGATAGTTATTTGCAGGCAACCATATAAAGACAAACTTGGAGAAGATGTTAAAAAAAATAATATCTGAATATTGGATGAAAAATTCATGTGTTTCACCAAAAGTAATGGATGTGATGTGGTGAAAAATAGAATGAAATCAGTATGAATGACATGCAAAACATATCTTGGACACCACTTAGATAGAGTTGTCCAATAAGTTCATAGAAGAGAATCATGGAATTAATGTCTCAATCAATACTTTTGTGAAACAAAAAATGTGGTATGTTAAACCTATCCCTGTACATGACACTTGTTGTTGTCGTTATCATGTGGAATTTCAATTATATTATGACACTTTCCATAATTTTGCTAAAACAATTTGGAAAAATGCACCGCCTCCTTCCACTATCCATGATTTCACATCTGAAATTCTATGTGGAAGAGAAAATCATGAATTCTTTTACCAAAAGAAATATGCTCGTGGTAAAAAGTGTGATCATTGTGGAAATTTGACTTTGTATCATGACAAATATATTATTGATATGAATGACCAATCATTGTCCAACATAAAAGTGAAATGGAAGATATGTGTATATATCCATACATCGATTGGTTCAAGTAGTAGTATAAGTGCTCGAAGGGTTGATTTACAACAAGAATAAATTTTTGTGATAGATTTTTTGAAGAAGTTTGAGACAAAAATTTATAAATACACTAAGAATTCTCATAGAGCTCTATGGCAGGACCTGCAATTTAAAAAGTCTTGTGAAATGTTTCCACTAGGGACCATTTTGTTAATAGCTGATTTTGCAGAAAATTACACTTTTGTTGCACAAAATGAAATACACAATGAATATTATCATTCTAACCAAGTATCTATGATTTTCCATGTTATATATAGACATGTTGAACAAAATGTTAATCATATAGAAAGCACTAGTGAGAATAAACATGTTATTAAAGAATATCATTTTTATATCAGTGATGATCGTACACATGATACACATTTTTTAAAACATTGCTTTGATAAGATTTATGACTCATTGAAAGATCTTGGAATAAAATTAAATGAACATTGGATATGGTCAAGTGGATGCGTAGGTCAATTCAAATCTTCACAATCATTATTTTGGTGTGTCGTCTTTAAATGAAACCCAACATTCAATAACCAAGAAAAGGTTGATCCATGAGAACTTTGGTGGGTAATAATGAAATAAAAAATGGCATGCATTCTACTTATCATTTAACTTGAAAATTTGGTATGGGGAAACTGTAACTATTACAAAGGGTATCAAAAGTTGGGTTCTAAAATTCTACATATGTGAGCCATACAAAGCACCAAGTAAATGCAAATTTACTATAGTATGTTTGCTTTCAGAAAATTTATATTAAAAGTTTAAAAGTATTAGTAGTCCTTATATACAAGATGATGATATATTCATGAATGTAAAATGTATACATGTACTAGATGTTTTATAATGAAATTTTAAGATATATGATTGTTTTAGATATCTACACCATTATAAGATTCATGAATGCAAAATGTACCATGTTTTGTAATTTGAAATTTTTGCAATTTTGCAAGTTTACAAACATTGCTCCATATTCACGAACTTAAATGTAAAACATTTAAGCATAAAACCATGAATCATGCAAATTGTAACATGTTTTAAATAATGTTTATTTTTTATTAAACTCACAAACTATAACTTCAAACCTTACATCAAACAAAAAGTTGGAAGTTAACTAGAACAACCAAGCAAAGGTTTATCCATGAGAACTTTTGTGGGTAATAATCAAATCCAAAATGACATTCATTCTAATTATCATTTAACTTGAAACATACATCACTTGAAAATATGGTATGGGGAAGCTATAACTATTATAAAGGGTATAAAAATTTGGGTAGAAACTTAATATTAAAAGTTAAGTATCAACCCACATCCATAGTATCTCTTTTACGCAAGAATCTTAAGATATATTGAGATGTAAACTAGATTAAAACATAAACTACATATTTGTAAATATTTTAAAATGCAAATATTAAAGAATTTCACATTTCTCTCCAACATTGAATTAAATATATATGGTAAAGGACAGAGTTCAAGAAATTGTTCATATTAATGCAGCAAAGTGAAAGAATGGTAGTTGTACTAAATTTCCACGATCTATTCATATTAATGCAACAGAGTGAAAGAATGGTAGTTGTAGTAACTATCCAGGATTTGAATAGATAAATGTGGAGGAAAATATTAACAGGGTTGTAGATATACTAAGTGTAAACTTCACATGCTTCTCTTGAGTATTGAATTAATATATGGAAAAGAAAAGAGTTCATGAAATTGTTCATATTAATGCAACAGATGCTTCACTCTAGATAAATGGTAGAAAAGGGTATTTTTAGATTTACACACACACACACACACACACACACACATATATATATATAATGTTTTCATTAATATAAGAATCTTAAGATATATTTACATGTAAACTATATTAAACCACAAACTACATATTCATAAACATTTTAAAATGAAAATGTTAAAGAATTTCACATTTCTCACCAGCATTCAAATGAATATATATGGTAAAGGACAGAGTTCAAGAAAATTTTCATATTAATGCAACAAAGTGAAGGAATCGTGTATATATATATATATATATATATATATATATATATATATATATATATATATATATATATATATATATTGTTTTCATTAATATAAGAATCTTAAGATATACTAAGATGTAAACTAGATTACACCAAAAAAATACATATTCATAAATATTTTAAAAAGAAAATGTTAAAGAATTTCACATTTCTCGCGAGCATTGAAATGAATATATATAGTAAAGGATAGAGATCAAGAAATTGTTCATATTAATGTAGTAGAGTGACAGAATGGTAGTTGTACTAACTATCCAAGATCTAAACAAATAAATGTGGAGGAAAATATGAATAGGGTTGTAGCTATACTAATCATAAACTTCACATGATTCTCTCAAGTATCGAATTGATATATGGAAAATAGAAGAGTTCATGAAACTGTTCATATTAATGCAATAGAGGCTTCACTTTGGATAAAAGGTTAAAAGGGGTCTCTTTAGATTTACATAAGAGGTTATATATATATTTACATAAGAGGTTATATATATATATATATATATAATTTTTTCATTAATATAAGAATATTAAGATATATTGAGATACAAACTATATCACACCAAAAACTACATATTTATAAATATTTTAAAATGAAAATGTTAAATTTTTCATAGCTATAAAAACAAATTTCGAAACACCATACCATTAAAGAACAACAAATATTTCCCCATATAAACCAATGCACTTCAAAGCCCATATTCCTAACTATGTATCAGAGAGAATAATAAAGTTGTAAGGTGATAAATTTATAAGGATGTATACAAAAATTATCCATCTACTGCAAGTTCACGTGCACAACTCTTAATAGTTTTCTTGTTATTCACTCATTGATAAACAAATTTCCTTAGAACTCACAACAAACAGTTGATACAGTTTTTGGTCATTTTGACATTCACTCTACCCTAAGTGGAGATGTAGTTGACATTCACTCTACCTTGGATTATCTCCAATGGAGGGCATCGACGGTGAATGATCTCCTAGAAAGCTTAGTGTGCCCTCAAATTGTATTTTGTGTTAGATCAAGCTAACAACATTTTCACGTAAAGACTCTGCTTCTATGGATTATAGCATTGAAACAGAAGCTCTAAAGAAGAAACCAAATTCAATTCCAAAATCTAGCTCCTGACTATTTGTAAACTCCAGGACCCAAACAACGCACTTTTATCAAGTCACCCAATACACATAGACAATAGAGAAATCAAGAAGGTAATGGCTACAAAAGCAATCAGATGCATCATACGGAGACAAGAAAAGCAAGGACTAGAAAAGCATCAGATATCAATTTCAAAGATATCAATGGAGATACATCATACATGATACTAGCATGATGATTCATGAATTTTCTCCTCTATTGTTCTGTCAGTTT
This sequence comes from Pinus tabuliformis, assembly GCA_031772625.1. NCBI lineage: Eukaryota > Viridiplantae > Streptophyta > Pinopsida > Pinales > Pinaceae > Pinus > Pinus tabuliformis. The sequence goes on along the minus strand of CM062806.1, from coordinate 416,725,388 downwards.
TCTACCACAATTTAAACTATAATTTATGTGGGCAACAATATGATATTAAATTTTTGGCTATGTTATGTCAAATTGCATTCAATCATTCGTATATACCTATGTGTTTGTCACATCGTTTTGATTTAATATAAATTTTAATGGATATTTTGTTTTAATTATTGCTCAGGGAATACAAATCTTTCATCCCATATAGTCTGCAATAGAAAATTTTATAATTATTATAATTACTACTATATTTTAATAAAATTTATAATACAAGTACAAACACCATTCAACATTATTATCTTCCACCACGCTTCAAATTATTACAAAGTGTTAATTAATAAAAATTTGCACATTATTCTTACCAACCTCCAGCGCCTGATAGAATTCCTCCAGCCAGTGTCGAACTCGTCTAGCATCGATATGCTCTAGCTAAGGAGACCTGCAAAACCAACAAAAAAATTTAACCCATTTGCAAACAAAACTATAACAACAAATTAGTATCAACCTGACCTTCAATGTTAAAGCTGGTCATGGTGCACAAACAACATTCAGTAGAAAATATAATGAAGCTTTGCAACGGATCATGACCTCCTAATTGTCAACCTCACCTGCAATGCTGGACCCTGTCACAATGCGCAAACAATGTTGAGCAGAAAATACATAGTGAAACTTTTCAACAGGCTCATGGCCAAGATATATATAAACAATTTTTTGGCTGAACTAAAATTTCGACAAAAAAAAATTCAGCCGAATTTTTTTTCGACCATACATAAAAATAAATTAGCCAAAAAACTATTCCCGTTGAAAAACTAACTACCCAGATTTTCCCACCAACCAAAAATCCGTTGCAGGAGTTGAGAATAATTTTGATATTAATGGAGAAAATAGTTACGTTGTTGTAACTTTCTCCCTAATTTAGGATTAGTTCCTATAGTTATGGGGTTTGGGTGCAACTTCCTGTTTCCTAGTATTGTATTTAATGATGTAATCTTTAATTGATTGATGAATAGAGTGGACGAGAGTGATCTCTCAAGTTTTGTGAGTGTAGACCTCAGGTGCAGGCCACACCTGAGAGCTACATCTCTTTCTTTTCAATTTTGTTCACATTTTATCTTGGTATCAGAGCTCAGCTTGAGTGAGCCTGATCTTTTGGCACCTGTGTGGTGGAATTGCCTGTGTGGCTGGAATAGCCTGTGTGGCTTGAAGTGCCTTTGTGGTTGTGTGTACACGAGAGATGTGTGCTCAATTGAGCAGGTGGACTGCAGAACACCTGGCTCGGACTCGGATTTTTTTTTTTTTCTGAGTGGAAAGGTGTATTAGCGTAGATTTTGCGCTGACAGTCGCGCCAGAAGCCCGATTAGCGTGAGATTTTACCGGGAAAGTCGCGCCAATTAAAACACTTACACCAATTTTTAAATAGCGCGGATTTTTCGCTCGGGGTAGCGCTAAGGGGATCTGTGAATAGTGTGAACTTCGTTTGGCGGTTTGCAAACAGTGCAGATCGGTGGAGTTGCAGATATGTCCGGGAGAGACAGATCGGGAGAGCGCCAGAGGTGATCTGCGGGAAACCTAGACTTTGTTTGGCGATTTGCAGGGAGAGCAGGATCGTAGAAGTGGCAGATCAATCCGGGAGAGGTGGATTGGATCAATTGTGATCAGATCATTGTTTCAGCTGTGTTGAAAGCACCGAATTTGCTAATTGGAGAGGGAGTGCCAGACATTGTAGATCGGTGGCAGAGGTGACAGATCCATCTGTCAGGTGTTGTATTTTGTTGTTGTTAAGTAGATTCACAATGAGTAATACGATGGAATATTACCTTAACAAATCTGGTAAACTCAACGGGTCTAACTTCACAAATTGGAAGTTTAAGATCCAAACCCTGCTGGAAGGTGCGAACGCTTGGACTATAGTGACAGGCGATGAGCAGAAGCCGACTGCAACCACACAGAAGGAAGACTGGGAAAAATGAGAAAACAAAGCCAAAGTCATGTTGAAGATGTTTGTGAAAGATAATGTCATTACACACATCAGAGACTGTAAAACGTCCTCAGAGATTTGGACGAAAATCAAAAGTCCGTATGAGACCCAGAATGCAAACAGAGTTTTGGCTCTAAAAAGCAAGCTATTTTCAATGAGGATGGACGAAAGGGAGTCTGCTACTGCATTTGTTGCGCGAATTAAGGATGTTAAAGATGGATTGGGGGCCATTGGAGTGGCGGTGGCTGATGAAGATCTTGTTGCAATAACAATGAATGGGATGCATGATGATTTCCAAACCTTCATCACTCGAGTCTCGGCAAGGGAGAAAACACCCACGTTTGATGATCTCACTGCGATCTTGCAGCAAGAGGAAGAGCGACGGCAGAATCTGAATCTGAACCCCCAAAGTGACGATCTTGGGCTGATGTAAAAACGACGGCTATCCAAAGGGAAGCAGTCATAGCAGCAATCAGTCCACAAAGGAGGAACAACACATAAAAATCACTATCATAAAGGTATGCTTGCAAATCATTCTGAAAAGAAATGCTTTTATTGTGGAAAGGAGGGTCATATACAGAGAGATTGTTATTATAAGAAGCAGGATGATGAGGCAAGGAGGAGACAGGTAAATCCAAAACACAGAGGATAATTTGTTGAAGAAGAAGATTTCAGTCATGAATTTTGACTGTTCACAGTCGACTGTGCCCTTTCAGCATCGAATGAAGATGACATCCGGTATGTCAATTCCGGAGCATCCTCTCACATGACAGGTAATAAGGAATTTTTTGATAGTCTTGAAGAAATTATAAATGGATCAAAAATATATCTAGGGGATGATAATGGATATCAGATTAAAGGTCATGGGGTGATTTCAGTTAAGTTACCAAATGGAAAGATTAGTCACCTTTCAAATGTTTTATATGTACCTAGAATAAAGAAAAACCTGATATCTATATCCATGATGGCTGATCAAGATATGCATGTCGAATTCTTCAAGACTCATTGTGTGATAAAGGATTGCAGGAATGAAATTGTTGCAACAGGCATGCGAGTTGGAAGCCTATACAGACTGGATGCAAAAAGTATATCAAAGCAAGCCATGGTTGCAGGAGAGTCGACAGCTGAACAACTCTGGCATCAGAGGTTTGGTCATCTAAATCTGCAGGATCTCATGTTGTTACAAAAGAAAGGTATGGTCGAAGGTCTCCCCATCTTTCATAATATTCAGTTAAATTGTGATGGTTGTGCCTTAGGAAAAATGCACAGAGAACAGTTCCCTGTGCATGATAGGAGGAGGCAAACAAAAATCTTAGAGCTAGTGCACACTGATGTATGTGGTCCCATGAAGACAAGGTCGCTAGGGGGAGCATACTATTTTTTGTTGTTTACTGATGACTGCACTAGGTATTCATGGGTTTATTTTTTAAACAAGAAAAGTCAGACTTTCCAATGTTTTATAGATTTCAAAACCCTGGTGGAAAAACAGTTTGGAAAAAGTATTAAAATTCTCCGATCTGATCAAGGAGGAGAATACAAATCAAAGGAATTCATGAAATACTGCAAATCTCACGGGATTGTTCAGCAGTATACAGTACCGCACACACCACAGCAAAACGGAGTTGCAGAGCGTAAAAACAGAACCTTGGTGGAATGCGCAAGGAGCATGCTGCAAGGTAAAGGTCTATCTAATACTTTTTGGGCAGAATCGATAAATACTGCTGTATATTTGAAAAATAGAAGTCCTACTAGGATTCTTGGCTTCAAAACCCCTTTTGAAGCCTTATATGGATTTAGACCAGAAGTAAACCATTTAAGAGTCTTTGGGTCAAAGGAATTTGCACATGTACCGAAAGCTGATAGAAAGAAACTAGACCCTAAGGCAGTAAAATGTATCCTTGTTGGTTATGGTACAGAGTTTAAAGCATACAAACTGTTCAATCCTGAGTCTCGTAAGACATTTGCAAGTAGAGATGTAGTCTTTCATGAACAGGTACAAGAAAGGAAAGCTGATGTTGGAGATGATTGGCACATTCCATTGTTGTTGGAGGAAAGCAGCGAGGATGAAAGGGAGCAGGAACAGGAGCAGAAAGAAGAGAATGAAGAAGAACAGCAAGAAGGTGAAAAAGCAGGCCCAGTTATTGCAGAGGAAAACAAATTTGAGGTAAGTCCCCTACCAAGGAGGTCAGGTAGGAAGACTCAATTACCATTGAAGTTGAGAAACTATGCGTTGATGTCAAAATTTTTGAACATTATAGAGCCCTCTAATTATAAAGAAGCTAGTCAATTTGAGGAATGGAGAGCTGCAATGAATGAGGAGATGGAATCAATTCTTAGAAATAATACTTGGGAATTAGTAGAGCTGCCTAAAAACAAAACACCTATAGGAAATAAATGGTTGTTTAAACCCAAAATTAATGCAGATGGAAGTATATATAAGTTAAAAGCTAGGTTGTTTGCAAAAGGATACTCACAGCAGGAAGGTATTGATTTTGGTGATACTTTTGCACCTGTAGCAAAGCTAAATACAATCAGATTACTTATTGCTTTAGCTACTAAATGTAATTGGGAATTACACCAACTAGATGTTAAATCTGCATTTTTAAATGGTGATTTAAAAGAATAAATTTACTTAGTACAGCCAGAAGGATTTGTAAAACAGGGGTAGGAACAACTTGTTTGTAGGTTGAAAAAGGTTTTATATGGTTTAAAGCAAGCTCCCAGGTCTTGGTATGAAAAGGTTGATTCTTTCTTTATAGAGCATGGTTTCCATAGAAGCTTAAATGACCCAAATTTGTATACCAAGTACAATGATCAGGGGCAGATTATTTTGATTTCTCTATATGTGGATGATATGATTCTAACAGGAAATGCAGATGACTTAATCAGAGGAATCAAAAGGCTCATGGCACAAGTCTTTGAGATGAAAAATCTCGGAAGCCTTAACTATTGTCTGGGATTAGAAGTATTCAGAGATACTGGGCAAACTTTTCTTACCCAAGGGAAGTATGCTAGAAATCTATTGGAAAAGTTTGGGATGGATCGGTGTAGATCAGCAGCGACACCTTTGCAGCAAATTCTGAAATTGAGCAGTGACGATGGCACTAAGGAGGTAGATGCCACAATGTACAGACAACTGGTTGGCAGCCTGATATATCTTACAACAACCAGACCTGACTTGGCATACTCAGTTAGTGTGTTGAGCCAATTCATGTCGAAACCGCGTGAAAGTCACTAGACAGCAACGAAAAGCGTGTTGAGGTATCTTTGTGGTACTGTTCATTTTGGAATTTTATACACTGATGTATCTGATGTTCCTCTAGCAGGTTTTTCAGACTCAGACTGGGCAGGTAACCTGGATGATCGGAGGTCCATCACAGGTTATGCATTCAACATAGGTTCTGGGGTCATAGCATGGAGCAGCAAGAAACAGAGTACTGTAGCTTTGTCGTCATGTGAAGCTGAGTATCAAGCATTGTGTGCAGCAACATGTGAAGCAATCTGGTTGAGGAGACTTCTCAAAGATGCAGGAAAAGAACAGAAGGAACCCACATCTATCAAAAGCGACAACCAGAGCACCATCAGATTAGCATACAATCCAGTGTTTCACAAAAACACCAAACATATAGACACTCAGTTCCATTTTGTTAGAGAGAAAATACAGTCAAAAGAAATTGTTGTTGAATATTGTAAAACTTGTGACAATGTGGCAGATATTTTTACAAAGCCTCTTGCACGAGTGAAATTTGAACTGTTTAGAAAGATGCTAGGAGTTGAGGAGAACCCTTTCTCCATTAAGGGGGGGAGTTGAGAATAATTTTGATATTAATGGAGAAAATAGTTACGTTGTTGTAACTTTCTCCCTAGTTTAGGATTAGTTCCTATAGTTATGGGGTTTGGGTGCAACTTCCTATTTCCTAGTATTGTATTTAATGATGTAATCTTTGATTGATTGATGAATAGAGTGGACGAGAGTGATCTCTCAAGTTTTGTGAGTGTAGACCTCAGGTGCAGGCCACACCTGAGAGCTACATCTCTTTCTTTTCAATTCTGTTCACATTTTATCTTTATCGTTAACTTTAACATTCAAATTTTCCACTGAACATTATGTTTAATTGTTTGGCTGAAAAATGAAATAGTTCAGCTCAAAAGGCACGATGATGAATTTTTCACTACCAATTCTCACAAAAATGTAACCCATCTTCAAATTTCCACCCTTTGTCTATGCATTAATTTTTCCCCATTAATGGTGCCTTCTCTATATTGGGATGCCCATCCATGGTGTGTCATCCGTATTGGATGCAATTGTATGGGTCATAGTGAATCGAGTGCATAAAAGGCCGATAGTAGGCCCTTATGTGTTGTCGGATCTTGCTTCTACATGTCCAAAGGGCCTTAAATATTATAAAAGCTAGAAATATAAAATGCAATATTTTATACGCTTAAAATTCATTCTTTTCCGGTGCTAAATTTGCTAAATTTACTTAATCCTAGTAACATCGCAAAAATGAAGTGAGCTTTTATTGTATAAAACACATGGTTACGATGTCAGGATTTTCAGTTCCCGATGTGAACTTTAACAACATACGTTTAAGTCATGTATCGTTATGACGTTAATGGATTCCTCGATGCTTTAGAGCCATTTTGTATTTCCACCGCATTCAATGGAGGCCGTATTGCATTTCAGAGTTTATTAAATGTCAGGAAAGACATTTTACATAGCCTCCACGAGGTTGTTGTCATGCTACTAAAAATATATGTCATACCTGCAATTTGAAAAGTTGTCAAATTTGCAATGATTACAAAATAAGACCCGAGCCCTTTCAGCCCAAGAAATTAATGAAAAGTAAATTATTTTTTTTTAGGTTAAGACTAAACTAAGTACCCACGGGGAATTGAACCAGTGACCTATCGCAAGGAGTGTCTTAACAGCGCACCCATTCACCGTCAATCCAAAGCCCCGTGGGCAATGAAAAGTAAAATTAAAATAATTTTTAAAAAAAATTATTTATTTTTTATATGGTAAGCATTGGAGGATGCATTTTATGTTTTTGTCAAATACCAAACTAATTCACAATCAACGCATTATCAAATGTGTTATACACTGTCGCAACAAGGATAATAAGATATCATCAAACATCTATTTAATATTACTTACAACTATGTTAAACACTTTGCATTGCAATATATGCTATAATTTTTTTTCTATTTAATTTATGAAAGCCAATTACTATAATAATATATTTTATAAAAATTTTATAATATTACATTTTTATTTAATTTAAATGAGTATAAAAATTTAAGACAATTTCTTTTTTCATTAAAACATATTTATGTTTATTATAAAATATAATGATAAGATAGAATATGTCTTTTCTCTAAGCACATGTTCAAATTTAAGAATCTTCCTTATAAATCAATTCAACTAAAGATATTGTCCCCCATACAAAAGATTAAATTGTGGCAACATAATAGAAATGTTATTGCGACTAGTATTTATTAATAATGTTTGGAGTGCGAATATAGCCCTTCCCTTTTGCGACTCCTTTTCCAAAAATATCCTTATTTGGAACACCTTATACTTTACAATATTATTGAGATGTCATAATTGATTTGTATACGATTTTCTTATTATTAGCATAAGTACATTTGCTAATGTGGTTGATATATGTTGATTAGTGTCATTTTCATGCATTGATTAGTGTATAAAAGGTGGCAAATGTCATTAATCAGTGTATATCAACCACATAATAAACGTGCTTGTGCTAGTTGATATCTAATGTCCATGGGGTGGATTTATTGACAATGGTTGACAAGGGTTGATGAGGTTGACCATGGTAAAGCTTACATTAATGTGGTTGTTAATGTTACATTAATGCTACAAAAATCGTTACGTCAATGATTGATTTAGTCGATGGTGTTGACCATGGTTGAAAAGGGTTGGCTATGATTGGCCATATTCAAACATAGATATCTTGATTGACCATTATGGTTGACCATATTCAACCATAGAGACCTTGGTTGACCATGTTGGACCATTTTAACCATGGTTTACCATTTTTCACCATTAGGAGTGAGTAAAGCATGGAATGTTCTGGGTTGACTATGGTTGACCAAAGATTACCATAGTTGACCATGGTGGACCATGGAGACATTGATTGACTATTAGGTGTTGAAATTGTAACTAGGTTCATCCTTCATATTAAGTTATTTTACATATATCAATTTCACAAACAAAAAATATTATTATTATTTACATTATCAAACATGTTCTTCATATTTTATGTTGGTCAAAAGGAAAGTCAAAAGGGCATGTTCTTTGCGTCCCTATTAAAGAAGAAAATTTGAATTTTTGTAAGCATCATTTTGTTCCTCCATGTTGCCAAGTCAACCCTGGAAGATATCAAATCAGCCTACCCAAAAGTCGTGACTCTTAGCATGTGGAAACAACTATACATTGGCACCAATTCCTCATCATTTTTGCAACCATTTGGATCTCCTTTTGAACAAGATATCTCGAGTTTGTGGAATGGAACCTAAGGCATATAAGATGAGTTTTATGTGTCATCTTCTCCTTGTGAAAATGTGAGTTGTGGGAAGACAATAATACATATGTGATGTGAGTTGGAGGAAGAAAAATACCTATGTTATGTGAGTTGCAAGAACAGAAAGTATGTATGTGATGTGAGTTGTAGGAAGAGCATAATATATCTATGATGTCAATTGGATGAAGACATCAATATATTTATGAGATGAGCTACAGAAGGAAACCAATTTCTTTGTATAATTCAAGCTATAGGAAGGCCATCATTCTTATAAAGTATAAGCAATCATTCTTTGTTAGACAAAGCATATAAAGCACATGCAAGAAGCAAATTGGTTAACTATTTTGTGGACTCAACATGGCAAAGTTTGGAGGTGTTGGAATTTCTAAGTCTAACTGTTAGAAACCCTTCATGTACTTTCTGATATATTCCTTCCTACTTGTTCTGATTAATTAACAAGTTACTTACAAAGTAAATACTGAAAATAAACACAAGTAAATGCACAACACATTACAGATCATCAATTGAAGGAAAGAGAAATAAGCACACAAATGACACCGTTATTTTTGGACTAATGCCCCCGGAAAAACCCAATGCGGGAAAAATGGTGTAGTTATCTAAGGATTTGATTTATTAAGTAGTTTCAGAATACAATCTGGGTGCCAAATCCGGCTCACCCAGTAGAGAAACATCTCGGCAGTAGTACCTCTCCTTCGGAGATAGATGCTTCGGCTGAAACCCTGGATAAACACTCTGGCAACTCCTCAGCTCCAATCTTCCCCAAAAAAACCCTAGCGTCAACCTCTAGGGGCTACGCCAGCCTTTTCTTCCCTCTACGTCAGCTTTCCCGGTAGTTTTGGTAGTTCCGGTTGTTCTCTGCAAATCTGGCTTCTGCCCTTTACGTCAACTTTTCGGGAGTTCTGGCAATTCCCGATAGTTCCATTTTCTGCCCTCTGTGTCAGCTTTCCCGGTTGTTCCAGCAATTCTAGCTTCTACCCTTTGCGTCATCTTTCCTGGTTGTTTTGGCAGTTCTTGGCAGTTCCGGTTGTTCCCAGTAGTTTCGGCTTCTGCCCTTTGAGTCAGCGTTCCCGGCTGTTGCACTAATCCTCCCAGCACTATCTCTGCCTCTCTTCTTCTGTATTCACTGCCCCTCAGTTTCAACTCTAATCACTCTCTCAACTTTCTCAACAAACCCAACCCTAGAAAGTCGAATTCTTGATCTCTTGGTGTATTCTCGAAGTGACCCTCAAGCCTCCTCTTATACTTTTCTCATTGACAAATCAACGGCCGAGATTAAGTCCTTGGTCAACGACTAAGATTATATCTGGCTTGATCCATAACTTTTGGACCATTTAAACACATTTTTATATTAATTTACATTAATATTTTATTTTCTCTTAGTTTAGACTTAGGGAGTCCATTAGAATATTAATTATTTTAATATCTCCCAAACTATTTAGAATCTGCATGAACCCTTTCTGGGTATTTGAGGTCTCATGTGCCTTAGCCTCTCCACTAATTTTTGTGGCTAGAGCACATCCGATGCTACCTAAAATCAATAAGAGGGCTAACTTGGCACTTGAAATCTTGGTTAGTTTGACTTGGATTTCTCTTGTTGATGAAGGATCTATAAGGAAAGGATTTTTGGGTTTTCCCACTTGGGGCGGTTTTCCTTGTCTTGGAGCCTAATTTATTGTGTCCCTTATCTTCTTTTTCATTTTATTTGTGTAATTGCTTGATGATTTATTGAATGAAGTAAAAACTAAATGGAGAATACATACATAAAAAATCACAAGTAAATACCATGATAAGGAATTGATCTTACATTCGAATTTCAACATTATGGCCATGTTTGGTCATGGTTGACATTGATTGACCATAGTTGATCATGACTGACCATCGTTTATCATATTCAATCATGGTTGATGATGGTTGGCCTTATTTAACCATGGTTGACCATAGAGACAATGATTGACCATATTCAACCATAGAGACCTTGGTTGACCAAGTTTGACAATTATAATCATAGAAATCTTGATTGACCATTATGGTTAATCACAGTTGATTGTGACCAATCAAGGATGACCTTGGTTGACTATAACAGAACATGGTCAAGCTGTGTTGATTGAAGACAACTGTGATTGAACATGGTTGACTATTGTTAAATATGGTAAATATTGGTTTGGCCAAGTTTAATCATGGTCAACTATTTAAATATTTACTATAAAAAGGTTGACTTTGATATATTTGACTAAAGTGGTTCACTATGTTTGATTATTAATATTAATAGGTGATTATGTTTGACCGAAGTAATAGAGTGTTGATTGTCAAACATAGTCCAACATAGTCAACCACATTAGTAAATGTTGTCGACTAATTTTGTATTGTCACAATGTGATGTTGGATAAATTGCAATGTAATGCAACATTGTGACAATGTTTGTCACATTGCGACAATGTTTGTCACATTGTGACAATTGATAGATTTCTATACCTTCGACTCACAATATTATTATTGTTATTATTATTATTAGTCAACTTTATTAAAACTAATATTGTTATTATTAAACATTTTTTACTCTTGATTGTGACCGACCAAGGACAACCTTAATTGACTAAGATTGACAATGTTTGACTTTGGACAACCATGGTTGACTATAATTGAATTTGTTTGAGTTACATTAACTAAGGACAACTATGAGTGAACAAGGTTGATTATTGTCAAATATCATAAACATAGCGTTAACCAAGTTTGATTATGGTCAACTATTTCAACATTGACTACAAGTGTTGACTTTTTCTAGCTATGTTTGATGGATGTGGTTGACTATGTTTGACTATTAATTTTAATAAAAAATAATAATAGGTGATTAGGGTTTGTCAAATTTGAAGAGTGTTGATTATTAAACATAGTCAAACATAGTCAAATGTATTTAACCACATTAATAAATGAATATGTTTTAAACCATATAAATATTGATATTACTAAACATTGACTATGGGTGAGCATGGTTCAACCATGGCTGAACATGGCTATGTTTAACAATTGTTTGGCTATGGTTGAGCATAGTTGAATATAGTTTCCCATATTCACTATGTTAGAACATCATTGACTATTTTAACTATAAATGACTATGGTTAACAATTGTATGACTATAGTTGACCATGGTTTGACTATGGTTGATCATGATTAAATATGGCTGAACATGGTTTGACTATGATTAACCATCATTTTACCATGTTTTGACTATGTTCAACCAGAGTTGAATAATATTGACTATACCTAACCATTGTATGAATATGGTTTGAGTATGTTTGACCATCTTTTGACTATTGTTTATGTATTGTTGATCATGATGTTACTATGGCTACCATTACAATGGTGGTTGTTAATGCCTAACCACAGTTTCACTATGGTTAACCTTGTCCATCTATTATAGGCATCCATGGTTAACACTTGGCAATAGGATTTGAAACCAAAAAATGATGTTGGTTGAGACAAATAAGAGACCATTAAAAACTAAATTGGAAATAATTAAAGACTATATTGGAAACAAATTATTATTAAAAAAAATAACATTAATGTGAATAGGGATGTTGTCATTATTAATATTATTAATGATATGTATTAATATTAATGTTATTAAATGTTACAAATAATATTATTAATAGAATTAATATTATGAGAAAACTTTCGGTGAAAATGACATCATAAGAAATATGTCGACGCGTTTTGAACCATCCAGTGTGGTTCATCTTGTTTTGATGATGAACCATACTAGATAGTTCGAAACACGACGACATATTTATTATGATGTGATTTTCATCGAGAATTTTCTCATATTCGATTTATGAATCATAGGAGCCTTAATTCAAATAGAATTAATATTAATATAAAAATAAATTGTTACCTAAAATATTATTATTACATTAATAATATATTTATGTTATAATTAATATAATATTGTTAATTTAATAAAATATTAATGTAAAATTATTTTAATTATTAATAATATTTATTATTATTATTAATATTAATATTAATCTTATCAATATTTTGTAAAGAAAATATTCTTATAAACTTTAGGTATATCTAATATTATTATAAACTTGAATTAATATTAATATAATATAATATAAAAATGTTGAACCTAATGTTATTATCATTATAAGCCTTTTAAGCCTAATGTTCACGTCCTTAAAATCATTTAATTGGGCCATAACCCCATGTCATCTAAGCTCAACAGAGCGTGCAACCTATTTTCTCACATGCTAATAAAGAAAAAAACATATGGGAGCCCTGTATTCCTATTTTCTCACATGCTAATAAAGAAAAAAAACATATGGGATCCCTGTGTTCCAGAATTTACTGGTGTATATGTTCCATGTACCAATGATGGAGTAAAACATTTCAGCTGCTTTGAGGAATGTGAATGACATAGCACAAACATGTCACAAAAATATGTTACATAATTCAATACAACTGAATCTACTTTTTATTGACCTTTATACGTGGTTAAGGGTAAGTGGCACAATCATTTACAGATGATTTAAATATGCAAAGAACTTATCATGCGAAATTTCATCTGTTAATATAGAATACAAAAGACAATGATAATATGTCATTATCTTAGTTTTTAATAGAAAGAGGTTGATTAACCTAATTATGTTTATATATAAATATATATTGCTGATTCTATTGACCAATCATAAATTAAATGCATCAATGCAATCATAACTCTTCTTTTGACTGAGTGTACAATATTCTAAGAAAAACATAATTATAAAATAAAATCACAAAAACACTCACCCAAAATTCACTAGTATCCACCTTTCTTTCTTTCCATTTTCCAAATCTTAACCCATTTTAAAATAATTTAAAGTAAGTCACTTTGCCATTATTACAAGTTCAAACTCTAAAAATCTATAAAAGAAAGTTTGAGAAAACAACGCAACAACATTATTCACATTCCCCATTCAAAACTAAACCATGGAAAATGGCATATAATGAAATGAATAGGTACGATCATTTTCGAGAAAAAGCCTTAACATCTAACGAGAATGAGAAAAGAGAAAAAATACAAGCTACGAAGACCGTTTTTATTAACACATCTCGCAGACTCTTTAAGGCCCGATGGCTGTAATTTATACCATATCAGAATCTTCAGTTGTTGGGCCGTTACCCATGTTCTCACTCCCTCCTTGCTGGGGTGATTCCGTTTCGATCTGCACGTTGGAACTCCATTCCATCTTCTCGAACAGTCCCCTTGATTTACCTGCTATGTAAACTACTTCCAATAGTTTTGTTTGATCTAAACCCTGTGCCCATTTCCTGCAATTGTCCACTAATGCGGGACCCACATTTTTTTTTAGTATTTCCCAATGAGGTCTTCAATTCATCTTTTAGATCCTTAAAATTACCTTTTGTGTAGTCCATGCTTAAGCATAATTTGTATAATGCGTTATTTTTCACTTAACTTCTCCCAATCCTCAATAGTGTCTTCACCATCTACAATCTTGGTGTAAATGTTGTTAGCATCGTTTTCCCTTTCGTACGGAAGACATGGTTCATTGTTACTGTTACTTCAAGATCATTCATCGTTGCTTCTATTGTTGTCCGTTGCTTCTATTGTTGTCTCACCCATTGTTGTTGATCATTTCTGTTGTTGAGATAATTGATCGTTGCTTCTATTGTTGTTCGTTGCTTCTATTGTTGTCTCACCCATTGTTGTTGATCATTTCTGCTGTTGCTACTGCTCTCACTAGTTTCTCGTAATATTGTGAAGAGTCTACCTGCTAGGAAGATTATCAAGTCAACAAAAACAGAGTGTAATTTGAAAATAATGAAGGTAGTCAAGGTGAGTCCCACACAACAATCACTATTTTGGACTAGATGTCCAAGTTGTCTAGACAAAATTGGATATACATATATTCAAAAAGAGTGCAATTTACGTTGTCTAAGGTGTGGAAGATAATTTAGTACAGAAAAACATCAAGACAATGAGAATATGCAAATAAAACGATTAAAGGAAGAAATCCCAAAAGTTCATCAAAATAATGAAGCATGAGAGAAGAAATATAAATATCTTGAATATCAGTTTCATGAAAAATCAACATAAAGCAGTGAAGAAATTTGGTATCTAAGGGACCACAATGAGAAATTACTTTCATAGATAAAAATGTCCAAGGATAAGAAACAAAGACTAAAACAAGAAAGTAAAGTTCTAATAATGAATTAACGGAGAATTTATCAAAAAAAAGAAAAAGAAAAATTGTGCCTAAAAACCCTTAATAAAAAATTATTAGAGCACATAAAAATTTAAAAGATAAAGAGAAAGATACTAAGGACAAAGTCAACCATTTAGAAAATAGCGAAATTTCACGTCTAAGGAATCATAAACAAGGCTTACTTATGCAAATAAAGAAGCTTGAAAGTGACAAGAAATAACTAAATGACAAGTTAAAGCAACTTCATGAAGTAGTATTGAAGTCTCCTGTCATTTCAGTCCAAGTTGAAGATAAAGAAACAAATACAGATCCAGTCAAAATCGTAATTCAAGGAGAGGATAAACCTACTGAAGTGAAGACACATGCAAAAGTTACAGTTCAAATGACATATTGGAATTACAACGTATGTATTGTACTTGATGGCAACCCACTTGTAGCAGAACAACTCTCTTGTATATGGTAACTAGATGAATCTACAAAAGAGATATCAGATTTGCAGGGCAGCTTCAAGGAATCAGTTCAGAAAGCAACTTACTCACATGACATATCACAGTTCTGCAGGTTAACAGCACAGAGTTACATATCGGACTACACAGAATGAAGAAAGAGAGGTATACGCATGTTCACCATTAACCAAGCCATGTATACACACGGGTTCACTGTATACAAGTCGTGTATACATACACACGCACTTTCACAAATGGAAAAGTGTGTATACCTTGGAAAACTAAATGTTTGGTCCAAAGTATTTGGTCCATGGTATTGGTCCAAGGTATTGGGTCTGAGGTATTGACCCCAGGTATTTGGTCCAAGTTATTGGTCCTAAGTGGTTTTGGTCCATGGTATTGAGAAAAGGCCTAAAACTATAAAAGGAGGAGAAGATCATTAGGCCAAGTGTGAAAGTATTGAATATCTGATATAGTGTGACATCTAATATGCAGGTTATTGGCTTATGGTGTCGTGCTAGATCTGAACTGAGGAAGAACCTTAGCACTTGATGAAGGATAAGATCTGATGATGTATCAAGATCTTAAGGCTTGAAGTGAATTATCTTTATGTGGTTTGATCATGTATCGAAATAATTGGCACATGTTGTAGTTTGTAAAAATGATGATGTGGTTATGGTTGAAGTCTGGAATAGTTGTTATGTTTAAATCATCTTTTACAGATCTGTATGCAGGTTCACTTTGGAAAAGGAGCATATACATGCTGGTACTGCATATCAAAACAACGTATACATCATAAATTTGATTTACATATCTGTACGTTGGTTCGCTTTGAGGAAAGTGCGTATGCACATAGGTTCGACACATAGAAGTAGTGTATACCTTATAAAATATGTTTTAGTTGCTTCTATTTGTTGTTGCAGTGTTCTTGGTTATTGCTTGGGTTCTGATTACTATATTCTGGTGACAACATTCTGAATGACCAGATTGATAGAGTGATTAATTGATTCGGTTGTGGTTGGTTCAAAAGGAGATTGGTTGATGCAAATAAATTTGATGATTGAATGATGTTGTTGATGGATCCAGTCTGAAAATTTATGAAACGTGGTCCCTGGAAGAAAAGAGAAGGTTGTAGCCTCCTGTAGGCCAGCACCTACATACTAGTAAACATATCAGCTAGTACAAGAGCTAGGGGGTTGTAGCTCCCTTCCAGTAGATGCTGGAGAATGAGAGAAGGTTGTATCCTTCTACAGGTAGAAGCCTGTGTATTGCTATAAAAATACACCAGTACAAAATTGTAAACAGAATTATCTTATTATTAAAAGAAGACAGAGACGATTGCAGCAGGTGGTTTTCACCCACATTGGGTTTCCACCTTATATCTTGGTGTTCATGTGTGTTTCTTATGTGTGATGATATGTTCTATTTTTACTGCACATGGTTACTGTTTATATGGTTCTGATGCACTGATTAAAGATCAATATATGATGAATTAATTGAATCATAAGTTCGTTGGATATATGCTAGTTGTACTAAACTAGTTTCCTGTACACGCGAGTTCCCTTAATTGAAGTAGCGTATATGAATTTGATTATGGAAATGAAAAATTATTAATGTGATAATACTGATTCACTCCCCCCCCCCCCCCAGTATTATTTCCAACATGATAGACATTCCAAATGATGATTCTGTAGTCAACTCAACAGCAATAATGTATGAAGGAAATCAGGAAACAACCACTAACATGATAAAGGAAATTCCTTCGAGAATAACTATTTATCAACATCATAATCACAAGAGTATACTTTCCAAAAAATCTACATACCAATATCACTTAGAACACAGACAACAAATTTATATTCCCAAGAATACTGAAGTTTGCACAATCCAATCCTACGATAACTATTCATCACAAATTTTCAGAGATCAGAAGATTCCATAGAAGATTAATATGGGATGTCTTGATCCATTCTTAGTATGGCAATTCTCTCTATCACTCAGAGCATCATATTGTCTTATAACAAGGAAGATGACAGTTCGACGATGAGAAAGAAAAGAGATCCAACCTTTCATCATTAAGCTTTGAGAACGAACCTCCTTGAAGAGAGAGGCAATGTTATGAATATAATTCACATAAAAATAATAAATATAAATATAAATATAATAATAATTAATTAGTTATAATGGTTAGTTAGTTAGTAATGAAGAGGCATGTCTTGGAGACATGACCATTCATGAAAAGGTAGCTTCCTAGGGTATATAAGTAGGCCCTCATTCTCATTTGTAATCATTTCATATCTCATATCAATTCTTATACAATATTCAATATGCAATTACATGTCTTATAATGGAAATTTATGTTTTTGAAGTATTTTAAATATTTTCACTGCGTATACGAATTTTGGTCCTTACAGATGCATATTTATTTCTTATTTATTAGTAATTTAAAAAAGTGATATAATTGTAAAAAGTAAGGTTATCAAAATGACAACAAGATGAACGAGTAGGCATGTGGAGCTATATAAATTTTATGTGTGTTATATGCATGCATAGAAGTTTTTTTTTCCTATTTTATTTTGATTGTGCACTCTGTTTACTTATAACAAGCTTTCCTACATATTAAAAAATCGTAGTAAGAAAAACCACATTAAGAAAGATAAAGTGCGAAGAAGGCTAGTAACATTTTACATATAATATTTTTTGTAAGTTCTTTGATGATATCATTATGGTGCCAAAGACGACTTTGACAGCCTAGAAAATCATTGGACTCTTAATTAACCATGTCCTTTCCTTGTCATGCAGATGATAGTGCATTCTTATTCTATCCAGGTAGTCGACTTGAATCAAGCATTTTTGTTCAGGAGTCTCAAAACCAAGCCATCCAGTCCACCCAGAAGCATCCATATAAATATAGTTGTATACTTAGATTCCATCACTAAGTAGCAAGAAGCGTCGAGGAACATTGACTTTCTTCTTCATCAAGTCCTTCCACTGTGATTTTCAACCTTTCTTTGATGTTCTGAGGTAAAATTCTAGAGATTTTTCGCAATGTAGCTTCCGATTATTTTCCCTCCATTTTGCCATATAAATCAATCCCAAATGTTTCCAAAGACATCTGAAATCCATCTAAGAACTCCACAAATTTTAGGACCAAATCATCGAAACCAACACTAGGTCGGGGACTGAGAAAAGCATGACAGGAAAAGAGTTATGTTTCCTCGTTAATGTTGAGTCTCATAACTTCATATATATTTGAAATTTCTGTGAGCTCCAATATTCTCTTATCTCAAGTAGTAACCAGTAATCTACAACTTGGCCCAAGAACTTCTAAAACCATTAGAGCTTCCAGCTGATCAAAAGAATCAACATTTTCCAAAATTTTATGCAACTAGCTCACAAAATAGAAGAAAGAGATAGATCAACGACTTAAAATGTAGCCTCTTTGAGGGGGAAACCTCTTATATATTACACAAATGAATAATTCTTGGATAATACAAATGACAAGACCTCTTTTCTATATATAGGAGTCTAAGGGGTCACAATATAATAAGAGCCGACATAACAATAATAATGTAAGGGCACAACAATAACAATAAGGGGCACAATGACAATAATAATAAGGGAATACACTAGTATTATATGGACCTAACATGCCCTTCTCCTTCAAAAAAGTGTTTTCCTCAATTCTTTAGTAGTTATGGATGCTTCTGTATAATTCTCATCCTCCCACGTAGAATATTCAACAAGTAAGTTCTTCCACTTGATGAGATACTCTAAAATTGATCGATTTCGTAGTTGTCAAGTTCTTTTTTCTGTGACTACTTTAGTTTCCAATATGATTTTTCCTTCCTCATCAAGCTCTGGAAATATTGTTTGAACTGGGAACTTGTCACCTATAGCCTTATTTAAGCATGAAACATGGAAAACTGGGTGCACTTGGGAAGATGCAGGAAGTTCCAATTTGTATGCCATAGTACCGATATTTTGCAACACCTTGTACGGACCATAATATTTTGGTGATAATTTATTATCCTTATTAGCTTACTTGAGAGACATTTTTTGTATGGTTGTAGCCGTATAAATACCCAATCACCTACATCAAAACTTATTTCACTGCGATGTTGATATGCTTGTTGTTTCATTCTATTTTGCATCAAAGTGAGGTTATCCTTTAAGAGTTGGAGAACTTTTTGTTGATGCTCGATGTGATCTTCCACTGCTTGAACCTTAAAACTTTCGCTTAAATATGATGTGATGGACGGTGGATGATATCCATAAAGTGCCATAAATGGCATCATTTTTGCTGCAATATGGAAGGAAGTGTTATACCAAAATTCAGCGAGAGGAAACCATTTGACCTGTTGTGTATGTTTATGAGATACAAAACAATGGAGATATCCTTCCAAACATTTGCTAAGTATCTCAGTTTTCCGATCACATTGAGGATTATAAGATCAACTATGAGATAACTGAGTACCCAAACAAGAAAATAATTTTGTCCAAAAATTTCCAGTGAAAATAGCATCTCTATCACTTACAATAATCTTTCGGTTTCCATGTAGCTTTTGAATTCTTTCCATAAATGCAGTAACAACTGTACTGTCTTTCAATGGATGATATAATGCACAAAAGTGTGCATACTTGGTAAGTCTATCAACTACCACCATGATGACACTCTTTCCTTCGGACTTGGGTAAACCCATGATAAAATCCATTGAAACATCCTCCCAACATTGACTTGGAATGCATAAAGGTTGTAATAGACCTGGGGTCTTAATTGTCTCAACTTTATTTTGTTGGAAAACCAAACATTCTGACACAAACTTTTGAATATCAAATTTAAGGCCATCAAAAAAAAAATCCTTCTTAACACTGTGGTAAATTCTTAAAAATCTTGAATGCCCTCCTAAGGGAGCTGTGTGCAATTCCCGAAGAATCTTTTGTTTGAGTTGGGAATTCTTACAGAGGTATAAGTGATCTTTGTAGCATAACAAATCATTTTTCCAGCTAAATGTATCAGATGTATTAGGATCTTGCTGCAACTTTTGAATGAGTGCCCACACTTCTTCATCATTCTTCCATTCATCCCTTCTTTCATTTATCCAATCTGGTTGGATAATAGAAATGGGACAAAGCAATGCTTCCACATCCTCATCCTTTTTTGAGAGTGCATCTGCAACAACATTTTTCTTCTTTTTTTGTAGATGACTTCAAGTTCATAACGCAACATCTTTGTGACCCATTTTTGCAGCTCTTTTGAAGATTATATTTGTTCTAAAAAGTATTTAAGACTATCATGATCTGTTTTTACCTTGATGTGTCTTCCCAATAGGTAAGGTCACCATTTCTTAAGTGAATGTAGTATTGCCAACGTTTCCTTCTCATAAATAGATTTATGTAAATATTTTTCTTTGATTGGACAAATTTCGATAGCAATGGGTCTTTCTTCTTACATTAAAACAACACCAATTCCATTTCCTAAGGCATCAGATTCCACAATAAAGGTTTTTGTCAAGTCTACCGTAGCTAAGACCAGTGCTTGGCACATTGCCTCATTAAGATGTTCAAAGGCCTTCATTTCTTCTGGAGTCCAAGAAAAATCATCTTTCTTCAATAATCTTGTTAGATGTGCTGCTATTCTCCCATAGTTCTTTAGAAACTTGTGATAATACCTTGTCAACCTGATAAATCCTCGCAGATGCTATATCAATGTGGGGATTTTCCATTCCTTAATAGCTTTAATTTTTCTAGGGTCTACCTTAACACCTTCATGAGATACAATATGACCCAAATATTTAACCTCTTGTACTCCAAACAAACATTTGGAGGTTTCTCCATATAATTGTTTCTCCTCCAATAGTTTGAGCACACTGTCAACATGTTGAACATGATCCTTCCAAGACTTGTTTTAGATTAGTATATCATCAAAAAATACTAACACAAATTTTCTAAGGGTTTGAAAATTGAATTCATCAAACCTTGAAATGTAGAAGGTGCATTGGTAAAGCCAAAAGGCATGACCAAAAATTCATAATGACCCTCATGAGTTCTAAATGTTCTTTTTGAAATGTCTTCAGTCTTCATTCTGATTTGATGATATCCTGAATGAAGGTATAACCTGGTGAAGTAAATTGCTACATGCAATTCATCCAATAATTCATCAATGACAGGAATGGAATTTATCTTTAATAGTGAACTTGTTGAGCTCCCTATAATTCGGACACATGCTTCATGATCCATCCTTCTTGTGCACCAATACTACTGGAGTTGAGAAAGAACTTTGACTAGGATGAATTATACCAGCCTCTAGCATTTCTGCAACCATATGTTCAATTTCACTATTTTGGGCATAGGGATATTTGTAAGGCCTTATGTTTGGAGGAACACTTCCTGGAATCAAATAAATAGCATTATCATGATCACAAATAGGTGGGAGGCCTTTGGGAGTCTCAAATACCCTGGAATGATTGTCTAATACGTTTTTGAGATCTAGAGAAATAGATGATTCCAATGTGGGAACCTCTAGCGAACATAATTGTGCAATTATGCCTCGTTGTTATTTCTTTAGGATCTTTGTCATATCATTATAGTTGATTATATTTCCTTGTTTCCCTGTGATACCCCTTAGTTCAACTTCCTTTCCTTCCGAACAAATTTCAAGAAAAGTTCTTGAAAATTAAAAGTTATCATACCCAAAGATTGTGACCATTGGAATCATAGTACAACATCAGCAGCACCCATTGGAATGGAAATCATTGGACTTTTCAACACATATTCTCCCATGGATAGCTTGATATTATGGCACTTTCTAGAGCAATTTATGGTTCCTCCATTTGCAACCAACACTTGACACTCTGGTGTTGAATATAGGAAGCAACTCAATTCCTTGGCTATCTTATGATGAATAAAATTATGGGTATTGTCTGAATCAATCAACACTATTACATTTTTCTTCTTGATATGTCCTTCTATCTTGACAATTTGAGGAGTGGTAATTTTGAACAATTCATTACAAGATATGGTCGGATTCATTTCTTATTTCTCTAGGGTTCGTTCTTGGTGTGTACCCTCTTCTTTTGATGTTTTTGGTTCCTTTTCTTCCTCCTCTTCACAATCTATGTAGAATAATTTCTTCTCAACACACTTATGACATTCAGTGTATTTTCTATCACAACTTTAACAAATCCCTTTTGCTCTTTTTTCTTCCAATTCTTTTGGTGTCAAAATTTTAGGGTGTGGAAAGCTAGGGGCAACAACACTTCCATCTTTATAGCTGTAAGTGGTATGCTTCCTTGTTTCCATAATTAACTTGAATGCTTTCTCCAATTAATCAGGTTCCCAAAGACTAACCTCATGTTGGATGTTATCCTTTAAAGTCCCTATGAACACATCAATCTTATTCTCCTCTTGAATATCTTTTACCCTTATATTCAATTTTTGGAAGTCCTCAATGTGCTCCACTATTGAACCCTTTTGTTTGAGATTTATCAATTGGCTAAAAATGGTGTTTCCTTTTGTATCCTCATAATGTGTTATCATTTCGTCCATAAAAATTTCCCAAGTGAAAATTTGTTTGTGAGAGCAAAGCCGTTGATACCATACAAACTGATTCTGTTCCAAATATAAAGTTGCAATGCATACCTTTTGTGTGCTTTGCACTTTATGGAGATCGAAATATTGCTCCATTTGTAGTATCCATCTTACGAGATCCTTGCCATCAAACTTCCTCATATTGATCTTTGGAACATGGTGGGTCTTCAATCCAACATTAGAGTCTATGATATCATGACTAACATTTATTTTGTTCTCATAATGAGTTTCCTTTACTACCCTTTCAACATTAGTAAGAATTTCGTGTAGCAACTTTGTCAAATCTATCTTCAAATCTTCCATGTTGCCTTTAAGTTTTGCTTCTATACCATCCATCTTAGCTTCCATGCCATCCATCTTAGCATCCATTCCATTCTTTAAACCATCCATCTTAGCTTCAATTATTTTTTGTGAGAGAGAGTTGCACTTGGTCTCGTAATTTTGATATATCATGTTGCATTTCTTCCTCTTCTTCATATGTCATAGTAGAGATTTTAGGTTGCTTACTAGTTGTGTCCATTTTCTTTCTTCGGGTCATCAATGAATGATAATTATGCTTTACAATTCCCTTTGAATCACTTTTAACTAATTTTTCAAACAAGGCTTATGCAAATTTAAAAAAAAAACTACACCTTTTTTTTCCACTTTGTATGAGCTCGATCTTGAAATGCCTGTAACTCTGTAATTTCGTATCTCCAAGTTCTAAAATTTCAACCTATGATAGCCCTCTAAGTCTTATTTCCAACTCTGCAATTCAGATCACAATTGGATTCTTGAATAAAGAGTTATGCCCAGTCTCTGACGATGACCTAATTATAGATTGGTTCAATAGAGCAAACTTGTATGACATGCCACATGTTGCTGTTTCGACCTTAGGTTCTGAAAACAATACCCAACAAACTAAATTTTGTCTGCGTTCTGCTACTTTTTACAAAATTTGAATCAGATGCACTGAGACAAGGTTATGACTATTTTCCTAAGGTGACCTATTTGAGATCCAATTCGGGAACCTGCCAAAACCCTAACTTCCTCAGCTCATATCCTTGGAACTATAGCTAGACAAGATCTGAAATTCATTCATGTGGTTCATCATGATTTCATCTTAAATGGGTTTTAATTTCCGCTTCTGAAGCTTCGTAGAAAAAACATTATAGTGAGAATTCCAAAATGACCTTTTTGAAGTAGCGAAACCCTAGAATCCAAAGCTCTGATACCAATTTTTATGCAACCAGCTCACAACATAGAAGAAAGATATAGATCAATGACTTGAAACTTAGACTCTTCGAGGGGGCAACCTCCTTTACATTACACAAATGAATAATTCTTAAATAATACACATGACAATACCTCCTTTCTATATGTAGGAGTCTAAGGGGTCACAATATAATTAGAGTCGACATAACAATAATAATGTAAGGTTACAACAATAACAATAGTGGGCTTCTATGGGGCACAATAATAACAATATGGGGACAACATGGGAACAACAATAAAAATAAGGGGTATAGTGACAATAATAATAAGGGAATACACTAGTATTAAAGGGACCTAACACAAAACAACTAAAACACCTCCTTAGGAGCACTTTTCCTTCGTCTATGTTCCAAATTTTACATTCAAAATCCAATATATCTTGTGTAATTATTTCTTTCAAGGTCGTGAAGATATATCTCTCTCTTAATTCCTTGACATCTAAGAAAGTAGTGGCTCTAAATCTGAGTGAATATAATTGTATGTAGCTTTGGTAAGAGTGGTTTTTCACTGAAAGACATGAATCTATATATGATCTTTGAACCCTTCAAACGTTAGGGAAAAGTCACACTAGTATATTTCAGACAAAAATCAGAATGGGATTCAATGCAGCTTATGAGTTTGACATTGATAGATGAAAAATTTTCCAACTCTTTAAGTAATGGAGGTTGTCATTATTTAAATTAGCAAACATATGTCATGTAATGGGAAAAACAACAAACAAACAGATTTCAAAGGGAGATAAAAAAAAAGGTAAACAATGCTTAAGCCTAACCAATTTCGAAAAGGGACACCTTCGATGTAAATATAGGTGATAGGTGGAAAGTGTACATCCTAGACTAAAGAAGCCATAACTTGCAAGAGTGGGTTATCAAGGCTTCAAGACTTTTCGAGATTTGATCAGAGATCAATGATGGGGAAGGCATATTTAAGGTTGAATTTGAAAAATTCCAATAAATGGATAGTACTATCTCCACGGTATTTGAATGGATTCAACAGTTATCATCGATCTAAAAAGTAGTGCAAAGAGATTTACTTCTAGGAGGGAGATAAGCCCATTGAGGGAAACAAAGCAAGTAAAGAAGGATCAAACCATGGACATATCAACTCCTTGGCTTTGTGTATATGAAACAAAATCATAAGTAAAGATAAAGCTCATTTCCTCCTATTTTGAGGGATGTCATGCCCCATCTAATGCGAGTTTTCTATCCACTCAAACACACTGACGAAAAAGGGAAATCCCATATAGAAAATTATTAAATTGAAGGGAGTTTATCCCAATGTCCTTGTAGAGGGCCACACAGAGTTATCCTAGAAGCACGAGCACCCTATCGCTAATCCTTAAGTTGAGTTTCAATGAATAATTGCTACAAGTATGTAAAACATAGATATAATCCATAGTTGTCAAACTAATCTGATATGAAGGCATCAACCGCTTCAAAGTAACTCAATAGTTTTCTAACAAATTTGGATGCCAAGGAGAGCATAAGTAGCCACATTGGGAAAAATATTGAATAATAGAAATGAATTACGATGTAAAAGATACACTGTGAAAAGGTCTATGTAGAAAACCTATGTATGTGGAACCTTGTGGTGCCACAAAAATGCATGTTTTTATCTCTCACTACACAAAAAAAATTTCTTGTAATGCAACATATCACACTATTTTTTTATATCATACATTGCAATGTAGGAAGCATAATATTTTTTGATGTTATGAATCAAATGAAATATGCATGTGTGTGTGTGTGTGTGTGTGTGCACACGTGCAAAAATGTCACACTACATGAAAGTATTTTTCTTGTAGTGTCAGGTATTGCAAGGGAGAAAATTGTGCGATACATTTCATTCCATGAATTCCAAAGACATTGAAGTAATATTTTTTTCCATGTAATATGTCACATTATAAGAAACATAGTTTTGTGCCATGCATTGTTTCACATGAAAAATATTATGCAAAAGTCACACTAGAGAAGTATTTTCTGATGATGTAATTTATTGCAAGAAAATAAAACTATGCCACATGTCACGCAACAAAAATATAATTTCCACGGTCCTCTGAGGGTAGAAACAACAATATTCAATGCAAAGGATTTGATAGACCGCCCGATGAGAGGACGAGTGCTAGGGTTTCGATGGCGGCCCTGAAGCTCTCAAGAAGCAGGTCTGGATAGGCCCTGACAAGGCGCAGGCATTCGCAGGGTGGAAAGGACTTTGGGGGTGGCAGGCGGCCATACCCAACGGACTAACTAAGGGTTTTACGGCTTCCTCTGATGGTGTTTTATCAGAAACTAAAGCCGGTGAGTGCTGAACGGAACCGATGGGAACGGAGCACGGGGGGGGGAGAGATCCCCTCCTACAAAGAAGTTATAACAGGAGAAGCCCGAAAGGAGAGACAGAAAGTGGAAGAACGAAAGAACGAAGGGGAATCCTCAGCTGATGGAGCTCAAAGGAGAACTGGCATACCAAGCAAATGTCTTCCGAGGGCGACGAACAGACCCAGGTTTGTAATACCGTCAAACTCACTAGAAGAATATAGAAGCTATATGAGAGATTATGCTTTGATCTGTAAGTTCATAGGATACTGGCCGAATGAGAAAAATCTCATGAGATGGATCCAGCAGAAATGGAAACCAAAAGGACATGTAGATGTTAAGTTGGGGGCGAAAGGTTTCTTCACTGTCATATTTTCAAACTTAGAAGATAAGAACAGAATCTTTGAGGAGCAGCCACACTTCATGAACAATGCTGGCCTGTTCATGAGAGACTGGGTAGAATGTTATAATCCAGACAAGGAAAAAATTCTAGCGGCACCGGTGTGGATCAGACTGTTTGGCCTTCCTTCAGAATTTTGGAAACCAGATATCCTACAAGGGATTGGAAACTCCATAGGTTCCTTTGTGAAAGTGGCGGAATCAACCAAGAGAGGAAAATACACCACATTCGCTAGAATCTGTGTGTACATGAATATCACTGAACCCCTGCCAGACTCAATAGAATTGGAGTATCATGACGAATTATGGAACCAAACCCTGGACTATGAACACATTCCATTCCGATGCAGAAGATGCCATGAATATGGCCACCTACTCAGAGAATGCCCCATCACGTTAGCAGAAAAGGAAAGAGAAGTGGAAAATGATAGGAGACGGGGAGGGAGAAACACAGAAAAAGAAGAAGAGACTTTCCAAGAAGTCCACAGAAGGAGCAGAAGAGGAAATAATCAAGGGCAGAGGAGAACTCCGAAAGGAGCCCAGAATAACGAATCCCCAAACAAGTTCAAAATTCTGCAGGAAGAAGGACAGGAAACAGAAGTCAGTGAAGAAGAAGAAGTAGAAGAAATGGAGGTAGGAGAGGAAAACG
This sequence comes from Pinus tabuliformis, assembly GCA_031772625.1. NCBI lineage: Eukaryota > Viridiplantae > Streptophyta > Pinopsida > Pinales > Pinaceae > Pinus > Pinus tabuliformis. The sequence continues at coordinate 416,698,003 of CM062806.1, read as the reverse complement.
CGGATAAAGAAATGGAAAAGATGGAAGGAGAACAGAGGGTTGAATCTGAAGAAGAAACTCAGGAAGCGTTAGGAGGAATGGAGATAGATCCCCAGAAGGCAAAAGGGGAAGAAGATGAACAGGTAATGGCAAAACTATTACAAGAATGGAAAAGAATAGATGAAAGATTCATCCCAGAGGAACAAAAACAGAGGTATAAGGAAGCCTTTCAAAGGTACAAAGAAAAGAGAAAAGGAGTCACAGAAGAGAAAGAGAATCGAAACCCGGAAAAACAGGGGTTACAGACAATAGGAGTGAGCAGCTCTGGCAAGGCCGGAAAAAAAAGAGGTCGAAAAACGTTGAATGAAATGATACAAGAGGTGGGAGAAGGACTTGTCAGCTCTGGAAGAGTAATCCCCCTCTCGGAGGTATTCTTTTCCCCCACAAAATTGTTAAGATGATAATCACAACCTGGAACATAAGAGGCCTCAACAGTAGAGGCAAACAACGATATCTGAAGGAGAGACTGAAAAAAGAAAAGCCGAGTATAATGATCTTACAGGAAACAAAAATCAGTACAGAGAAGATGCAGGAAATTTTGAATAGAAATAAGAGTAGATATGAAATAATGGGACAGGATGCCACAGGGAGCGCAGGTGGTCTGGTCATTCTATGGAACCCAGAGGAAGTTCTGTTCAGTAACTGGATGAGCTTCCCCCGAATCCTAACAGGTAAAGCAAATATTATAGGAACGAAAGAGGAGGTCTTTATATCAGGGGTATATGGACCTCACATACCAAATGAAAAGGAAAACTTTCTTCAAAATTTAAAGGCACTTCGAAGCCTAATCCCAGGCAAGCAATGGATCATAGGAGGAGATTTCAACCTAATCAAGGAGCCAGGGGAAAAAAGAGGAGGAATCAGGAGATTGGATAAGGAAGGAGAGCAATTTGGAGACATGATAAGAGAACAAAAGTTGATTGACATACCAACCAATAATGGAATGCACACTTGGAATAACAGAAGAGGCGGGGTGAATCAAATAGCCTCCCGTCTTGATAGATTCTTAATCTCAGAACAAGTAATGATGAAGGATGTTTTTATTGAAGCAACCATTCTTCCGGTAGCAGGCTCCGATCACTGGCCGATCAAACTAGAAATCGATCTGAAACAAAGACCAAATAAAAAGCCTTTCAGATTCGAGGCCTTCTGGCTAAGACATGAAGATCTGATAGAAAAATTAGAGGGATGGTGGAAAGACAGCACGGTAAAAGGAAAGAACAAGACCCATACTTTTCAACTAAAGCTGAAGGAAATAAAGACCCAGCTAAAGAAATGGAATAAAGAAGAATTTGGCAACATTATGGAAGAAAAGATCAGGTTAGAACAAAAAATGGAAGAACTGCAACAATTAGACATCCTAGATGGCATACAAGGGGAGAGATCAAAAGAAGAAGGGAGGATCCTATCCCAGCTAGAGGAAAGAAGAAAACAAGAAGAAATTCTATGGAAACAAAAATCAAGAGTACAATGGCTAAGGGAGGGAGAGAGGAATACCAAATTCTTCCATAGGGCAATGGTCCAACACAGACAGAGGAACAGAATCTTCTCTTTGAGAAATCAAGAAGGGGACAGAATTATCCAACATGAAGATATTGAGATAGAATTGTTAAATCATTTTAAGACAATTCTGAGAGAGCCACAATTAGACAGATCAGAAGCCATATCCAAGATAAGAAGGGAAATACCGAATATGGTGACTAGAGACCAAAACTTGGCCCTAATGAGAAGAATAACAAAGGCAGAAGTGGAAGACATAGTCAAAAAGATGAAAAAGAACAAAGCTCCTGGCCCGGATGGATTCACAGTGGAGTTTTTTCAAGCCGGATGGCATTTCTTAGCTGAAGAAGTGGTGGAAGTGGTAGAGGAGACCAGAATAAATCAAAAAATCTGGCCAGGAGTTAACGCAACCCTATTGACCCTCATTCCTAAAACTTACCAGACGGAGTAGGCAGAAGGCTTCCGCCCTATAGCCCTATGTAATGTCATATACAAAATTATTGCCTCTGTTGTAGCACAGAGGTTGAAATCGATCCTGCCAAGTATCATCTCTCCAGAGCAAACCGGTTTTGTGGAGGGGAGGCAGATCTTAGATGGTTTAATAGTCGCTCAGGAAGTGATTCACTCTTTGAAAACGAAAAAAGAGAGAGGCATGCTCATCAAACTAGACCTTTCAAAAGCATATGATAGGCTTAGCTGGAAGTATCTAGAAACGATACTCAAAGCTTTTGGTTTCAGTGATAGATGGGTGAATTGGGTCATGAGTATGGTCTCCACGCCAAATTTCTCTATCCTACTGAACGGGGCGCCAACCCCCACTTTTAATGCCTCTAGAGGTCTTCGACAAGGGGATCCCCTATCCCCCTTCCTCTTTATAATAGCTGCAGAAGGATTAGGCAGACTCTTTAAAAAAGAATTAGAAGCTGGGAAAATTCAAGGCCTCAAATTATGGGGAAACCAAACAACTGTTACCCACCAACAATTCGTTGATGATATAATGATCTACTGCAGAGCCACGTTGAAAGAGGTGAAAAGGATAAAAAAAATTCTTGAAATATTTATGGAGGGAGCAGGGATGGAGATTAACAAAGAAAAATCCCGAACTTTCTTTTTCAATACAGTGGAGCCGATTAAAAATCACCTAACTCAGGTATTAGGTTACAGGAAAGGAGACCTCCCTACCAAATATTTAGGAACAATGTTAGATTCTTCCTCAAGAAAACTAGGGAATTGGAAGCATATATTGGAGAAGATATCAAAAAGGCTGGACAATTGGACCTTTCGTGCTCTAAATCTGGCTGCTCGGGTAGTGCTTTTGAAAGCCACCATCCAAGCAATCCCTATCTATTCTTTATCAGTGATGGCAGCCCCGAAGGGAACATGTAATAAACTGGTCGAGATCTACAGAAAATTCTTATGGGGAGGCCCGAAGCAGCAGAGAAAATGGGCCCTGTGCTCCTGGAACAGCCTCACCCAACCGAAGGAGAAAGGGGGCTTAGACCTCAGGGACCCATGGATCTTAAATCAGGTGCTCGCGGCCAAGCTAAGATGGAGGTGGATACAGGGGGGGTCAGACCTCTGGAAAGAAATTTGGTCATCCAAATACAATATGCCTCGCACTCCGGAAGGAATCCTCAGGAAGCAAGAGATGCCCCGAGGCTCAGATATCTGGAATTTAACCACTCAAAACAGGGATTTAATTGATAAGCATATCTTTTGGGAAATCAGAGGGGGGCAGGTAGCGAATTTTTGGAACGAAGCTTGGCAGCAGAGGGAAAAACTCATAAACAATCAAAATCTGAGAGGATTATATAGAGAAGGAGTTGCGAGCAACCTCACTACAGTGACAGATTACTGGGATGAAGAACAAAGAGATGGGGAGTGGCGAAGATGGAAATCGATGGAGGAATGGGCAGAGAACACCACAGAAGAACAAAGATCCAACTTTAAAAAGGAAATAGATTCGAGGTTGTTACACAGTAATTTGTCACCATCCCTGTTACTCCTCTTGTCGTACCTTAGAGGACTCATTCCGGGAGTTATAAGAAGTGACAAGGGCTAAAAACACTTGCATTATGTTCCCCTGAGTATGTACTCCATGTTCCTTGAAGACACCTTCTGCAGATCATCCCTAAAAAGTGCCCTTTTTCCATTGGCGCAAGTCCACGGTATCCTACCCGCGCCAATGATGGAGATCCTCAAAAGAGGGCGCGACCATTGGCGCTCTATCTTAGAGCAAAAGTCGCGCCAACCAAATTTAGTCGTGCTTTTTACCTTAATGCACGTCCGACTGTTGTTTCCTTCATTACATGGAGCTTTTCTGAGGATAGAAAATCAGTCTTTTGTCGAGCTTTATCCATCTTTATGGCTTTTGCTAAATCCGCGAAAGGTGTCCCGGCTCATCGCATCCTCCTCCCTTCTCCATCTATATAAGCTTGTCATTATGCATTGGACAAGCTAGTGCTAGTGGGAGAGAGTGCCAGAGAGAGTGTTGGTGTTAGTGTTATGCTAGTGATTTGGTGATTGAGTGATAGTAGTGATGATTATTGGCCATGGAGTGTTAGATGTTGAGCTCTTGGAGGAATGCTAGTGAGTGCTAGAGAGGTTATGCTGCCGGAGAAGAGATGCATGTCAAGACACATATAGTTACTCGCCCAGCCAGGAGAAGGGTCGACGTCAGAACAATGGTTGTAACTTTTCCTGTTTATTAATTGATGAGCGACTGCTATTATAGTTCCAATCTCATTATCTATCATGGTGATATGTTGATTTATTTCCTTTCTGACTGAAATATAGTTGTGCCTTGGTAGTTTTTATGTTGGTATCTATCTCTTCCTTTGCATGTGCAGGTATTCGTTATGATCTGTTGGAGCAAGGGAGCGAGGATATCAACTCTGCTTCAATCATAGCGTTGGACTCCAGGTTAGTCTTCTTGATTCACCTTTGATGCATAACTAGGAACTTGCGTAGCAGCGTGGTTTGTTTGTGGCTAGTTCTGTGATAGGCTAGTGGGATCGCCTCTATCCGCAGAGGGGATTTACCTTACCAACAAATTGGCGACTCCACTGGGGAGTAACTCTTTGATTTCTGTCTTGCATGTTAATTTTCTTCTGCTTGCTTGAGTGCATGAGCTTCCTGAGTCAGTTTTGAGTTGATTCTTTACTGTTTGACCCATCTGAGCACTGTCAACCCGACCTGAGGTCGTATCATTCATCTTTTTAGTTGGCAAGCTTAATTGGCGCGGTTATTTCTCTGACAGTCGCGCCAGTTGGCGCACGTTGCTCAAAAGCAACTCGCGCCAATTCTGTGGTAGCGCAAGTTGCAGGCTGACAGTCGCGCCAGCTATGTAAATTTTTCCTGTGCGTGGGTGGAAAGCTCATTCAGTCTCTTTATATATCTCTTTCAGCCTCTGGAACTGTGTTGAACCTCTGCTTGACTGGTCTTAGCCTGTATCCCTCAGTTGTTTGCTTATTTCCAGTGACTTTGCATGTCTAGCCTTCTGTGGGAAGTTTCGGTCTCTTGATCATCCAGTCAGCTTGTTGATTGTTCTACACCTATCCAGTGCTTTGTTAAAGCTTGATCTTCTATACTCTGAATACTTCACTTCTAGCCTCTTTGAAGTTCACTAGTTTTTGTGTTTTTCCTTGCTTGCATGGTTCATTTTGTGTTTTAGAATTGGTTCTATTTTATTGACTGAACTTGGATTGTGCATATCTCTTAGAATTTGTTTACATGCATCATGCCATCTTAAAGGAAAGAAAAACAAAAAATCTTTTGCGTTATAGTAGTTAGCATTTATTGTTATTTGTTGCTATTGAAAAGAAAAAAGACAAAATTTCGTTTCTTGTTATTAGCTGCATTAGGATCTTTGTTTTTTGTTGAAGTGATCATTTCGTTTGTGAAAAAGATCTCAACCCTCCTATAGATAGAATTCATCGAATCAAATGATTTAATTTCGGCATATAGTTTGCATGTAAGAAGTTTTCGAGATATCACATACGGTAGGACCAAAAAACTGAAACATAATCAAAGATAAACTTTAAAATGAACTCAATGAACATAACAACGCATTGGAACATAACACAAACACTCTAGAGGTCTAGGTTAGAGACGTGTTCCGGCGTCGTTAAACCTGGTAGTTTATCGTCGAGTGGTTGGGTGATTCCTCCATGGTGAAACGGTAGCTGCCAATACGGACTGTGCTCCCACGTACCGTCGAGTATATATTGGGAGACCCCTATAGGAATAAAGCCTTTATCCATAGGAAGCCGTGTCAGCCGCCCTACGATTCGCAATGCAGTGAACACAGCATTCACGAAGATCGACCACCCGTACCCTAAAAAGTATTCTGTGGTTTTGCGAAAAGTTTGGCACACCCTCTACCTAGAATTCCAGAGCAGTCACTTTTGATCCTTTTCGGACTCCCTAAACGAAAGGGTGCCTATGAGCGTCTTGTCACTTCGTGCTCATTAAATATTCGAAGGAGACTAGAGTCATCTTTTACCCTTTTCTCGACTCTTAAAAAATGAAAAGGTTAAGTTCATTGTCTTAAAAATTATTGACCATTGGTTTACCCGTATGGTTGTTTTCAAACTCGGTGGTCTCAAGTGTGATGAATCCTGTCCCACCACCACCTCCTCCACCCGAACAACACCATGTTGATTCTAAGGTGGACCCCTTCCCTTCTTCGCCTATTGCTGCGTCCTCATCTTCTACTTCGCCTGGTGAAACCTTGGATTTCACTAACCAGGTGGCTAAGAAGAAGAAGAAGAAGACCAAAAAGAAGAAGTCTCCTAAGGGAAAGGTCGTATCTACCACGAAGCTATCAGAAGTGGAACCACCTTCTGCTCCTCCGCGGAAGCTCCGGTCTCCTTGTCGATTATGCAAAGGGGACCATTTTCTTTCTGATTGTCCTGGCATTCCCAGGATCCTAGATATATGGTCCCGTGACCCGACTCGCCCCTTGCTGTCGCAAATTGACGACACCTTACTAGTTGGTAACAGAAAAGGGAAGGTTTGTTTCCCTTGTCGACTTTGTGAAGGTAATCATCTCCTTCGCCTTTGTCCACTTATGGATGAAGCTTCCCATCTTTTGGCAAGTCTGTCGGATTCCTTACCCCAACTACCCGCTGGATATCAGCGTCTTTTTACACCTGCAGAGCGTCTCTCCACTAACCAAGTGATCAAACATGATTCCTCTTTGGTCCAGCTTTCTCTTCCTGAACCTACCTGTGCTCAGCCTGTTCCAGACCAGTACCTGGTCGAAACAAGTGATTTATATTCATCATCTACGCACTACTTGATCATCAAAGATGAACCACCTGAGTCCAAACCAATCGAAAGTCCACAGTTCAAGCTTACAAGTAACCCGGTCTTTCAAAAGGTCCAGCTTACAAGTGACCCGGTTTTGCCTACAGAAGTTCCATCTTTAGCTGCTCCTACATCTGAATCTAAACCAGACGAAAGTCAAAAGGTCCAGCTTACAAGTGACCCGGTTTTGCTTTCAGAACTTCCACCCCTAGATGATCCTACATCTGAATCCAAACCAGACAACAATCAAACGGTCCGGATTACAAGTGACCCGGTTTCGCCTTCAGAAGTTACCTCCTCAGATGATGTTATCACTGCCAAGAATGACGAACCCACCGTCCAAATTCTATTCATTGACGTAGACGTTAATGATCAAGTGAGCATCCCTCTTATTTCTTCACAACAGGAAGAAAGTCCATTAGAGGCATATCCGGCTGTCTATCCAGTCCCACCTCCGAGCAACCTAGTTATTTCCTTTAATTGGGATCAACTAGTCAATCCTTGGTTACCAGCCTCCATACCATTTCGAATTATAGTTCAAGTCTATCGCATGGTTATGGCTGGTACAATTATTGATGAAGGATCTCCTGTGAGTATCCTTTCTTCAATAGCTTGGGAAGCACTTGGTTCCCCACTGCTTCTACCTGAGATGAGAAGCCTTGTAGGTTTCCATCGAGAAATCACTCGACCTTTAGGAATTCTTCCCAATGTACCTATCACGTTAGAAGGGAAGACTATCCAAATGGGTCTCATGGTAGTCCAAGGTCCGTTAGATTACAATTTACTCCTTGGACGAGACTATATTTATCGCATATGTGCTATTGTGTCCTCACTCTTCAGGGTGATGTGTTTTCCGCATGAAGGAAGAACGATCAAAGTCGTAGACCAACTTTCATTCCCCAGTTCGCACTTCACATATAGCCATCTGCCATTCCTAAATGGTCTTATTTCCACAGGAAATGCCCCAACACCCACCCCGTCATTTTGATGACGGCAGCTCACCCGGGCGCGTGACTGAAGCCCGGGGGCATCCTCCAATCGAGTCTTTCCAAGTAAACCTTCATTCCATCCACTCCGTGAATGCCATGAAGCTTGGGGGGCATGTACCTCGATTGGTATAATCATGCTGGGGGCATGCAAAAAAAATTTTTTTAACAAGCATAGTTTTTCGTTTCAAGCTTGTGTAAAAATGAAACCGAATCCAAGCAAAGTTCTTCATAGTTCAAGCTTGTGTAAAAATGAACCCAGTTACATCCCGTGATTGCCTTTATCCGCTAAAATTCTACTAGATGAACCTTGGTTGTTTCATTCCATCGCTACCATCTTTTTTGCCGATCATATGCTTTCACTTGGTTGTTTCTCCTTTCCTGAGGAACCACAGCGATGAGTGGTCTTGTTAGCCAACCTCTTAACCTTTACGTGTTTCAAGTAAAGTTCCACCATTACCGGAACCAGTTGCTATCCCTTATACCACTCGTTCCTTCAGGACGAGTCACCTTTACGCTATTTTCTGACTCGTAAAATATGAAAAGATTGCCGAGTATTTTTCCCTTTTGGACTCGTTAAAGAGAATAAAAATGGAGGTCCGCTTTCAGCTCTTTTCTGACCATTTAAAGAGGAAAAGATTGCCGAGTCGCTCCTCTTGACTCGTTAAATGGTGATAAGGGGCGGTCATGTTAAGTTCTTTTTGTCGACTGTTAAAACATAAAAAGATTACCGGGTTTTTGTCGTTTCAAACTCGTTAATGGTTACGAAACTACGTGGTTTTGACCGCTTTTTTACTTTTTCAGGTCGAAGTCACTAATCATGAAAAGTACTCCTCGATCGTAATGATCGGGCGGTTCTTTCGGGTATTATTTTATGCTTTTTCGGACCCGAGAGACACAACTTTACGAAAAAGGACATCCCTGGAGTTTCCTTTTCTGTTGTCTTTTCATACTCTGTAAACAAGAAAAGACGACGAGTTCTTCCTTTGTCAGACTCGTTAAAACTTAATGACATCGGATTTTGTCACAACACAAGCATATGCTATCCCCATCAAGCTTGTTAAAAATAACTGGGGTACTCGCCAGAAATGGTGGGGGAAAAATAAAAATTTTTGAACCATAATTGTTACCATAACGGCAGTATGTCGCTCTTGAACATGGCACTTTTTGCTTTCGTGTCCAGGGTAGGGATATTTCATCTCATATCTTTCACTTGCTTCCATGGATTTGGGTACCCTATTTGACCTCTCATTCACTCATTGCCTCGTCATAATGACCTTTGATACATTGATGTCAAATACTGCCAATTCCGTTAATGTGCCGCCGATATGTTCAAGAGAAGTTGACCTCTGCAAATAAACAACCTCCCTATGATAGTTCGCACAATCTTGATTCACGACATTATCTCTCTGTCTCGTGTCGATGATGTGGGAAACATTATGGCCCACCTTCGATCAAGGTCACTCCCTGTCGACTTCAGCTCATTATCCAGGAAGTTGACCTAGAGACTCCCTTCCGGTGCCTTGGAGCCTGCATGCCTCAATGGCAGGTTCTTCGTGTTCGACGTGAGGTTTTCATCATTGGCCTCCGATCGAATGATTCTACAGGTGTTCGACTTCAGCTCATTAATTCACACGCCGTAGATTGTACCTATAGTACCTTGAGGGCCATTTCATTATTGGTGGTACCTCTCGCGTCTGTTAACAGTTTCCATTATTGACTGGTAATCAGGCGATGTTCATGCATGTTCGACTTCAGCTCATATATTCACATGCTTGGACTTGTACTCTTGTTCGGGTCGAGATGGAGCGCAAGACCCTGGATTGTGTCTGTTGTAATCCAGGCGTGATTCTTGGTACTTGACTCATTCACTGGATGGCTGCGACCATACCTGAGTCAGTTCATTGATCCTAACCAGATGGTTGCGTCCATACTATGGATCCAGATTATTTATGTACTCTCTTATGGATGGCTGCGACCATGCCACGTACATCATGTAATTGAACTATCAGTCATGTCTCTTAATACAGCTCCTCGGCGGCAGTAACTATATGTGCTCTTGTGTGCTCTTATGTGCGTTCTGGTAAAGCATTTCACCCCTCTCCACCTCTCGGACTTCATGCTTTAGGGGGCATCTGTTACACAGTAATTTGTCACCATCCCTGTTACTCCTCTTGTCGTACCTTAGAGGACTCATTCCGGGAGTTATAAGAAGTGACAAGGGCTAAAAACACTTGCATTATGTTCCCCTGAGTATGTACTCCATGTTCCCTGAAGACACCTTCTGCAGATCATCCCTAAAAAGTGCCCTTTTTCCATTGGCGCAAGTCCACAGTATCCTACCCGCGCCAATGATGGAGATCCTCAACAGAGGGCGCGACCATTGGCGCTCTATCTTAGAGCAACAGTCGCGCCAACCAAATTTAGTTGTGCTTTTTGCCTTAATGCACGTCCGACTGTTGTTTCCTTCATTACATGGAGCTTTTCTGAGGATAGAAAATCAGTCTTTTGTCGAGCTTTATCCATCTTTATGGCTTTTGCTAAATCCGCGAAAGGTGTCCCGGTTCATCGCATCCTCCTCCCTTCTCCATCTATATAAGCTTGTCATTATGCATTGGACAAGCTAGTGCTAGTGGGAGAGAGTGCCAGAGAGAGTGTTGGTGTTAGTGTTATGCTAGTGATTTGGTGATTGAGTGATAGTAGTGATGATTATTGGCCATGGAGTGTTAGATGTTGAGCTCTTGGAGGAATGCTAGTGAGTGCTAGAGAGGTTATGCTGCCGGAGAAGAGATGCATGTCAAGACACATATAGTTACTCGCCCAGCCAGGAGAAGGGTCGACGTCAGAACAATGGTTGTAACTTTTCCTGTTTATTAATTGATGAGCGACTGCTATTATAGTTCCAATCTCATTATCTATCATGGTGATATGTTGATTTATTTCCTTTCTGACTGAAATATAGTTGTGCCTTGGTAGTTTTTATGTTGGTATCTGTCTCTTCCTTTGCATGTGCAGGTATTCGTTATGATCTGTTGGAGCAAGGGAGCGAGGATATCAACTCTGCTTCAATCATAGCGTTGGACTCCAGGTTAGTCTTCTTGATTCACCTTTGATGCATAACTAGGAACTTGCGTAGCAGCGTGGTTTGTTTGTGGCTAGTTCTGTGATAGGCTAGTGGGATCACCTCTGTCCGCAGAGGGGATTTACCTTACCAACAGAGGCGGATAAAAAGGAGAGAAGGTAGAGACATCCTCCGCTGGGGCAAAGAAACAAAAGGAACATTTAATATAAAAGAAGCCTACAAAATACAAATGCAGGTGGAGCAAGAGGAGGAAAACCTACAATGGAAAAAGCTATGGAAAACAAAATGGTGGCCTAAAATAAAAATGTTTGCTTGGTTGATAGGGAGGAAACGGATATTAACCTGGGATAGAATTCAAAAACGAGGTTTCTCCGGACCTTCAAGATGCTGTCTTTGCAATGCGGGAGAGGAAGACCAGGAACATCTCCTCATTGGCTGCCAGGTAGCCCAATTCCAATGGGAAAACACAAGAAATCTTTTCTCGTCCTCAGAAAGGAACCAACGAGATATCATTCAAACCCTGATAGAAAGGGGGGAAGGCCAATTTAACAGCAAAATCGTGGGAAGAGCTTGGAGCATAGTTGCAGGGTTTAATGTCTGGAACCTGTGGAAGGAGAGAAACAGCCGTATTTTCAAGGGCAAAGCCTCTAACCCTGAGGATTTATGGGAGATGACCTTAAAGCAAGTCAGGGAATCAATCTTAGCAGAGAACTGGAATGAGGAAGATTGGAAAACCTCCGAAACTGAGATGACAGTTTTAAAGAGATTGAACTTAGAGCAAGGGATGATTTATCCGCAAACAAAGCAACCACAACAACATATGGCGACTCAGAGCCCAGTTAAGTACCAAAAACCTTCGGAGGGATTTATGAAACTAAATTTCGATGGGGCTGCTAAGGGAAACCCAGGTCCAGCGGGTTATGGCGGTATTTTTCGAAATGGACAGGGAGGAGCAGAATGGATATACGCGGAATACGGGGGTACAATGACCAACAACGAGGCCGAGTTTATGGCGGCTTACCAGGGGATTAAAATTGCCAGAAGACTTGGCTACAGGAAGCTAGAAATTGAAGGGGATTCCACCTTAGTAGTGGATACGTTAAAAAAACTAATTCAAGGGAAGAACTGGGACAAGGTTGCCACAAGCTGGAGAAGTGCAAGTATAATCCAGGATATAGCTGAATTACTAAAAGAAATTGACTATAAAATAGTTTCGCATATCAGAAGGGAAGGAAATCAACCTGCTGACTGCCTAGCGAACTGGGGGTGTAAAGAAACCACAGAGCGCATAGATGACGGCTGGCAAACTCAGGCTGAGCTGGCGAAATGGGACGGTCTCAAGCAGTTGATTGTTAATGATAATCATCATGAGGAACAGAGGTAATTACATTCACGCGTGGAGAAGCAACAGGCGAGATAGGCTCGCTACGACGGCAAGTAAGAAAGGTCAGAAGCCAGGTGATCGTAGTACCATGTCAGTAGTAATTAATGTTTTGAATGTATGGCAAGGATGAGGCCCAAAGCAAAAATTGATTTCCCAATTAAATCGTATTAGTGGGAGGCGACGTGACAAGAGATGTGGACGGTTATCCCATCATCAAACCAAAGGAGCTGAGAGGGCTATAAGACGATGCGGAGGAGGAATAACCAGAAGTAGAAAAGACGAGAGGGCAGAGCCAATTTGGCAAAGAACCAGGAATCAGAGATTTCAAAGTGCAAGCATGACAGAGAGCCGGGGCAATTCTGGCTTTCAGGGGAAAGGGACAGCGCAAGATCGCAATATGGCTCAAGGTAGAGTAGAAATTGAAATTGAGAGTTCTGAGGAAAAGGATTACAGTCAGGCAAAGGGAAACAGAGGGAAACGCAACGAAAAAGGGCAGTGTAGCCGTCACCCGCAGCAAGGAAGGGAGAAAGAGAATCAGAATAGGCAGAAGAAGAGGGGAAGAGGGAGGCCCAGAAAATCCGCTGACAATGAGGAAGGAACTAGTAGCCAGACGAGGAAGAAACGCAGACAGCGCACCATCGACTCGGCACTGAATGAAGCCGAGCAAGCTTACAACTATGACTCAAATCCGCACATTCGGAATATCATAGAAGCTATGGAGGATCAGGTTCGCGAGGAGCCGTCAGATCCCGAAATGAACGACTGGTCGTTACAGCTTCCTGACCCTGGGAACACAAGAGGGAGGCTCACCTTGTACCGCCATGCTCTCCATACCTATTGGGTGCTGAAACATCTCCTGGCCAAGGCTATGGAGCAGGTGGCGGCAGAAATGGTGGAGATGGCTCAGGATACGGCTGCGGCGAAGCAGGAGACAGCCAAGGTTGAAGATCTGGTTAAACAACAGAACATTCATCTCATGGAGATCAAGGATATGCTGAAAGCGATGCAGTCCAGCAAAGTTGACCACGCTGGTAAAGCTCATGCAGAAATATAAAAGTCCAGGTTCCTCTGTTTTCTTTTGTTTTGTCTTGTTAGTTTTTGAAAGAATTAGTGAGACTGGCCCAAGGAAACACTACTCTTGGCTGTTAATATATAGTGCTGAGGGGTTGATAGATGGATGGAACAATTTTGGAAAAAACAGGTTGCTAAAGTATGTTAGTAAACTCTATTCAGACTGTTATGATTTTGAACTCGCGGATTACAGGAGTCAACAGATCTGGTTTCCCTCCGGGGCAGGTTGAGACTCCTGAGTTTTGTATTTGTACTTCTTGTTTGTAAATAATAGATCTACCGCAGCTTACAAATATATATATATATATATATATATATATATAATTTCCATGGGATTCAACATGCCACATGATTTTTTTCATGCAAAATGTTACAACGCATGAAAGTATGTGCCCAATAGTGCAACATATCATATTGCCAAAAGAATTGTGCGACATTTCACAACATAGAAAACACAATTCCATGTGTTGCAATAGGTTTGTAATAGAACTTGAAGATAATCTTGACCTTGTGTATAGCAACATTTAATTCAAAATGAATAAATCATAACAATAATGGAGCCATGATGGATGACCTAACCCTATGAAACCTTTTAAGTGAAGTGGAATTGCAAAATAACTAACTCATGTCATACATGGATATTCTATGAAATGTTTACACAATTAACCCATATGTTATTGCTAAATTCCCTAGAAATCTTCCATTGAGACATTATTGAATCTAAGGTGTGTAATTAAACCTACTAAATTACCTAAAAAGCTTCCATTAAAACATTATTGAATGCAAGGTGTGTAATCAAACCTAAATTTGTAAGAGATGAGTGACAAGTTTTACTATTTGTAACACAAACCCAATGACATGTTTTTTAACCACTTCCATGAAAAAGGAGAAAATAGTGAAACTGGGAAAAAACATTGAAGCAAGAGAGGCTAAACCAAAACAAAAGACTATTTTAAAAGTCAACCATGTGAAATAATTAGATATTTAAAATAGGAAAATAAAAAAGCTAAAAATAATGGAAATCATAATATATGTCTTTAATATATCACAAAAATAAATATATATAAATTATAAATTTTTCTTATACTTGCATATTATATGTTATCAAAATTAGAACCCCATTATATGTTATCAAAATTAGAGCCACATTTACATGGAATTTTATTTTTTTAATTAAATTACTTTATTTTATTTAATAAAATTTTAAAATATCGAGCCGAACCATTGTCTTTCTATGAGGTCAGGTCAATGATATATCGGGAACTATTATCCTTTATTTGTTTATTTTTTTTTGAGTGGAATGGAATTTTGTTTTTGTTCACTATATATGTGTTAAAACAATATTTCATTATCACTACAACGATCTCAATATATGTCGCGGTTTAACCAACTAATTTAATTAACCGTTAATTAAATTAGTTATTTTTCATCGCTTAACTTCGTATTCATGATTATATAATGATCTATATTATTATGATAATTGTGAAATCTTTATAATCACATATACCATCAAATTACCTAAGATATTAAGTATATGAGTTTCTATTTTATTTTCTACTCATATTAAAGCCTTGGATCTTTATTTACCTTATTTTATATTATTTTATAGAAAAGGAAAATAGTCCCATAATTCGGAGTCTCAAATAGAAAAAGATCTATTCTAAGGTGTTTCCTAATATTAATGCATTCATTTAAGAACATCAATATATTGTTAATTTAATAAAATATTAATTATATCTAATATTATTATAAATCTTAATTAATATTATAATAATATAATATAAAAATGTTGATATATAAACTTAATTTTAGTTATTTATTTAATTTTTTTTTCTATTGGGATACTAGGTGGCCCTACCTCCAATGAAATATCTGGCTTGATCAAAGGTATCAAGCCCCCGTGATCACTGGGTTACTAGGTGACCACTACATCCATGGAAATATCTGAGCTTGATCAAGGGTATCAAGTTCCACGGCCAATAGCTAGGCCTAACATCTGAGCTTGATCAAGAGTATCAAGTTCCACGGCCAATAGCTAGGCCTAACATCTGAGCTTGATCAAGGGTATCAAGTTCCACGGCCAATAGCTAGGCCTAACCACAAAGACTACGAGGAAAATTAAAACCTCCCAAACAAAAAAGCACTTATTTGACCCATTAAACTATCTCTTGAAACTTATAAACCTAATATTATTATCATTACAAACATAATGTTGACGTCCTTGTTGAATTGGGCCATAACAGGACATAATCATCGAATTGGGCCATAACCATATATCATCTAAGCTCAACATAGCGTGCAACGTATTCCAAAAACCACATGGGAACCCTGTATTCCATGTGCCAATGATGGAGTAAAACATTTCAGCCGCTTGGAGGAATGTGAACTACATAGCACAAACATGTCGCAAAAATACGTTACATAATTCAATACAACTGAATCCACTTATTACTAATCCAAAGTTGTGTTTCAATTGCGGTGAATCTACTTTTTATTGATCTTTATACGCGGTTAATGGTAAGTCGCAGAGTCATTTACAGATAATTTAAATATGTAAAGAAGTTATCATGCTAAATTTCAACTCTTAATATAGGATAGAAAAGACAATCATGATATGTCAATATCTTACCTCTAACAGAAAAAGGCTTATTAACCTAATTATGTTTGCTGATTCTATTACCAATCATAAATGAAATACATTGAGTGTACAATATTCTAATAAAAACATAATTACAAAATAAAATCACAAAAAAACTCACCCAAGGTTTAAGACATGTCCTGGCATTGGCCTGGAGTATGCCGTAAAACTGCTTCTGCTTGGCTAAGAGCTCGTCTTCCTCGGACGTAAGGAAACAGGTTAACGGCCCAAGACCCAGAGGCATCTGGCAGGAGTGAGAGCCTGCTCCGGATTACGGACCACCAGCAGGGTTATACCAGGTGGCGTGGTTTTCCTATTTAACAGTGATGAGTCAAACCCAGCATTCGCGGATAGCAGCCAGAGATGGCTGTCCTCACTGTTGGTTTGACACCTGAGTTGATAGGTTTTACCACCTTCGGAAAAAAAAAAAAAAGACATGTCCTGGCATCCACCTTTCTTTCTTTCCATTTTCCAAATTTTAACCCATTTTAAAATAATTTAAAATGTCACCTTGCCATTAAACTTTAAAAATCTGTAAAAGAAAGTTTGAGAAAACAACGCAACAGCATTATTCACATTCCCCATTCAAAACTAAACCATGGAAAATGGCATACAATGGAATGAATAGGTACGATTATTTTCGAGAAAAGGCCTTGATTTACCTGTTCTGTCAACTGCTTCCAGCAGTTTTGTTTTCTGGAAACCCTGTGCCCACAATTGTCCACTAATGCGGGCCCCACATTTTTACGCAATAACTAATAATATTTCCTAATGATCTCTTCAATTCATGTTTTAGATCCTTCGAATTACCTTCTGTGTAGTCGATGTGTATAATGCGTTATATGCCGTTAACTTCTCCCAGTCCTCCATAGTGTCTTCACCAGCTTCAATCCTTTCGTCTTAGTCTTCAACGGCGAGGAACGGGTCGTTATGTGCCATGATTCCGAACAACGAAAGAGCAGCAAAGATGAGATTGATGGATGGGTTCACTTACAATCCATTAACATGACTGTGTTGATCCCGGAAGCTTGGGGAAATTGGGTCGATGCCCAAAAATAAGTAGGAGAAAATTGTAGTGTCCCGAGGACCAGACAGCCCATGAATTCATAGTATATTCTTCTCCAGTGGTGCAAAATTCATTAAAAAAATTTAGACCAATACGGTGTAGTCAAGAAAATAATATATGAAAAATGGCGTGGGAATCGGGATATGGAGCAGGAGAGCACTCCACCTCGTTTCCGTCCGCCCCCAAACGGAACCCCAGTTCTTCCACCCACATCCCGTCTGCCTTCAGCGCCCATGTCGTCATGTGTCCTACGGCCGATTCAACTGAGCGCTCCGTACAGCACGTCACGTCGGAGTTGGTAGCGCATTCAACATCGGTAATGCGATGAGATGCTTTTTTTCGAATTTCAAATCCAAACGATGTCAGTTGATTGCCTCCCATTTTGCCTGCCCCCTACTTCAAATTGATACATGCCATTCCAAAGAATAGAATCAGCCTAAATCTATTTAACTCAAATTGATACATGTCATTGTAAACTAAATTGATAATGTCCCTAAATTGATACATGGTGTAAATTAAATTGATAATTTTACTGGGAACTAAATTGATAATGTCATTGTGAAGAATAGAATTAGCTTAAATTTATTTAATTTTGAATTTATCCTGAGTTTAGAGGGATCAAATTTTTTGAAGTGTAAATTTTTCTCAATATTTTAGGGCGCCGAAGAATTGTCTTGATAATCAAAAGTGGTCGAAAATAATTTCAAGAAATCTTGCAATAGCAGTGTTTAAATATTGTTTTTGAGCACCATCATCTAAGGCACCCAAAATTTTGAAGTTTGATAGTTGTAACCTATATCTTGAAGTTTGATAGCTGTAACTTAAATTTACAAACATCCCTGCCAGACTTTATAAAAACATTACAAGAATTTCTATGATTTTCAGGACAAAAAAGCAGTCTAGACTACTGCATATTTTACAATACAAAAAAAATTCACTTCAAAAAAAATTAGTTAGATCTAGGCTGGTATTAATATTAGATTTAATAATATTTTTTTACATGGCACCATAACAAAATTGATAATAAAACTAACTACATTAAATTAATATTTTCAAATATTACAACTTTGACAAGCAAATATTTATGTATTTAAAGATTTGTTTTACAAATATTTAATTAAAAAATACTAAAATATTTAATTAAATATTAAAATATTTTAGAAAAAGATTTTTTATTTTTCTGTTGAATTAACTTTTTTTATTATTATTTAAGAAATAAAGTAAAGATGTTTAAAATTTTATCTTATTTAAAAATTTAATGTGATAATTTTTTTTTTTTGTGGAAAATAAATTTATGATACATTTACATTATGAAAGAAAAAAAAAAAAACATAAGATGTGATATCCATTTTTGTTGTTTATTTGTTATAGATATTTAGATTTTTGTTTACCAAAGCCTTAGACAAAACTACTTTTATTATTTTTAATTTTAATTTTTTAAAAACTCAGGCTTACTCACATTTCTCCATCATTATTTTGAAGTGAACAATGCTGTGAGCAACCATAAAAACTCAAGCCCTGTAACTCTACGAAATGGCCCGGCCTTAGAAGGTTGGCATAATTTAGCTGTAAATGAGCCCTTCAATTCGTTGTTTGTAACCTTGGACTGATGGCTGGGACCAGCAAGGTAAAAGCTGCAGATGACAGGAAGAAAGACGGTAAGCCCAGGAAAGCTACAGTCGATTGCTAATAGCTTTAGATATATTGAGTTCTTTACCTTCTCTAATTTTAGTGGGCAGTTCCATTGGAGAGTCGGTGAGAGCAGCCGTCGTCCCATGAAGAATTTGCATCTTTAATGATAATTTGTGGGTAAGAAGAATTTTATTTGGAAAAAAAAAACAAATGGTGCAGGAGATGGTACAATTTGTGACAGATCAGAGAGAGCTCTTTATAAAAGATTTGATTAAGCTGTTAATAAAAAGACTTGATTAAGTGACAGAAGCATTGGGTGTTCTTTTGTAGGTGCTAGATGCCAGAGACTGCAATTTATAGAGATGGAGCAAATGGTCCTGCGAACTGGTAGTCGGATTAATTATCAATAAAGTACGTCTTGTTTCTGGGCATATCGCAAGTAAGTGGCTCAACTATTATTAGTTTTTTATTTATTTGAACATTTTAAGAAGTTATCATTATTTTTAATGATTTTTAATTGGTTTACATTAATTATTTTTATTTAGAACGGTTTAAAGCTTTATTAAATGGCTAAGAGTCGGTGTCTTTTTTAAAGTAAGAGTGAAAATTTGTTCCCTTACAAACTATTAGCACGTTATTTTAGGTGTTTTGGTTTTCTTTGAATAATGATGGCAAGTCTTTCTGCATTCGTTGATAGCGGAGATGGTTGCACTCATTGTTGTTGGTTGACAACTCCCATTTAGAAGAGTGTAAAGCTTCATCAAATTTATTACATTAAAGAAAAAAAATACTTATCTATCTAGAAAATGTATTTACTTATTTGTTAAACACACACATGGAGAATAAATTTACTTATTTGTTGAACACAGACATGTAGAAGACAACAAATAAGATAAACATGAATTACATTTCCATTAACAAATTTTCACATTCCACACCAACTCTTAGCGGATTAAGTTTCCAACATTCCCCCCTTAATCCAAAGGGGTATATACGAGTCCAAGAAGAGAGCTCTAATACAAAAATACAACCATGGATGACAACAATAAGTTGAATATGCTCTATGATATTACGGCATAAGGTGGGAGAACTCAAGGTCTCAATGGGCAATGATTTAAGGATGACCACCAACACTGGAATGCTTAGTGCAGTTCTTGGAACTCTTCCAAATGTGGCAAGTAATTGAAGTCTTCTGCTAGAGGAAGTGCTCCTTAATGCCTTGAAGAGGGAGACCTTCAACCTAGAAAAAGAGAGGTCTACAACTTGTGGTGGTTTAAGCAAGGTCACCAACCAAAGGCATGCTCAGGGGTTTTGTGTCTCTCGCTACAACTTTGAATCTGGGTATGGTTGTCTCTGGTAGTAGGCTCGGCCAGCGGGTTCAAGTTGAATCTAGGTATCGCTGTCTCTGGTAGTAGGCTCGGCCAGCATGTTCATGTTGTGGCTCAGACTCATTTGATTTATCTTTGAAACTTGTAGATGACTGTCAAAATTCCTCCCTATCAGATATAAGGTGAGAAGATGGAGAAAACTCAAATGCAAGACTTTTTAATATTGTAAAAGAAATTCTAACATATGATTGAAATGTCTTCTTAGTTGTTCTTGCAGGTGGTTGGCAAAAAACGTGTTGAAGGGAAAGAATATTCCAAATGCTTACATAGATGAAGATCAAAACAATGATATTTCACATGGACAACTCTATGACAATGTTGGCATTTTACAATTTGTTGTGAATGTGAAGGAGGACCAGGAACAAATGAATATGAACTACCGTGCAAAAACACAACACTATAGAAGTGGATGGGCTTAGATTAGCTTGGAGTATGAAGAGAAACCTCCTTATCATATCTAAGGCCTGTTTTATTCCTGATGTTGACAATCTCTTCCCAAGGTCAGATGATGGGCCTATGCACGTTGAATATGAACATTTTCATGCAAATTTGTTCCTGAAATGGACATTGCATTTGAATCACCCTCAACTTTATTGACTTGATCACTTACTAGTTGTTGGTGGGAGCCTGTTTCAATCTTAAATAAAGGGTTGTTCTGAACAATGACAACTCTTTTGTTTTAATTCATCTCACTAGAACTAAGATTCTAGATGCAAAAAAATCAATCTTGTCTTGTGCATTTTGTAGACGGAATTTAATATGAGCAAGACTGGTTTTATTGATTTTGATTATGTCCTCAACTATAGAAAATATGATATTTAGTAATTCTAATACTCCATTAGCCATTTTTCGGTTGGAGACTATTGATTTATTCAAACTATGGAAGAGTGTTCAACCCAAATGAAGTACCTCCACTCCCAAATAAATTAGAAGTGTCAAAAAAACATATTGAAGAGCTACTATCAGCACAAAATGTAAGTGCAATGTCAAACCTAGATATTAAGAACAAAATCAAGTTGTTGTCCAAACCACTTCTGTATCTCAAGAGAATAATGTTGATGTAGTCTTAAGTTGTATGATTGTTTGATGAATTGAAAATACATATCCACTCAAACAACATGCATGAATTGTCCGACCACATACAACATTATATATAACAACTTCAATGTCGTGCTACTAGTGAATAAAATCAATCATTCTAATAATTAAGAAATCAACCTAAATACATGGTTGCAGAGTATGAGATATAAATTCGAGAGTTGATTCTATGCAATGATTCTTACAACATCCAATACAAATGAATTTGCGCCCCCTATGTGCAATATTTCTGATACTTTTATCCTCCTACAACGAACTTTCACACCTATTCTCCTCTTCGAACCACGACCATCTCCTTACAACCTTAAATTTTCTTCGATATATAAATAAAAAAATTATTCCTTATTTTGAAGGACACCCAGCGCATTGATCTCGAAAATCAATGAAATTCAACCATTTTGTGCTTCCAGTTGAATTGTTCCTCTGCATTCACCAAGATTTTGGCTTGAAAATAATTTCCTTGCTATGTGTGAACATTCATTGAATCCAAAACCCTGTTCATGGTCGCTAGATTAGTTGTATGAGCCTTTGAAAACTAGTTGTCAATAGAACAATAATATACCACTTTTACAAACTCTTGTCCACACAGTTAAAGCCATGCAAAGCAAATTCAACTTGTTTTGGTCATTCAATAAAGTTGAATGCAACAACATTCAATACCATGTTAAACACCATGTTGAAAATAGCAACAAGAAATGATAAATATATAATCTAGAAATTCCAATTTTAATCTGTCCTTAAATTAAAATTCTAAATTAAAATCGAATTTAGCCTCACCAGCTACTTGGAAATAATTAATTAGTTCATTATGGATTAATTAGTTGGAGAAATTCAAGTTAGAAGTCTTTATGAAGTCATGCAATAGTTATCCCTTAAATTAAGGAGATTATCCCTTAATTAATGAGATAAGATTGAGTTATATTTGAGTTGTAATTAGTTAACTCAATTTACTGAGTTAAGTCTAGTTAAATTAGTTCCAAACTATTTGGGGAACTAATTGTGAGTTATCAGTCAGTTGATGCATGCATGCACTCAACCAATGTACTCCGGTTAACTGAAGATTCCCTCATCAGAAACTCATGCATGTCTAATTTAAGAAAGACCCAGTTGAGCTAAATGTCAAGGACAATGTACTATCAGTTGTATGTGTTTTCCTATAAAGGAAACTCTTGCATGTAGTCAAGGTAAGGTTCCTTGAGGATTGTGCAATTCATACAAGGTGTGAGATCAGTGTGAGAGATCAGTTTTCCACTTGGTTGGAGAAGATCATCTCATAGGAACAATACAAGGAAATAGAAGCTTGGAGGGTAGAGGAGAAGGCTTATGAGAAGCTTTGATTGCCTGTGAGCATCCAGGAGGATTGTACTGAGAGCTCACTAGCTATGAGAGCTAAGGCTTTGTATAATTTTGATGTATTTCCACCTTGTATGATAATACATATAGTGGGGTTTTTAGCTGAGGCTTTGCCCTGACTATTTTCTTTATTTCATGTGCATTGATTCTTCTTCCAGTTATATGTGTTCAGCTCGATCTTCCTCAATTTTAAGCTTCCCCAAATTGATAGTAGAAGTAGGTTATAGTGTTTTGCTTTGGTATATTGCATTATCAGGTTAATCTACAGTCAGATTTTCTACATAGTCTTAGAGATAGATTTGTAGAGAATTTGCAGAATTTCTACATGGTATTTGAGTTAGCTAATCTATAGAGAAATTTCTACATGGTATCAAAGCCAAGTTTATCAGAGCTGTGAATAGTATACAAAGAAGAGAATTTGAAGTTTGAAGTTCAGGGTTGCAGGTGTAAATCAAATTCATATCATACTTCAATGGAGATGGGACATTATGCGACTAATAGCCCATCGAAGAAGTCCAAGAAGGGATTGTTGGAAGGATCAAAAGGTGAGGCATTAGCTTCTCAGTTCGAAATGGACTTTACCCTCATTGCATTGCGCATCATTGATGATGGTTGTGTTTGGTATCTTGACAGTGGAGCCTCATTCCACATGACCGGTGATAAAAGTTTATTCAATGCCTTAGAGGAGAAAGACCTCAAGATGTGCATAGAGATGGGTGACGACGAAAGGTATAGTGTTTCAGGAGTGGGCATGGTTGCTTTTCAAAAGGAGCATGGAGCTCCTATCACCTCGAAAGATGTGAAGTATGTGCCTGGACTGAAAATGAACTTGGTATCGGTTGCAATGTTAGACGACAAAGGCTATGATGTTGTCTTTAGTAAGGGAAAGGTTTTTCTTAGACACATCACAGTGAGACAAGTGAAACAGATTGGTTCATGAGTCAAGAACCTGTATGCTTTTGAGGTTCAAGATGCATGCAAAGACTTGAGGAGCAAGGCAAATGTTAGAGACTTGGTGGTTGAGAGGGAGAGTAAATTACCTCTCAACATGCACTCCCAAAAGAAGTCTCAGACAATTGTGGAGGAGCCACAATTGGAGAAATGGGCAAAGGGATCACGTGCAACCATACCTCCAGGTGGGAGGTGGGGTGATGTGAAGTGATAGTCTCAAGAAGGATGAAATTGGGCAGGGTCCATTGAGAGGTTTTATCTCATGGATCGTACCTTGCTATGGGAGCCCAAAGTACATAGTAGTGCGAGGAATCAGTGGGATTGATGCAGTCAGAGATCAAAGTGACAAAGGCTAGAGCAGTTAGATATTGAAGATCACAGAGAAGGATTGATAATAGTGCAGAAAGGCAGAGTCAGTCGAAACACAAAGTTTTCAAAGTTTTTTTTTTTTGTGAAGTTGTTGGAGCAACAACACTAGAGAGAAGTGTGGCATGCATAACATTCCAAAGGTTCATGATCAGGATCGATTTGAATTCATTTCTTGTTGAGAGGGAGTGTTGATGCATAACATTCCAAAGGTTCATGATCAGGATTGATTTGAATTCATTTCTTTTTGAGAGGGACTGTTGAAAATAGCAACAAGAAATGATAAAAATAGAATCCATAAATTCCAATTTTAATTTGTCCTTGAATTAAAATTGTAAATTAAAATCAAATTTAGTCTCACCAACTGTTTGGAAATAATTAATTAATTCATTATGGATTAATTAGTTGGTTAAATTCAAGTTAGAAGTCTTTCTGAAGTCATGCAAGAGTTATCCCTTAAATAAGGAGATTATCCCTTAATTAAGGAGATAAGATTGAGTTATATTTGAGTTGTAGCTAGTTTGTAATAACCATTCGTGCACAGCTATACAAGGCATGAGGAAGAAAAGCCTCAAGCTATATCTTCTTCAAGCTATATTGCTTCAATGTTGGTTGGCATGAACTCTGTTCAACAGGTGGTTGCCTTTATCCAATTCTCACTATTCATTCCTGGGTATAATTTAAAAAATAAAGAAAACAGTGTTATTAATTTCCTTGGATGATAAAAATTCAGTTAATTGAAGCATAAAAGGAATTTTAGAGTATGCATTGTTGGTTGTCAGCGATCAATGTGCTCCTGTAGTTTGATACAACTGAATTAATCATTAACTGTTTCGGATGTATTTCTACATTGTAAAGAAAGCTTTTTAAAACAGATAATCGGAAAAACCGTTGATGCCTTCCTCCGGACGCTCACCGTGGGGCTCGAACCCACGACCACAAGCTTAAAAGCCTTGCGCTGAAAAACATTAAACTTTAAAGTCGATGTTACTAAGTTTGAAAATAATTTATTCATTTTATTTCTAAGGTTTCTTTCCATTATGCGCTATCTATCATATCCTAAGGTCATGACATATATATGCCCCGCGTCACCGACCCCAGCGGTAGTACTCAAACTCTGACCTGAGTGCCAGAAAATTTCTATGGCGACGATGCTTCGATACCAACCACCAATGAATTCCGATTAACATCCCCCCGGCTGCAGAGTATTTATATTTAATAGTGTGTCAGCCAGATGACATTGGTGGAGAATGAGATCTTCCGCGGAATTTCTTAAAATAAAAATAAAATTACGAAAAAAATAGCCGTATACAGATTTGCAATGCTGTTGCGATACGCCGTAGGGACCAGGGTAATTGTTCTTAGTTTTAAAGGGTTTTTTTGTGAAATATTTCTAGTCAAATCACAGGTTTAATGTTTGATATTTTCACAAAACGTTAAATCCATTTAAAAAAGTAATTTCAAATTTCACGTACGTTTTTGTGACTAAAGCTTCGAATTCCTACACAAAACTCCCATGCTACACTCTTTGATACCGAACACGAATAAAAATCTCGCTTTCTGGAAGGTCTCCACCAATATCCCATCCATCCACCATCCGCCATTGGAACAAATGCCAAAATAATACAAAGTTACAGGAAATGAAATTAATCGACGTATATTGATCGCCAGTGGACCAAATGCCAAAATTGTTAAATTCGTTGATGGAAAAAAAAGATGTGTACACTATGAAGACTAAAAGCGCTGCAGCTACTGCCGCGGTAGCCATGGTTGTCGTGGCCATAATTATTATTGTTCTCTATATGCCCCGCGCCACCGACCCCAGCGGAACAAGGACGCGCGTGCATATGAATAAATTTCTCTTCTTCGGCTCACAAACTAGGGAAAACTTCCTTTTAAAAGCATCGTGGACTAAGCTTCAGAATTAAGCTATTGATGTGAATCAATTAAACAACCTCGGTTCGATTCCCTGGGATGTAGATCAAGACGGATAACGCAGTTATAAAGAAAAGGCCGCATGCCCGTCGAATCGAACTCGTGACGAGCCACGGTTGATTGCAGAAATCACAGATAGTTTTATTAAAATTAATGGAAGCGAAAAAAAATTGCTCATTTAACCAGAAATTTGAAATTCTAGCCGTCAGACAGACACTCAGACAGCCATTTACATGCTCAGACAGAGGTTTATACGAAATTCTAGCTGTGTAGGGCCTGTGAGGTCCCAAAGGGTTTGAACGCAGCTCTGATACCATCTGTAATAACCATTCACACACAGTAACTAAAATCTGAAATACAGAAGCCTGAAGAATTAATTTGTACTTACCTTAACTGCTGCTGATTCTACTACTGAACTGGTGATTCTGCTATTGGTGATGCCGTGGCTATTTTGATCCAATCTCCAGGAGACCAATACCACCCAACCACACTGAGCAAACCTAGCTGCTCAATTCAGAAAGCTGCTCAACAGAAGCTCTCTGTCCCTCCATGCCCAGAACCTCGGACGGCTTAAAGCTCTTCCAATGGATAGTTATCTTCTCCTGGTTTTCTCCTGGTGAAATTCTGCTTCCGGTTCTCTCTGCCCCTCTCTGGCTTCCCCCCCCCCTCTTGATCCATGCTGCCGGTTTTTATCCCCGGGCCTGGCGGTGGCCGCCCTCCTACTTGCAGCCACCACCTTCCCTCAACTTGACACGCCCTCCATGCAATTTAACCTTCAGATCTTTTCCTGGCAAAGGGCGCTCTGCTATAAATTCTCAGTTGGTTGGACGCGCCCCCTACTAATGGATCCTTTAATGATTTGTTTAGGTACACTAGCATAGGTTGTGTTTTACGCTGCATATGTATATTCATAAGTTTAGCTATATATATCTTATAACATTTGGATTATATATATATATATATATATATATATATATATATATATATATATATATATATTATAAAGTTCCATTTATATAGTATATAAAATTTATAATATAAAGTTCAATTATGTATTTTGTAAATTTAATATATATATATTATAAAGTTTAATTATATATTTTATAAAATTTAACTTATATATATTTATAAATTTAAATTGTATTTATAAAACTTAACACATTTATTGTTTAAATTTTATCACATTTGTTTTATTATAAGGTTTAAAACTTTATATAATGGATCAATTTAGCTGGGTCGTTACATAGTTACTCAGTTTACTGAATTAAGTCCAGTTAAATTAGTTCCAAACTATTTGAGGAACTAATTGTGAGTTATCAGTCAATTGATGTATGCATGCACTGAACCAGTGTACTCCAGATAACTGAAGATTCCCTCATCAGAAACTCATGCATGTCTATTCTGAGAAAGACCCAGTTGAGCCAAATGTCAAGGAGAGTGTAGTATTAGTTACATGTGTTTTCCTATAAAGGAAGCACATGCATGTAGTCAAGGTAAGGTTCCTTGAGGATTGCACAGTTCATACAAGGTGTGAGATCAGTGTGAGAGATTGGTTTTCCACTTGGTTGGAGAAGATCATCCCAGAGGAACAATGCAAGGAAATAGGATCTTGGAGGGCAGAGGAGAAGGCTTGTGAGAAGCTTTGATTGCCTATGAGCATCCAGGAGAATTGTACTGGGAGCTGGCTAGTTTTGATAGCTAATGCTTTGTATAATTTTGATGTATTTCCACCTTGTATGATAATACAGATAATGGGTTTTTTGGCTTAGGCTTTCCCCTGACTATTTTCTGTGTTTCATGTGCATTGATTATTCTTTTGGTTATATGTGTTCAGCTTGATCTTGCTCAATTTTAAACTTCCACAAATTGATAGTAGAAGTAGGTTATAGTATTTTGCTTTGGTATATTGCATTATCAAGTTAATCTACAGTTAGATTTTCTACATAGCCTTAGAGTGAGATTTGTAGAGAATTTGCAGAATTTCGACATGGTATCGGAGCTAGCTGATCTATAGAGAAATTTCTACACACCATGTAGAAAGAGAGCACAACTTCCATTGGTTTGCAGGAACAGGTCTGGAAATATTCCTCTTTTCATTCTCAGGGGAAGTTCTGCTCACAATAGAGGAATGACATAGCTGATAGAGGTAACGAATTCTATTATAGAAAATGCTCAGAATGTCGTAAAATCCATGAGGAGAGCACTGGTTTACAAATTCCACTTTAGTAGGGCAGGATATAAACGTTCTCTTATACCATATTAAACACACACATGGAGAAGGCAACAGATAATATAAATGTGAATTATATTTCTATTAACAAAGATATACATCCATAATACATTCTTGTGACCCTTGGTCTTCATATACCAAATGGTCTCTTAGACTCCAGTGAATGTTCACATTCCACATTATTGAAATATGAATTTACATTTTATAAATAGATTAAACAGAATGATCAAATTGCTAAAAAGTAAATTTTATAGCATGTAAGAAATACCTCACATAAAATCATCTCTTACTCCTATTAATTTATGAAAAGGAGGGTGATGATATTTGAAAATGTTGAGTTTTGTTATAATCCAAGTATTAGGTTGGATCATAAATTCAGCGTTGGTTAAACCATTAGCTTCTATATTTCCCCTTACCTACATATTGAAGATTAAGATGGTTTAGAGGCAGTCTAAAATTTTTTACCTCTTCCAAGACAAAATGTAGAAACACATTGTGACATATTTATTCATCTTTTACCTATTTCATGACATCACCAAACATGTGTAAATTATTAATTCCTTTTTTGTTTGTCATCAACAATAATAGTTATAGTTTT
Source organism: Pinus tabuliformis (assembly GCA_031772625.1). NCBI lineage: Eukaryota > Viridiplantae > Streptophyta > Pinopsida > Pinales > Pinaceae > Pinus > Pinus tabuliformis. The sequence continues at coordinate 416,669,376 of CM062806.1, read as the reverse complement.
AGTGCCATTAATTATACATAATTATTCGACCCCTCTCTCAATCATGCTCTAAAATTAATGGAATGATTATATATGATGTAGGTGGATATCGATGGGCACCCATCTATTCCATTAGCTCAAAGCACAATTCTCCATTGTGCCAGTTTTTGTATGGTTTTTTGGGTCCTAAAATTCTGAAGTCATTTTGAGGCCCTAAATAATGTTTTTCCGATGTGCTAGGGTCCCAAGCAATGACCATGGGATTTGGCTTGGCCCCAATCAAAATTTGTAAATATCAACTAGACCATTCCAACATGCTATCAAGCATGTCAAATAGAGATCGTATGCAAAATTTGTGACCCTAGGAAGTTGATGTACCAACTAACCTCCATCAAGGCTTGAAACTTTTTTTGCATTTCATCTTCTAGGATTATGATTTTGACATCTAGGGTTGTTTATTTATGTTAAAAGGCAATTTTGTTGGCCTTTTGTAGTAGCTATTAGCAAAAGCACATAGTCCTCTTCTCTCTCTTTGCAAAGATAGTTACCACCATTCTAGGAAATTTGTGTTCTACAGAATTATATTACTTCATTTACTAATAAAAATAAGGTTTCCACCACATTAGTGTAATCCCTATTATATTTATTTGTATGTGTTCCATTTACTTTCATGCATTTCATTTCACTCCTTGTACACCCCAAATTAGTGGTATTAGAGAAATCCTATCTTTGTTTTTTCTTAGTGGACGCCCTTGATGAGGTTAGGGTAAAAAGCATTGGGTCTCGAGCTAGTTTCACTAGGGAACCATCACTCTCGCAAACTCAAGAACCCTTCCGTGGTAGAAGGAGAGAGAGAAGACATAGCAATAGATCCTAGAAAGTTGGTTCTCGAGGAAGCACTTGTGCCAAAAATAAATGAAATGATGGTCAATTTCATCAAGATCCATCAACAACTACCAACAATGGCCAAGGCACCCTCACCAAGAAGAAATTTTAAAGGTGCAACATCCTTCATGGATCAATTTAACTTTGATATCTCCTCTATTCGATTACCAAATATATGAAAATTCCTTGGTGAAATTGTTAATTCAGCTAGAGGGCTATTACTCTATCCAAACATTTTTTACAATGAGAATAGCACCTTCGCATTACGACAAGTGGTTACCCATGTCAAACTATATTGTGAACAAATCATTATTAAAAAAAATAACATTAATGTGAATAGTAATGTTGTCATTATTATTATTATTAATGATATGTATTAATATTAATGTTATTAAATGTTATAAATAATATTATTAATAGAATTAATATTATGAGAAAACTTTCGGTGAAAATCAAATCATAAGAAATATGTCGATGCATTTCGAACCATGGATGGTTCGAAACGCGTCGACATATTTCTTATAATGTGATTTTCATCGAAAATTTTCTCATATTAGATTTATGAATCATAGAAGCCTTAATTCAAATAAAATTAATATTAATATAAAAATAAACTATTACCTAAAATATTATTATTACATTAATAATATATTTATATTATAATTAATATAATATTGTTAATCTAATAAAATATTAATGTAACATTACTATAGTTATTAATAATATTAATATTAATTTTATCAATATTTTCTAAAGATAATATTATTATAAACTTTATATACCTAATATTATTATAAACTTAATTAATATTATTATAATAAAATATAAAATGTTGATTACTATAAACCTAATGTTATTATCATTATAAGCCTTATAAGCGTAATGTTCACGTCCTTAAAATCATTGAATTGGGCCATAACCCCATATCATCTAAACTCAACAGAACGTGCAACCTATTTTCTCACATGCTAATAAAGAAAAAGCCATAGGGGAGCCCTGTATTCCACAATTTACTGGTGTATATGGTCCATGTGCCAATGATGGAGTAAAACATTTCAACCGCTTGGAGGAATGTGAAGGACATAGCACAAACATGTAGCAAAAATACGTTACATAATTCAATGCAACTGAATCCACTTATTATTAATCCAAAGTTGTTTCTCCATGCAGGTGAATCTACTTTTTATTGATCTTTATAGGCGGTTAATAGTAAGTGGCACAATGATTTACACATGATTTAAATATTCAAAGAAGTTATAATTTGAAATTTCATCGGAGAACGACAGTGTGCCCAAAAAAATTATTTTCCATATCCAAATCTCTTATTTTCAATAAGAATTTGTAATAAAGAAAAAAATAATTTATTTATTTTTATTAAAAAAGTTTATTAGTCTAATCTTATATATATGATTTTCTTGAATAATCAAAAAATGAAATACATCATATACAATTATAAAATTTTTTTATCAAAAATGAAATACATCATATACAATCATAACTTTTTTGTCTAATAAATATAGAATATTTTAATAAAAACATAACTACACATAACAAAAACATAACTACAAATAACAAAAGAAAGCTATTTCTTTTCTTTCTTTCCATTTTCCAAACCTTGACTCATTTTAAAATACTTTAAAATAAGTCACTTTGCCATTATTACAACTTCAGACTCTAAAAATCTATGAAAGAAAGTTTGAGGAAACAATGCAACAACATTATTCACGTTCCCATTCAAAACTAAACCATGGAAAATGGCTTACAATGAAATGAATAGGTACGATTATTTTCGAGAAAAACCCTTAACATCTAACTTGATTAAATAAAAATAGCACACTAGAATAGAGAGGAGTTTTGAGAAAAGAGCAAATCACTGAGAGAAGTTTTGAGAAAAGAGCAAACATACAACCTAGAAAGACATTTGTTAACACATCTCGCAGACACTCTAAGGCGCGATCGCTGCAAGTTATACTATATCAGAATTGTCAGTTGCTTGGCCGTTACCCATGTTCTCACTCCCTCCTTGCTGGGCTGCTTCCGTTGCGATCTGCACGTCGGAACTCCATTCCAGCTTCTCGAACAGTCCCCTTGATTTACCTGCTATGTAAACTGCTTCCAGCAGTTTTGTTTTCTGTAAACCCTGTGCCCATTTCCTGCAATTGTCCACTAATGCGGGCCCCACATTTTTTAGGCAGTAACTAAGAATATTTCCTAATGAACCCTTCAATTCATCTTTTAGATCCTCCAAATTACCTCCTGTGTAGTCGATGCTTAAGCATAATTTGTATAATGCGTTATATGCCGCTAACTTCTCCCAGTCCTCCATAGTGTCTTCACCAGCTTTAATCTTGGTATAAATTTTCTTAGCTTTGCTTTTCCTGTCTTCTGCAAGAGCAATGATCGCCGCTTCTGCTGCTTCAAGATCATTGATCGGTGCTTTTGCTGCTGTCTCACACATTGTTGTTGAAAGTTTCTGCTGCCGCCCATGCTGATTCTCAGTAGGATACCGTATTTCTGTGAAGAGCCTATCTGCGGCTTTACTCAGCAAGCCATCTGTTTTGGGATTGGCCTCGTCAACCAAATCTATTAGCTCCCATGCTTCATAGTATGCTTGTAAGGAATCTCTCCCTGAAAGGGGAGACAAACAGACAATTACGTTGATCAATGAGACCGCCGTTAGCTTCAATGACCGTTTTCTGCCATATTTCAAAAAATTTTCCGCTTTTAGCGGGGGCACAGGATCATGTCTCCACAGGAACTTTAAACCTGTTTGAGAGGGTGCTTCTTCTGGGTCCAAATACTGCATATTTACATATGTTCCAGACCCCCAATCTCTCAGAAACGGGACCATGGCATGGCAATTTTCTCCATCGTTGTTGCCCTTCGTCATAATTCCCCTGGCTTGCTTGATGGACTTTCGATTTGTCAAAATCACATCTTCAGTAGTCTGATCAAAAAAATTGTCCATGATTTTCAAAATTTTCTCGTAGTCATTTAAATCCTTTTTCGCTTCCTGAAAATGACTCGAAAATATCCATTTTACTACCTTGCAGATAACTGAATTACCGAACAAACAGACTGACAAAACCCAACACAATTTGCTGAAGAATACCACATGCCACTGAAGCCAAAAAACACATCTTAGCCATATCCATACTAAACTAGTTTTTCCTTTTTTCTCCTTGGCTATCATTTTACTTACTCTTTCATCAACTTTTAGCTTCCTCAACTTCGTGACAAACATTTTACTTATTCTTTCATCGAATTTTAGTTCCTGCAGCTTCAACTCTTCAGCTTCCTGCAGATCAGCAATGTGCCTGGTCCAATAGTCCTCCACCTGAAAGACGCCCTTGTTCTTTCGCTCAGTTCCATAGAGGGCTACGGAGGAAAGCCATCTCCAACCGATGATTGCCCATCCCATTAGAATGAATATCATTTGCAGAATCGTTGTTATGAATTTCAGCCAGAATACAGGTTTACGCTGAAAGTTTACCTTTGGACCCAGGAAAATCCATCCTACAACTGAACATAAAATGCAAATTGTAACTCCCAGTGCAGCTGATGAGGCTAATACTGACCTGGCTATAATCGATTCGGGACAACATGCACGCGCAACGATCCAAGACTTCAGTACTTGATCTTCTACTCCCTTCCAACTGCTGTCTGCAGGCTCTGCAAGAATGATGGGAATTTTTTGAGTGGTGATATTCCGGATGCTTTTACTGGCTATAGCTGCGCAGATGAGGAGGAGAATAAGCCATATGAGCGTTATTGATATTATCGCACCGGATACGATGAACGAAATGTCGGTAACTTGCCTGCTGCCTTTTATCCAGTAATAGAAGGAAGGGGAAACCACGCCAGGCCAAACCGTACGATTATGTACATTGATAACCTCGGAGAAAATGTCGATGAAGACAGTCAATCCTATAGCTCCTATTTTGGTCCATTTCTCCTGATACCCGAGACGGGCCATTCCCGGCAGGAAAAATGCTACCAGCACACATAACATTACTCTGCTGATGTGTATCATAAATAAATTCTCTTTAAGAACCTCATTACTTAATGATCCTGAACTATCCAAAACCTTATCCAGTAAAACACTCTGATTTTGGATGAAGTTCATAATCTGTACGGTGAGAGCACTTAGGACGACAGCACGACCTGGAACCCAATAAGCTCCCTTCTTGATTGCATTCCGCAGGTCTAGCCCGATAAGAGTAATGAACGCAACTGCTCCCAATAAAAACCCCACTAATTCGGCATAGTCTTCAACGGAGAGGAACGGATCGTTATTTGCCATGATTCCGAACAAGGAAAGAGCAACAAGGATGAGATTGAGCTAGAAGAATATTGAAGATTGATGGATGGGTTCACTTACAATCCATTAACATGACTGTGTTGATTCCAGAAGCTTGGTGAAATTGGGTCGATGCCCAAAAATATATAGGAGAAAATTGTACTGTCCCGAGGACCAGACAGCCCATGAATTCATAATATATTCTTCTCCAGTGGTGCAAAATTCATTAAAAAAAATTTAGACCAATGCGGTCTAGTCAAGAAAAATTGTAGTGCCCCGAGGACCAGACAGCCCATGAATTCATAATATATTCTTCCCCAGTGGTGCAAAATTCATTAAAAAATTTTAGACCAATATGGTGTAGTCAAGAAAATAATATATGAAAATTGGCGTGGGAATCGGGATATGGAGCAGGAGAGCAGTCCACACCGTTCCCGTCCGCCCGCAAACGGAAACCCCAGTTCAGGGCCCATGTCATTATGTGTCCTACGTGGATGCCATCGCCGATTCAACTAAGCGGTCCGTACAGCACGTCACGTCTGAGTCGGTAGCGCATTCAACATCGGTAATGGGATGACATGGTTTTTTCGAATTTCAAATCCAAACGATGTCAGTTTATTGCCTCCCATTTTGCCCCCTCTGCTTCAAATTGATACATGCCATTGTAAAGAATAGAATCAGCCTAAATCTATCTAGCCTAAATTGATACATGTCATTGTAAACTAAATTGATACATATCAGTGTAAATTAAATTGATAATTCCATTGTAAACTAAATTGACAATGTTATTAATGTTATTGTAAACTAAATTGACAATGTTATTGATAATGTTATTGCGAAGAATAGAATTAGCTTAAATTTATTTAATTCTGGATTTATTACTAGTTTAGAGATCAAATTTTTTTGAAGTGTAATTTTTTTTAAATATTTTATGGCTTCTAAGGTGGAAGAATTGGCATAACAACCAAAAGTGGTCTGAATCTAGGTAAAATAATTTCAAGAAATCTTGCGGTAGCAGTGTTTGAATTGTGTTTTTGATGGTGGAAATGGATTCAGCACCATCAAAAACTCTCTGGGGCACCCAAAATCTTGAAGTTCTTGATTTACAAAACTCCCTGCCAGATTTTATCAAAATATTGCAAAATTTCCATGATTTTCAGGTAAAAAGCAGTCTAGACTACTACATATTTTACACTCCAAAAAATATTTCACCTCAAAAAAAGTTAGTTAGATCTAGATTAGTATTAATATTAGATTTCATAGCATTTTTTTACATAGCAGGGTGACAAAATTTATAATAAAACTAACAACATCAAATTAATATTTTCAAATATTACAGCTTAATATTTTCAAATATTACAACTTTGACATGCCAATATTTATGTATTTAAATATTTGTTTTACAAATATTTTATAAAAGATATTTATGTATTTAAAGATGTGTTTTACAAATATTTAATTAAAAAAATATTAAAATATTTTAGAAAAAAGATTCTTTTATTTTTTATTTTGAATCAACTTTTTTTTATTATTATTTAAGAAATAAAGTAAAGATATTTAAAATTTTAATGTGACAAAAAAACATAATATTTGATATGATCAATTTTTTCTTGTTTATTTGTTATAGTTATTTAGATTTTTGTTTACCAAAACCTTAGCCAAAATTATTTTTATTATTTTTATTTAAAAAAAACTCGACTTACTCACCTATCTCCATCATTATTTTCAATTGTACAATGCTGTGAGCAACCATAAAAACTCAAGCCCTGTAACTCTACGAATTGCCCCGGCCTTAGAAGGCTGGCATAATTTAGCTGTAATTGAGCCCTTCAATTCATTGTTTGCAACCTTGGACTGATGGCTAGGACCAGCAAGGCAAAAGCTGCAGATGACAGGAAGAAAGACGGCTAGCCCAGGAAACTACAGTCGATTGCTAATAGCTTTGGATATATTGAGTTCTTTACCTTCTCTAATTTTAGTGGGCAGTTCGATTGGAGAGTCAGTGAGAGCAGTCGTCGTCCGACGAAGAACTTGCATCTTTAATGAATTAACGTTGGCTGTTAAATGTTAACTGCGGTGCTCTGCTCTGTTTCGTGCCGCTTCTATGGATATTTCCGCTGGTCTTTTTCTGCAGGCAGATGTGGATGATTGAGGCAGGTTTTCTTCCTCTTTTTCTTGTCTGATTCGGGTGGAGAGTTTGAGGCGGTGGGGAAGGAGTGGCTACTTTTGCTGCTTTCTTCCTCTTTTCGTGCCTCTCCTTTCATATTGGACGGTCAAATCTAGCACTGGTTGCTCTCATTTTCTATCCACAGATGCTTGTCTGCTTGGTGCATTGGTGCCACTTCTGCACCTTATTGATGGGCTGTCTTGTTTTTTCTGGGGCGCTATTAGCCTTTTGGGGCTTTATTTGGGCTCTGTTAAGCAGATTTTCTAGGGTTTATTCCTTTATCTACTGCCCTGTCTGAGGGCTTTTCTGGATACTTCTTTTGGAGTATTTTTGTATGTGGCTCGGTCCACGTTTCTGCATATGCTTCTTGCATTTGCAATGTGTAATCTTCTTTTATGAATATATCATGCTTTTTCTTCTGAAAAAAAAAACATTGGCTATTAAATGATAATTTGTGGGTACGAAGAATTTTATTTGGAAAAAAAAAAATGGTGCAAGAAATGGTACAATTTCTGACAGATCAGAGAGAGCTCTATATAAACGACTTGAAGGACAGATCAGAGAGAGCATTGCAAATAGTAGTTGGAATGCTCAGGAAGCTGGATAATGGAAAAGACTGGGAACAAGTGGCCAAGAGCTGGAGGACGACAGGATTAATCCAAGACATGGCTAACATCCTGAAGCGCATAGAATATAAAATAATTAGTCATGTAAAACGAGAAGGAAACAAAGCAGCAAACTTTCTAGCAAATTGGGGATGCCAAGAAGGTAAAGTCGACAGTATATGGCCAACAATCATGAACAAACCTGGGTGGGAAACTCTAAACTTAATAATAACTCAGGATGGAAATGAAGCCTCAAAACAATAAGAAGAAGTGGGAAGGACCCCCGATCGGGGTGGTGAACGTGGCAAGGAGTGAAGGTTACAAAAGGACGAGAGATGATAAGCTGGAGCCACCTTGCATTAAGAACCCATGGCAGATGGAATGTATGTCAGGAGATCTAAATATCATTTCAAAACGCAGCAGAAAGGATCGTCTGAAGCGCAGAGCTGGTGGAGGTGACGGCGGAACGGTGATGGGACAAGGACCAGGTCGCATAAGGGCAAGCCGAGGAGGAGTGGGCAATTATGGAGAGTGCAGACGGCAGAGAAGGGCGGTGCAGCAGTGTAAGAAAGGCCGGCAGGTGAAAGGAAGTGGTTACGGGTGGAGGTATAAGGGAAAGCTTGCAGGGAGTATCCTCGAGATGAGCGAAGGAAGAAATTAAAAGGTGTTAACCGGAGCAGAAGGAAATGAACAGGGTCTACCTCCTAGAGTAACGAAAATACAGAGTAAAAGAGCTGAGGACAGAATGAAGAGGAATGTAATGCTCGAAAGCAGGGATGAAGGACCCTCGCGATCAGGAGGCATCAAGCGAGAACGCTGGGAGGGGGAGGAGCAGACCAAGGCGAACATAAAGGAAGTATATGACCTGGAACAGGAATGCCAACCGCGGATAAGGAAGAGCGAAAGAGGGAAAGCGAGGATTATGGAGGATAACCGAACAGTAAATGAGGCCAAAAAAGTTAAGGAGAGCAGAGACCGAGCAGAGGAAGCAGGCTGGAGTTCGCCCGATAGCACGGCTGGACAGGGAAGTAAGGCAAGAGAATATAGGGGAAGAGGAACAGGACGTGGAAGGGGCCGCAGAGGGAGAGGAGGTCGACGGCAAGTTGGCAACCGGGAACAGGGCCGCACCAGACCAGGAGCATACAAACACGCGAGGAAAACAATGGAACGCCAGGTGAGGTATGCTGAGAGAGCTTATAGCCAAAACACGCATGCAGACATTAGGAGAATAATTCAGAACCTGGAAGAGGAAGCAACTCAGGAGCAGTCAGAATCGAAGATGGAGGATTGGGAATATCTACTGCCTGACCCTGGTAATACTAGAGGACGCATGTCTCTCTATAAACAGGCCCTTCATGTTTACTGGGTCATGAAACGACTGTTAGCAAAGGCCATGGAACAGGTGGCCATGGAGATGGCGGAACTAGCCCAAGGTATTCCTAATCTCAAGAAGGAGATGAACAACATTCAAATTACTCTGATGATGCAGGATGGAAAGTTGGACGAGATACAGCAGCAGATAGAGAAGCTGACCCACGAAGCCAAAGAGGAGAAGCACCAACCGAGTGCAATGGAAGAATGATCAGCCAAGATATGTTTTTTGTCTCCTTAGCTAGGAAGCCAAATAGTTTTGCTTATCTCTGTTTTATTTTTAAAATCGGTTAGGAGACAATGATAGCATCTTTGAATGTTTAGCATATATAGCATGGACAAACAGAGTCAGTAAGTTTTATTTTTGGATGGCTATTAAGAATTACAGGTGGCCAACAGACCTAGTTTCCCTTCAGGGCGGGTTGAGGCCACCACTTGAATGTACTGGTTTTTAACTCGTCTTAATAGAAATGGTTCCACCTTAGCTTACAAAAAAAAAAACAAATAGATTTTAACTTTGTCACAATTTATTTCACGGTATTTACATAGAAATTCAACATAGTATTATACCTTTTCCCTTTCATAGGATATTCAACAAAATGAGATCACTCCAAAAACTTCACATTGTATTGACCATAAACAGTGTTGAAACAAGGTATGTACCTACAAATGTATTGAAATATTTTGAATGGGAATCCAAATGAAGATTGGGGTTGGCCCACAAAACTCAAAGGTGACTTCTCCCATTTCAATAGTAGTAATACAACCTTCCCTTTTACATACTTCAACAATCAGCAAGATATCGTCTCCCTTAGTACTTGTGGAGAACCTTCGTTGCAAGCTCGTGCTAGTGCCACCCTCTTGAGATTGAGCCTATAACAGTTCATGTTATTCTGATTCGAGCGACTTATTTCTCTTTTTTTGTTCTTCCATGTCCACTGCTCGGATGAGGTTCTGCCACAACAATTTTAAATAAGTGTAAAATCCCAAACATAGTCTATCCAGCTAAATTATATGCAAACTCCTAAATCTTCTAGGATACTATGACCCACACAACTTAATACTTTTTGCATGCTCTGATCTCCAAGCAATGAGATCGATTATTTATTTGTATGCGGCATCCTCTATCTGGGGATGAGACGAAAAGAGCTACAAGAACCATATTAATGCAACTGGTGTGGTGTCTCTACCTACCAAGATAAAATTGATGATCATCTCTCGAATATATTTATATAAATAACTCCCAATCTTGATGCCATCGGCATCGAGATCTCTGGTTTCAACAAGCGTCGTGAGTCTTGAAAGTATATACTCCTCACGCTGCTTCAACTTTGAATTAAACATCATCAGTGTTGTTCACCTCACTTCTTCGATGTCCAATGACATCCATGGTGAATTTTTTCACCACCAAAATGGCCTATGATAGTTAGTTGAATGCAGAAGCTGCAAAAAAAATCAGTTGAGCGGTTATATAAATTCAAATTTCAAATTTCCAATGGGGTTGTCAAATTCAAAGTTAAAATTCAAAATGAGTGTACCATTAATGTGTACATTGTATCGTATACCCTCACATTCCTATGGTCTGGTGGTGGTGGTGATGATGGAGGTGGCTAGAAATTTCTCGTGCATGAATGTGAAGTTGGGTTACACTTTTGGCCCTTTTTTGAGAAAAAAATATCATTTTTAGAAGTTTTTCAACTTTCGGCAAGCCAAAGTAATTTTTTTGTTTAGAATTTCATTTTACAATAAAAAGAAAACTTGTCAAAAATTTTATTAGCTTTCTATTGCTTATTTTTTAGAATTTTTTATTCACATTTGATATGTCAACTTAGCAATTGTTTGACTGTGTGTTCTTTAAAAATCAAGGGATCATAAACATTTATGTTTTTTGCCTCAATGTATTCTTTGTTAACCTTGCGTTTTTGAAAAAAAATGTGTTGCAACAATATAGACAGACTCTACTTTGGTATGGCTTATTTACGAAACCAACAGATGCACATGACAATTACTAGATTTTTTTGCGAAACCAACAGATGCACATCATAATTACTAGAATTTTTTGAATTGAACCACGAAGAAATTGCAAATTTTGAAGATGTTTAACATAGCACCATGTTTCTCAACATATTAGTTAAAAACTAAAAATCTAAAACTACCCATTAGAGAAGACGGACCAATGTAATGCACCATAAATTTTCTATATTTTTTCAGAGTGTATTTTGGAAGATACAAAAATTTGATTTCATTGAATCATAATGACTTTCAGAAATTTTTTGCACACATTTTACTAGAAAATTAGTTAAAAATAGCAAATACCTATGAAATTCCATAAATTTATATCTAGTGAAAGTATATTCAATTCTACGAATGTTGGTATTGGTTATGAAAGTAAATTCGCCATAGTTGATGGAGTTTAACCATTCCAAAATTTAAGAAAAGTGAAAAGGGTCGAGTTGTTATAGAGTTGCAGGTTTTCGGCTGATAATTAGAAAAAAAATCGGTTGAATTTACTTTTTATCATGAATGGACATCAAAATAAATGAAAAACATTTTTCAGCTAAAAATTTAAAAAAAACTCCAATATAATTGTTTCGGTTAAATGTTATAAATAAACTCAATTGAAATGTCACTTTCGCACTCACATTCTTCATTTGGAGCTTTTGAATACCAAGATTTGAATCTAATTTTTGGGCAAAAAACAAATTTTGGTTGGATTTTAAAGTGAATTTTTTTGGCTGAATTTTGAAAGTGAGTTTTTTGCACTGAATTTTAAAAGTGAGGTTTTAGGCTAAATTTTGAAAGTGAATTTTTTTGGTTGGATTTTGAAAGTGAGTATTTTTTGCTTGATTTTCAAAGTGACTTTTTTAGGCTTGATTTTAAAAATCTACATATATTGAATTATCATAGGGAATTAAAGGAATTTGAAAAGAAAATATGATTGAATTTAGAGACATTGAAGCTCATAGAGAATACTCGAGAAACTATTACAAAAGAAAGAAGGAATAACGCTTAAATATTGAAAGGGAGAATAAATCTCAACAAGAATTTGAATGAGATATGTAAATGTAGATATTATAAATGATATTTAAAATATAATAGTGTATTGTGGAATTTATTTGATGAACTGATTAGATAAATATTTTGCAATGTAAACAGAGATATATTTTCCTCATAAAAATGATGATGAGATTCAAAATGTTGAAAGACAAAGTGAAGGAGAAAATGAATCAATGATTGATGATGTTGTTAAAGATGTTGAAAGAAGTTCAAGTGAAGAAGTTGAAACACCCTTAGGTATGTATATATATGTCATGTATTATTGAAATTATAGATATTTATCAGTTTCAATTTCATGAAATCTATTTTTTAATTTAATTATTTAATGTATATTTATACTCGTTTACATTAAAATCTCATATGTACATATGAAATCAATATCAATGATGAGATGTCAGAGAATGTCAACACTAGCACATATGGAGATAAAAGATCTGACCATGTTATACCATATCGAGTTAATCTCATTATTGATAATTTCTTCAAGGATGAAAATGTGAGAGTTCAAGCTCAAATTTTGAGAGGTCTCTTAACATCGAAGAAATTAAAAGAAGGTACAACACTATTGGGCATTCAAAAATCCACAAAAGATAAAAAGGTGAAGGAAAATGTGATCCAAGATATAAATAGTGCTCTATAATCAATTGGAATATCTAGAAAGAAAAGTGATCTAGATGCACGTAGAGCAATACAAATGGCAGTGGTTTCATCAAGTACTAAAGAAAACCGTTTGGTAAAATCTATGGGAAAATAATTAGAGATCTCAAGAAAGACATTGCACAAGCATATGAAATTTTGATTGCAACTATATACAAATAATGATCTTGCTTGTTGGATAGTTATTTGCAGGCAACCATATAAAGACAAACTTGGAGAATATGTTAAAAAAAATAATATCTGAATATTGGATGAAAAATTCATGTGTTTCACCAAAAGTACGGGATGTGATGCAGTGAAAAATAGAATGAAATCAGTATGAATGACATGCAAAACATATCCTGGACACCACTTAGATAGAATTGTCCAATAAGTTCATAGAAGAGAATCATAGAATTAATGTCTCAATCAATACTTTTGTAAAACAAAAAACGTAGTATGTTAAATCTATCCCTGTACATGACACTTGTTGTTGTCATTATCATGTGGAATTTCAATTATATTATGACACTTTCCATAATTTTACTAAAGAAATTTGGAAAAATTCATCGCCTCCTTCCACTATCCATGATTTCACATCTGAAATTCTACGTGGAAGAGAAAATCATGAATTCTTTTACCAAAAGAAATATGCTCGTGATAAAAAGTGTGATCATTGTGGAAATTTAACTTTGTATCATGACAAATATATTATTGATATGAATGACCAATCATTGTCCAACATAAAAGTGAAATGGAAGATATGTGTATATATCCATACATCGATTGGTTCAAGTAGTAGTATAAGTGCTCGAAGGGTTGATTTACAACAAGAATAAATTTTTGTGATAGATTTTTTGAAGAAGTTTGAGACAAAAATTTATAAATACACTAAGAATTCTCATAGAGCTCTATGGCAGGACTTGCAATTTAAAGAATCTCGTGAAATTTTTCCACCAGGGACCATTTTGTCAATAGTTGATTTTGCAGAAAATTACCCTTTTGTTGCACAAAATGAAATACACAATGAATATTATCATTCTAACCAAGTATCTATGATTTTCCATGTTATAGATAGACATGTTGAACAAAATGTTGATCATATAGAAAGCACTAGTGACAATAAACATGTTATTAAAGAATATAATTTTTATATCAGTGATGATCGTACACATGATACACATTTTTTAAAACATTGCTTTGATAAGATTTATGACTCATTGAAAGATCTTGGAATAAAATTAAATGAACATTGGATATGGTCAAGTGGATGCGTAGGTCAATTCAAATCTTCACAATCATTATTTTGGTGTGTTGTCTTTAAATGAAACCCAACATTCAATAACCAAGAAAAGGTTGATCCACGAGAACTTTGGTGGGTAATAATGAAATAAAAAATGGCATGCATTCTACTTATCGTTTAACTTGAAAATTTGGTATGGGGAAACTGTAACTATTACAAAGGGTATCAAAAGTTGGGTTCTAAAATTCTACATATGTGAGCCATACAAAGCACCAAGTAAATGCAAATTTACTATAGTATGTTTTCTTTCAGAAAATTTATATTAAAAGTTTAAAAGTATTAGTAGTCCTTATATACGAGATGATGATATATTCATGAATGTAAAATGTATACATGTACTAGATGTTTTATAATGAAATTTTAAGCTATATGATTGTTTTAGATATCTACACCATATAAGATTTATGAATGCAAAATGTACCATGTTTTGTAATTTGAAATTTTTGCAATTTTGCAAGTTCACAAACATTGCTCCATATTCATGAAATTAAATGTAAAACATTTAAGCATAAAACTATGAATCATGCAAAATGTAACATGTTTTAAATAATGTTTATTTTTTATTAAACTCACAAACTATAACTTCAAACCTTACATCAAACAAAAAGTTGGAAGTTAACTAGAACAACCGAGCAAAGGTTTATCCATGAGAACTTTGGTGGGTAATAATCAAATCCAAAATGGCATTCATTCTAATTATCATTTAACTTGAAACATACATCACTTGAGAATATGGTATGGGGAAGCTATAACTATTATAAAGGGTATAAAAATTTGGGTAGAAACTAAATATTAAAATTTAAGTATCAACCCACATCCATAGTATCTCTTTTACACTTGAATCTTACGATATATTGAGATGTAAACTAGATTAAAACATAAACTACATATTCGTAAATATTTTAAAATGCAAATATTAAAGAATTTCACATTTCTCTCCAAAATTGAATTAAATATATATGGTAAAGGACAGAGTTCAAGAAATTGTTCATAATAATGCAGCAAAGTGAAAGAATGGTAGTTGTACTAAATTTCCATGATCTATTCATATTAATGCAGTAGAGTGAAAGAATGGTAGTTGTAATAACTATCTAGGATTTGAATAGATAAATGTGGAGGAAAATATTAACAAGGTTGTAGATATACTAAGTGTAAACTTCATGAAATTGTTCACATTAATGCAACAGAGGCTTCACTCTAGATAAAAGGTAGAAAAGTGTATTTTTAGATTTACATATGAGGTTATATATATATATATATAATGTTTTCATTAATATGAGAATCTTAAGATATATTTAGATGTAAACTAGATTAAACCACAAACTACATATTCATAAACATTTTAAAATGAAAATGTTAAAGAATTTCACATTTCTCACCAGCATTGAATTGAATATATATGGTAAAGGACAGAGTTCAAGAAAACTTTCATTAATGCAACAAAGTGAAGGAATGGTAGTTATATATATATATAATGTTTTCATTAATATAAGAATCTTAAGATACACTGAAATGTAAACTAGATTACACCAAAAACTACATATTCATAAATATTTTAAAAAGAAAATGTTAAAGAATTTCACATTTCTCGCCAGCATTGAACTGAATATATATAGTAAAGGATAGAGTTCAAGAAATTGTTCATATTAATGCAACAAAGTGAAAGAATGGCAGTTGTACTAACTATCTAGGATTTGTTCATATTAATGTAGTAGAGTGACAGAATGGTAGTTGTACTAACTATCCAAGATCTAAACAGATAAATGTGGAGGAAAATATTAGGAAAATATTAATAGGGTTGTAGCTATACTAAGCATAAACTTCACATGATTCTCTCAAGTATCGAATTGATATATGGAAAAGAGAAGAGTTCATGAAACTGTTCATATTAATGCAACAGAGGCTTCACTTTGGATAAAAGGTTAAAAAGGGTCTCTTTAGATTTACATAAGAGGTTATATATATAATTTTTTCATTAATATAAGAATATTAAGATATATTGAGATGTAAACTATATTACACCAAAAACTACATATTTATAAATATTTTAAAATGCAAATGTTAAATTTTTCATAGCTATAAAAACAAATTTCAAAACACCATACCATTAAAGAACAACAAATATTTCCCCATATAAATCAATGCACTGCAAAGCACATATTCCTAACTATGGATCAGAGAGAATAATAAAGTTGTAAGGTGATAAATTTATAAGGATGTATATAAAAATTATCTATCTACTGCAAGTTCACCTGCAGAGCTCTTAATAGTTTTCTTGTTATTCACTCATTGATAAATAAAGTTCCCTAGAACTCACAACAAATAGTTGATACAATTGTTTGGTCATTTTGACATTCACTCTACCCTGAGTGGAGATGTAGTTGACATTCACTCTACCTTGGATTATCTCCAATGGAGGGCCTCGACAGTGAATGATCTCCTAGAAAGCTTAATGTGCCCTCAAATTGTATTTTGTGTTAGATCAAGCTAACAACATTTTCACATAAAGACTCTGCTTCTATGGATTATAGCATTGAAACAGAAGCTCTAAAGAAGAAGCCAAATTCAACTCCAAAATCTAGCTCTTGACTATTTGTAAATTCCAGGACCCAAACAACGCACTTTTATCAAGTCACCCAATACACATAGACAATAGAGAAATCAAGAAGGTAATGGCTACAAAAGCAATATGCATCATACGGAGACAAGAAAAGCAAGGACTAGAAAAGCATCGGATATCAATTTCAAAGATATCAATGGAGATACATCATACATGATACTAGCATGATGATTCATGAATTTTCTCCTCTATTGTTCTGTCACTGGTTTTCTTCCACAATTTAAACTATAATTTATGTGGGCAACAAGATGATATTAAATTGTTGACTATGTTATGTTAAATTTCATTCGATTGTTCGTATATAGCTATGTGTTTGTCACATCGTTTTGATTTAATATAAATTTTAATGGATGTTTTTGTTTTAATTATTGTTCAGGGAATACAAATCTTGCATCCCATATAGTCTACAATAGAAAATTTTATAATTATTATAATTACTATTATATTTTAATAAAATCTATAATACAAGTACAAACACCATTCAACATTATTATCTCCCACCACGCTTCAAATTATCACAAAGTATTAATTAACAAAAATTTGCGCATTATTCTTACCAACCTCCAGCACCCGATAAAATTCCTCCAGCCAGTGTCGAACTCGTCTAGCATCGATATGCTCTAGCTAAGGAGACCTGCAAAACCAACAAAAAAATTTAACCAATTTGCAAACAAAACTATAACAACAAATTAGTATCAACCTGACCTTCAATGTTAGAGCTGTTCATGGTGCACAAACACACATTCAGTAGAAAATATAATGACGCTTTCCAACAGATCATGACCTCCTGATTGTCAACCTCACCTGCAATCCTGGACCCTGTCACAATGCGCAAACAATGTTGACCAGAAAATACCTAGTGAAACTTTTCAACAAGCTCATGGCCAAGATATATATAAACAATTTTTTGGCTGAACTAAAATTTCAACCAAAAAAAATAGCCGAATTTTTTTTGACCATGCATAAATATAAATTAGCCAAAAAACTATTCCCGTTGAAAAACTAACTGCCCAGATTTTCCCCCCACCAACCAAAAATCCGTTCCAGGCTATCGTTAACTTTAACATTCAAATTTTCAACCGAACATTATGTTTAATATTTTGGCTAAAAAATGGAATAGTTCAGCTAAAACGGCACAATAATGAATTTTTCATTGCGAATTCTCACAAAAGTGTAACCCATCTTCCGATTTCCACCCTTGGACTATGCATTAATTTTTCCCCTAATGGTGCCTTCTTTGTATTTGGATGCCCATCCATGGTGTGTCATCCGTATTGGATGCAATTGTATGGGTCATAGTCAATCGAGTGCATAAAAGGCCGATAGTAGGCCCTTATGTGTTGTCAGATCTTGCTTCTACACGTCCAAAGGGCCTTAAATATTCTAAAAGCTAGAAATATAAAATGCAATATTTTATACACTTAAAATTCAATCTTTTCCGGTGCTAAATTTGCTAAATTTACTTAATCCTAGTAACATCACAAAAATGAAGTGAGCTTTTATTGTATAAAACGCATGGTTACGATGTCAGGATTTTCAGTTCCCGATGTGAATTAACAGCATACATTTAAGTCATGTATCGTTACAACGTTAATGGATTCCTCGATGCTTTAGAGCCATTTTGTATTTCCACCGCATTCAATGGAGGTCGTATTGCATTTCAAAGTTTATTAAATGTCAGGAAAGACATTTTACATAACCTCCATGGGGTTGTTGTCATGCTACTAAAAATATATGTCATACCTGCAATTTGAAAAGTTATCAAATTTGCAATGTCATACCTGCAATTTGAAAAGTTGTCAAATTTGCAATGATTACAAAATAAGATCCGAGCCCTTTCAGCCCAAGAAATTTTTTTTCTGTAAACTGAGGAAGGAATTCTATTACTTCAAAAGCATCTTAAAACTTACAAACCGGCTATATACATAAAACAAGTCATTGCCCGCCCTTAAGGGAAACCGGGACCAGTCTATAGTTTTTAACTGCCATCCATAAGAAGAACATATCCAACCTATCTATCCATACAAATTAAAATAATTTATTTAGTTTTTATATGGTAAACATTGGAGGATGCATTTTATGTTTTTGTCAAATACCAAACTAATTCACAATCAACGCATTATCAAATGTGTTATACGCTGTCGCAGCAAGGATAATAAGATATCATCAAACATCTATTTAATATAACTTACAACTATGTCAAACACTTTGCATTGCAATATATGCTATAATGTTTTTTCTATTTAATTTATGAAAAAAAATTACTATAATAATATATTTTTAATATATTTTATAAAAATTTTATAATATTATATTTTTATTTAATTTAAATGAGTATAAAAATTTAAGACAATTTCTTTTTTCATTAAAACATATTTATGTTTATTATAAAATATAATGATAAGATATAGTATGTCTTTTGTCTCTAAAAAGCACATGTTCAAATTTAAGCATTTTCCTTATAAATCAATTCAACTAAAGATATTGTATCCCATACAAAAGATTAAATTGTGGCAACATAACAGAAATGTTATGGCGACTAGTATTTATTAATAATGTTTGGAGTGCGAATATAGCCCTTCCCTTTTGCGACTCCTTTTCCAGAAATATCCTTATTTGGAACACCTTATACTTTGCAATATTATTGAGATGTGATAATTGATTTGTATACGATTTTATTATTATTAGCATAAGTATATTTAGTAATGCGGTTGATATATGTTGATTAGTGTCATTTTCATGCATTGATTAGTGTATACAAGGTGGCAAATGTCATTAATCAGTGTATATCAACCACATAATAAACGTGGTTGTGCTAGTTGATATCTAATGTCCATGGGGTGGATTTATTGACAATGGTTGACAAGGGTTGATGAGGTTGACCATGGTAAAGCTTACATTAATGTGGTTGTTAATGTTACATTAATGCTACAAAAATCGTTACATTAATGATTGAGTTAGTCGATGGCGTTGACCATGGTTGAAAAGGGTTGGCTATGATTGGCCATATTCAAACATAGATATCTTGATTGACCATTATGGTTGACCATATTCAACCATAGAGACCTTGGTTGACCATGTTGGACCATTTTAACCATGGTTTACCATTTTTCACCATTAGGAGTGTGTAAAGCATGGAATGTTCTGGGTTGACTATGGTTGACCAAAGATTACCACAGTTGACCATGGAGACACTGATTGACTATTAGGTGTTGAAATTGTAACTAGGTTCATCCTTCATATTAAGTTATTTTACATATATCAATTTCACAAAAAAAAAATATTACTATTATTTACATTATCAAACATGTTCTTCATACTTTATGTTGGTCAAAAGAAAAGTCAAAAGGGCATGTTCTTTGTGACCCTATTAAAGAAGAAAATTTGAATTTTTATAAGCATCATTTTGTTCCTCCATGTTGCCAAGTCAACCCTAGACGATATCAAATCAGCCTACCCAAAAGTCATGACTCTTAGCATGTGGAAACAACTTTACATTCGCACCAATTCCTCATCATTTTTGCAGCCATTTGGATCTCCTTTTGAACAAGATATCTCGATTTTGTGGAATCGAACCTAAGGCATATAAGATGAGTTTTATGTGTCATCTTCTCCTTGTGAAAATGTGAGTTGTGGGAAGACAATAATACATATGTGATGTGAGTTGGAGGAAGAAAAACACCTATGTTATGTGAGTTGCAAGAACAGAAAGTATGTATGTGATGTGAGTTGTAGGAAGAGTATAATATATCTATGATGTCAATTGGATGAAGACATCAATATATTTATGAGATGAGCTATAGAAGGAAACCAATTTCCTTGTATAATTCAAGCTATAGGAAAGCCATCATTCTTATAAAGTATAAGCAATCATTCTTTGTTAGACAAAGCATATAAAGCACATGCAAGAAGCAAATTGGTTAACTATTTTGTGGACTCAACATGGCAAAGTTTGGAGGTGTTGGAATTTCTAAGTCTAACTGTTAGAAACCCTTCAGTCCTACTTGTTCTGATTAATTAATAAGTTACTTACAAAGTAAATACTGAAAATAAACACAAGTATATGCTCAACACATTACAGATCATCAATTGAAGGAAAGAGAAATAAGCACACAAATGACACCGTTATTTTTGGACTAATGCCCCCGGAAAAACCCAATGCGGGAAAAATGGTGTAGTTATCTGAGGGTTTGATTTATTAAGTAGTTTCAGAATACAATCTGGGTGCCAAATTCGACTCACCCAGTAGAGAAACATCTCGGCAGTAGTACCTCTCTTTTGGAGACAGATGCTTCGGCTGAAACCCTGGATAAACATTCTGGCAACTCCTCAGCTCCAATCTTCCCAAAAATAACCCTAGTGTCAGCCTCTAGGGACTACGTCAGCCTCTTCATCCCTCTACGTCAGCTTTCCCGGTAGTTTTGGCAATTCCGATTGTTCTCTGTAGATCCGGCTTTTGCCCTCTGTGTCAACTTTTCGGCAGTTCTGGAAATTCCCGACAGTTCCATCTTCTGCCCTCTGTGTCAGCTTTCCTGGTTGTTACGGCAGTTCTAGCTTCTGCCCTTTGCGTCATCTTTCCTGGTTGTTCTGGTAGTTTCAGTTATTCCCAGCAGTTTCGGCTTCTGCCCTTTGAGTCAGCGTTCCCGACTGTTGCACTAATCCTCCCAACACTATCTCTACCTCTCTTCTTCTGTATTCACTGCCCCTCAGTTTCAACTCTGATCACTCTCTCAACTTTCTCAACAAACCCAACCCTAGAAAGCCGAATTCTTGATCTCTTGGTGTATTCTCGAAGTGACCCTCAAGCCTCCTCTTATACTTTTCTCATTGACAAATCAATGGCCGAGATTAAGTCCTTGGTCAAAGGCTAAGATTATATCTAGCTTGATCCATAACTTTTGGACCATTCAAACACATTTTTATATTAATTCACATTAATATTTTATTTTCTCTTAGTTTAGACTTAGGGACTCCATTAAAATATTAATTATTTTAATATCTCCCAAACTATTTAGAATCTGCATGAACCCTTTCTGGGTATTTGAGATCTCATGTGCCTTAGCCTCTCCACTAATTTTTGTGGCTAGAGCACATCTGATGCTACCCAAAATCAACAAGAGGGCTGACTTGGCACTTGAAATCTTAGTTAGCTTGACTTGGATTTCTCTTGTTGATGAAGGATCTATAAGGAAAGGATTTTTGGGTTTTCCCACTTGCGGCGTTTTTCCTTGTCTTGGAGCCTAATTACTAAATGGAAAATACCTACATAAAAAATCACAAGTAAATACCATGATAAGGAATTGATCTTACATTCGAATTTCAACATTATGGCCATGTTTGGTCATGGTTGACATTGATTGACCATAGTTGATCATGACTGACCATCGTTTATCATATTCAATCATGGTTGATGATGGTTGGCCTTATTTAACCATGGTTGACCATAGAGACAATGATTGACCATTATGCTTGACCATATTCAACCATAGAGACCTTGGTTGACCAAGTTTGACCATTATAATCATAGAAATCTTGATTGACCATTATGGTTAATCACAGTTGATTGTGACCAATCAAGGATGACCTTGGTTGACTATAAGAGAACATGGTCGAGTTATGTTGATTGAAGACAACTATGATTGAACATGGTTGACTATTGTTAAATATGGTAAATATTGGTTTGGCCAAGTTTAATCATGGTCAAATATTTAAATATTTACTATAAAAGGTTGACTTTGATATATTTGACTAAAGTGGTTCACTATGTTTGATTACTAATATTAATAGGTGATTATGTTTGACCGAAGTTAAAGAGTGTTGATTGCCAAACATAGTCCAACATAGTCAACCACATTAGTAAATGTTGTCGACTAATTTTGTATTGTCACAATGTGATGTTGGATAAATTCCAATGTAATGCAACATTGTGACAATGTTTATCACATTGCGACAGTGTTTGTCACATTGTGACAATTGATAGATTTATACACCTTCGACTCACAATATTATTATTGTTATTATTATTATTAGTCAACTTTATTAAAACTAATATTGTTATTATTAAACATTTTTAACTCTTGATTGTGATTGACCAAGGACAACCTTAATTGACTAAGATTGACAATGTTTGACTTTGGACAACCATGGTTGACTATAATTGAATATGTTTGAGTTACGTTAACTAAGGACAACTATGAGTGAACAAGGTTGATTATTGTCAAATATTATAAACATAGGGTTAATCAAGTTTGATTATGGTCAACTATTTCAACATTGACTACAAGTGTTGACTTTTTCTAGCTATGTTTGACGGATGTGGTTGACTGTGTTTGACTATTAATTTTAATAAAAAATAATAATAGGTGATTAGGGTTTGTCAAAGTTGAAGAGTGTTGATTATTAAAAATAGTCAAGTGTATCCAACCACATTAGTAAATGAATATGTTTTAAACCATATAAATATTGATATTATTAAACATTGACTATGGGTGAGCATGGTTCAACCATGGCTGAACATGGCTATGTTTATCAATTGTTTGACTATGGTTGAGCATAGTTGAATATAGTTGCCCATATTCACTATGTTAAAACATCATTGACTATTTTAACTATGAATGACTATGGTTAACAATTGTATGACTACAATTGACCATGGTTTAACTATGGTTGATCATGATTAAATATGGTTGAACATGGTTTGACTATGATTAACCATCATTTTACCATGTTTTGACTATGTTCAACCAAAGTTGAATAATATTGAATATACCTAACCATTGTATGAATATGGTTTGAGTATGTTTGACCATATTTTGACTATGGTTTATGTATTGTTGATCATGACTTTACTATAGCTACCATTACAATGATGGTTGTTGATGCCTAACCATAGTTTCACTATGGCTAAGCTTGTCCATCCATTATAGGCATCCATGGTTAACACTTGACAATAGGATATGAAACCAAAAAACAATGGTGGTTGAGACAAATAAGAGACCATTAAAAGCTAAATTGGAAATAATTAAAGACTATATTGGAAACAAATTATTATTAAAAAAATAACATTAATGTGAGTAGGGATGTTGTCATTATTAATATTATTAACAAAATGTATTAATATCAATGTTATTAAATGTTATAAATAATATTATTAACAGAATTAATATTATGAGAAAACTTGCGGTGAAAATCACATCATAAGAAATATGTCGACGCATTTTGAACCATCCAGTGTGGTTCATCTTGTTCTGACGATGAATCACACTGGATAGTTAGAAACACGACGACATATTTATTATGATGTCATTTTCATAAAAAAAAAATTATCATATTCGATTTATGAATCATAAAAGCCTTAATTGAAATAGAATTAATATTAATATAAAAATAAATTGTTACCTAAAATATTATTATTACATTAATAATATATTTATGTTATAATTAAAATAATATTTTTAATGTAATAAAATATTAATGTAAAATTATTATAATTATTAATAATATTATTATCATTAATATTAATATTAACCTTATCAATATTTTCTAAAAAAAAATATTCTTATAAACTTTAGGTATATCTAATATTATTATAAACTTGAATTAATATTAATATAATATAATATAAAAATGCTGAACCTAATGATATTATCATTATAAGCCTTTTAAGCCTAATGTTCACGTCCTTAAAATCATTGAATTGGACCATAACCCCATATCATCTAAGCTCAACAGAGTGTGCAACCTATTTTCTCACATCCTAATAAGGAAAAAAAACATATAGGAGCCCTGTATTCCTTATTTTTCACATGCCAATAAAGAAAAGAACATATGGGATCCCTGTATTCCAGAATTTACTGGTGTATATGTTCCATGTGCCAATGATGGAGTAAAACATTTCAGCTGCTTCAAGGAATGTGAATGACATAGCACAAACATGTCACAAAAATATGTTACATAATTCAATACAACTGAATCTACTTTTTATTGATATTTATATGCGGTTAAGTGTAAGTGGCACAATCATTTACAGATGATGTAAATATGAAAAGAACTTATCATGCGAAATTTCATCTGTTAATATAGAATAGAAAAGACAATGATAATATGTCATTATCTTAGTTTTTAATAGAAAGAGGTTGATTAACCTAATTATGTTTATATATAAATATATATTGCTGATTCTATTGACCAATCATAAATTAAATGCATCAATGCAATCACATCTCTTCTTTTGACTGAGTGTACAATATTCTAAGAAAAACATAATTATAAAATAAAATCACAAAAAAACTCACCCAAGATTAAGAGACGTCCTAGTATCCACCTTTCTTTCTTTCCATTTTCCAAATCTTAACCCAAAATAATTTAAAATAAGTCACTTTGCCATTATTACAAGTTCAAACTTTAAAAATCTATAAAAGAAAGTTTGAGAAAACAACGCAACAACATTATTCACATTCCCCATTCAAAACTAAACCATGGAAAATGGCATACAATGAAATGAATAGGTACAATCACTTTCGAGAAAAAACCTTAACATCTAACTAGAATGAGAAAAGAGAAAACATACAAGCTACAAAAACCATTTTTATTAACACATCTCGCAGACTCTTTAAGGCTCGATGGCTGCAATTTATACCATATCAGAATCTTCAGTTGTTGGGCCGTTACCCATGTTCTCACTCCCTCTTTGCTGGGGTGATTTCGTTGCGGTCTGCACGTTGGAACTCCATTCCATCTTCTCGAACAGTCCCCTTGATTTACCTGCTATGTAAACTACTTCCAACAGTTTTGCTTTATCTAAACCCTATGCCCATTTCCTAGAATTGTCCACTAATGCGGGCCCCACATTTTTTAACGCAAGAACTAATAGTATTTCCTAATGAGGTCTTCAATTCATCTTTTAGATCCTTAAATTTACCTTTTGTGTCGTCAATGCTTACTTGCATAATTTGTATAATGCGTTATTTTTCGCTAACTTCTCCCAATCCTCACTAGTGTCTTCGCCATCTACAATCTTGGTGTAAATGTTGTTAGCATCGTTTTCCCTTTCGTATGGAAGAGCATGGTTTATCGTTACTGTTGCTTCATGATCATTGATCATTGCTTCTATTGTTGTCTCACCCATTGTTGTTGATCGTTTCTGCTGTTGCTACTATGTCTCTCTAGTTTCTCGTAATATTGTGAAGAGTCTACCTCCTAGGAAGATTACCAAGTCAAGAAAAACAAAGCCTAAATTGAAAATAATGAAGGAAGTAGTCAAGACGAGTCCCACACAACAATCACTATTCTAGACGAAATGTCCAAGTTGTCTAGACAAAATTGGATATACATATATTCAAAAAAAGTGCAATTTATGTTGTCTAAGGTGTGGAAGATAATTTAGTACAGAAAAACATCAAGACAATGAGAATATGCAAATAAAATGATTAAAGGAAGAAATCCCAAAAGTTCATCAAAATAATGAAACATGAGAGAAGAAATATAAAGATCTTGAAGATCGGTTTCATGAAAAATCAACAAAAAGCAACGAATAAATTTGGTATCTAAGGGACCACAATGAGAAATTACTTTCATAGATAAAAATGTCAAAGGATAAGAAACAAAGACTAAAACAAGAAAGGAAAGTTCTGATAATGAACTAAAGGAGAATTTATAAAAAAAAAAGAAAAAAAATTGTGCCTAAAAACCCTTAATAAAAAATTATTTGAGCACATAAAAATTTTAAAAAATAAAGAGAAAGATACTAAGGACAAAGTCAACCATTTAGAAAATAGCGAAATTTCATGTCTAAGGAATCATAACCAAGGCTTACTTATGCAAATAAAGAAGCTTAAAAGTGACAAGAAATCACTATATAACAAGTTAAAGCAACTTCAAGAAGTAGTATTGAAGTCTCCTGTCATTTCAATCCAACTTGAA
This sequence comes from Pinus tabuliformis, assembly GCA_031772625.1. Classification (NCBI taxonomy): domain Eukaryota; kingdom Viridiplantae; phylum Streptophyta; class Pinopsida; order Pinales; family Pinaceae; genus Pinus; species Pinus tabuliformis. The sequence continues at coordinate 416,642,532 of CM062806.1, read as the reverse complement.
GATAAAGAAACAAATATCGATCGAGTCGAAATCATAACTCAAGGAGACGATAAACCTACTGAAGTGAAGACACATGTAGAAGTTACAGTTCAAATGATATGTTAGAATTATGATGTATGTATTGTACTTCATGGAAACCCACTTGTAGCAGAACAACTCTCTTGTATATGGTAACTAGATGAATCTACATAAGAGATATCAGATGTGAAGGGTAGCTTCAAGGAATCAGTTCAGAAAGAAACTTACTCACATGACAGATTACAGTTCTACAAGTTAACAGCACATAGTTACAGATCAGACTTCATAGAATGAAGAAAGAGAAGTATACGCAAGTTCACCATTGACCAAGCCATGTATACACACGGGTTCACTGTATACAAGTCGCGTATACATACACACACACTTTCACAAAAGGAAAAGCGCATATACCTTGGAAAACTAAATGTTTAGTCCATGGCATTTTGATCCATGGTATTGGTCCAAGGTATCAGGTCTGAGGTATTGACCCCAGGTATTTGGTCGAAATTATTGGTCCTAAGTGGTTTTGGTCCATGGTATTGAGAAAGGCCTAAAACTATAAAAGGAGGAGAAGATCATTAGGCCAAGTGTGCAAGTATCGAATATCTGATATAGTGTGACAGCTAATATGTAGGTTATTAGCTTATGGTGTCGTGCTAGATCTAAACCGAGGAAGAACCTTAGCACTTGATGAAGGATAAGATCTAATGATGTATCAGGATCTTAAGGCTTGAGGTGAATTATCTTTATGTGATTTGATCATGTATCGGAATAACTGGCGCATGTTGTAGTTTGTAAAAATGATGATCTGGGTATGGTTGAAGTCTAGAATAGTTGTTATTTTTAAATCATCTTTTATAGTTCTGTATGCAAGTTCACTTTAGAAAAGGAGCATATACACGCTGGTACTGCATATCAAAACAGCGTCTACATCATAAATTTGATTTATAGATCTATACGCTGGTTCGTTTTGAGGAAAGTGCGTATGCACACAGGTTCGACACATGGAAGTAGCGTATACATTATAAAATATGTTTTAGTTGCTTCTATTTGTTGTTGTAGTGTTCTGGGTTATTGCTTGGGTTGTGGTTACTGTATTCTGGTGACAACATTCTAAATGACCAGATTGATGGAGTGATTGATTGATTCGATTGTGGTTGGTTCAAAAGGAGATTGGTTGATGCAGATATATCTCATGATTGAATGACGTTGTTGATGGATCCAGTGTGAAAATTTATGAAACGTGGTCCCTAGAAGAAAATAAAAGGTTGTAGCCTCCTGTAGGCCGGCACCTAGGTACTAGCAAACATATCAGATAGTACAAGAGCTAGGGGGTTATAGTCCCCTTCCAGTAGACGCTGGATAACGAGAGAAGGTTGTATCCTTCTGCAGGTAGAAGCCTGCGTATTGGTATAAGATTGCACCAGTACAAAATTGTAAATAGAATTTTCTTATTATTAAAAGAAGACATAGATGATTGCTGCAAGTGGTTTTCACCCACATTGGGTTTCCATCTTATATCTTGGTGTTCATGTGTGTTTCTTATGTGTGATGATTTGTTCTATTTTTACTGCACCTGGTTACTGTTTATATGGTTCTGATGCACTAATTAAAGATCAACATATGATGAATTAACTAAATCATAAGTTTGCTGGATATACGCTAGTTGCACTAAACTAGTTGCGTGTACACGCGAGTTCCCTTAACTAACGTAGCGTATATGAATCTGATTATGGAAATGAAAAATTATTAAGTTGATAATATTGATTCACACCCCCCTCCCCCCTCAATATTATTTCCAACATGATAGACATTCCAAATGATGATTCTGTAGTCAACTCAACAACAATAATGTATGAAGGAAATCAGGAAACAACCACTAACATGATAAGGGAAATTCTTTTGAGAATAACTATTTATCAACATCGTATTCACAAGAGTATACTTTCCAATAAATCTACATACCAATATCACTTAGAACATAAACAAAAAATTTATATTCCCAAGAATACTGAAGTTTGCACAATCCAGTCCTACGATAACTATTCATCACAAATTTTCAGAGATCAGAAGACTCCATAGAAGATTAATCTAGGATGCTTGATCCATTCTTAGTATGGCAATTCTCTCTATCACTCAGAGCATCATATTGTCTTATAACAAGGAATATGATAGTTTGGCGATGAGAAAAAAAAGAGATCCAACCTTTCATCATTAATCTTTGAGGACAAACCTCCTTGAAGAGAGAGGAAATGTTATGAATATAATTCACATAAAAATAATAAATATAAATATAAATATAATAATAATTAATTAGAACTTCTAATGGTTATTTAGTTAGCAATGAAGAGGCATGTCTTAGAGACATGACCATTCATGAAATGGTAGCTTCCTAAGGTATATAAGTAGGCCCCCATTCTCATTTGTAATCATCTCATATCTCATATCAATTCTTATACAATATTCAATATGAAATTGCATGTATTATAATGGACATTTACGTTTTTGAAGTATGTTAAAGATTTTCACTGCGTATATGACTTTTGGTCCTTACAAATGCATATTTATTTCTTACTTATTAGTAATTTAAATAAGTGATATAATTGTAAAAAGTAAGGTTATCAAAATGACAACAATATGAATGAGTAGGCATGTGGAGCTATATAGATTTTATGTGTGTTATATGTATGCATAGAATTTCTTTCTTTTTTCCTACTTTATTTTTACTATGCACTCTATTTACTTATAACAAGTTTTCCGACATATTAAAAAATCGTAGTAAGAAAAACCACATTAAGAAAGATAAAGTGCGAAGAAGGCTAGTAACATTTTACATACAATATTTTTTGTAAGTTCTTTGATGATATCATTATGGCACCAAAGACGACTTCGATGGCCTAGAAAATCCTTGGACTCTTAATTAACCATGTCCTTTCCTATGTCGTGCAGATGATCGTGTATTCTTATTCTATCCAGGTAGTTGACCTGAATCAAGCATTTTTGTTCAAGAGTCTCAAAACCAAGCCATCCACTCCACCTAGAAGCATCCCATATAAATATAGTTGTATCCTTAGCTTCCATCACTAAGTAGCAGGAAGCGTCAAGGAACGTTGACTTTCTTCTTCATCAAGTCCTTCTACTGTGATTTTCAACCTTTATTTGATGTTCTGAGGTAAAATTCTAGAGATTTTTCGCAATGTAGCTTCCCATTATTTTCTCTCCATTTTGCCATATAAATCAATCCCAAATGTTTCCAAAGACATCTGAATTCCATCTAAGATCTCCACAAATTTTAGGACAAAATCATCGAAACCAACACTAGGTCAGGGACTGAGAAAAGCATGACAAGAAAAGAGTTATGTTTCCTCATTAATGTTGAGTCTCATAGCTTCATATATATTAGAAATTTATGTGAGCTCCAATATTCTCTTGTCTCGAGTAGTAACCAATACTCTACAACTTGGCCCAAGAATTTTTGAAGTCATTAGAGCTTCCCGCTGATCAAAATAATCAACATTGTCTAAAATGTTATGCAACTAGTTCACAAAATAGAAGAAAGAGATAGATCAACGACTTAAAATGTAGCCTCTTTGAGGGGGAAACCTCCTTTATATTACACAAATGAAGAATTCTTGGATAATACAAATGACAAGACCTCCTTTCTATATATAGGAGTCTAAGGGGCCACAATATAATTAGAGCTGACAATAGTGGGCTTTGATGCGGCACAATAATAACAATATGGGGACAACATGGGAACATCAATAACAATAAGGGGTACAATGAAAATAATAATAAGGGAGTACACTAGTATTATAGGGACCTAACATGCCCCTCTCCTTCAAAAAAGTGTTGTCCTCAATGCTTTAGTAGTTATGAATGCTTCTGTATAAAATTCTCATCCTCCCATGTAGAATATTCAACAGGTAAGTTCTTCCACTTGATGAGATACTCTAAAATTGATCGATTTCATAATTGTCAAGTTCTTTTTTCTATGACTGCTTTAGGTTCCAATATGATTTTTCCTTCCTCATCAAGCTTTAAAAATATTGTTTGAACTAGGATCTTGTCACGTATAGCCTTTTTTAAGCATGAAACATGGAAAACTAGGTGCACTTGGGAAGATGCAGGAAGTACCAATTTGTATGCCATAGTACCGATCTTTTGCAACACCTTGTACAGACCATAATACTTTGGTGATAATTTATTATCCTTCTTAGCTTGCCTGAGGGACATTTTTTTGTATGGTTGTAGCCATATAAATACCCAATCACCTACATCAAAACTTCTTTCACTGCGATGTTGATCTGCCTATTGTTTCATTCTATTTTGCATCAAAGTGAGGTTATCCTTTAAGAGTTAGAGAACCTTTTTTTGATGCTCGATGTGATCTTCCACTGCTTGAACCTTGAAACTTTCTCTTAACTATGATGTGATGGATGGTGGATGATATCCATAAAGCGCCATAAATGGGGTCATTTTTGTTGCAATATAGAAGGAAGTGTTATACCAACATTCAGCGAGAGGCAACCATTTGACCCATTGTGTATGTTTATGAGATACAAAACAATGGAGATATCCTTCCAAACATTTGTTAAGTATCTCAGTTTGCCCGTCACATTGAGGATTATAAGATGAGCTATGAGATAACTGAGTACCCAAATAAGAAAATAATTTTATCCAAAAATTTCCAGTGAAAATAGCATCTCTATCACTTACAATAATCTTTGGGTTTCCATGTAGCTTTTGAATTGCTTCCATAAATGCAGTAACATCTGTACTAACTTTCAATGGATGATATAATGCACAAAAGTGTGCATACTTGGTAAGTCTATCAACTACCACCATGATGAAACTCTTTCATTCAGACTTGGGTAAACCCATGATAAAATACATTGAAACATCCTCCCAACATTGACTTGGAATGCATAAAGGTTGTAATAGACCTGCGGTCTTAATTGTCTCAACTTTATTTTGTTGGCAAACCAAACATTTCGACACAAACTTTTGAATATCAAATTTGAGGCCATCAGAGAAAAAAAAATAAAAAAAAATTCCTTCTTAACATTGTGGTAAATTCTTAAAAATATTGAATTCCCTCCTAAGGGAGATGTGTGCAATTCCCGAAAAATCTTTTGTTTGAGTTGGGAATTCTTACAGAGGTATAAGTGATCTTTGTAGCATAACGAATCATTTTTCCAGCTAAATGTATCAGATGTATTGGGATCTTGCTACAACTTTTGAATGAGTGCCCACACTTCTTCGTCATTCTTCCATTCATCCCTTCCTTCCTTATTACAATTTGGTTGGATAATAGAAATGGCACAAAGCAATGATTCCACATCCTCATCCTTTCTTGAGAGTGCATTTGGAACAACATTTTTCTTCTTTTTTTTGTAGATGATTTCAAGTTCATAACCCAACATCTTTGTGACCCATTTTTGTAGCTCTTCTGAAGATTATCTTTGTTCTAAAAAGTATTTAAGACTATCATCATCTGTTTTTACCTTGATGTTTCTTCCCATTAGGTAAGGTCACCATTTCTTAAGTGAATGTAGGTTTGCCAACATTTCCTTCTCATCAATAGCTTTATGTAAAAAAAATTCTTTGATTGGACAAATTTTGATAGAAATGGGTCTTTCTTCTTGCATTAAAACAACACCAATTCCATTTCCTAAGGCATCATATTCCACAATTAAGGTTTTTGTCAAGTCTAGCGTAGCTAAGACCGGTGCTTGGCACATTGCCTCTTTAAGATGTTCAAAGGCCTTCATTTCTTCTGGAGTGCAAGAAAAATCATCTTTCTTCAATAATCTTGTTATATGTGCCGCGATTCTTGTGATAATACCCTGTCAACCTAATAAATCCTCATAGATGCTTTATCGATGTGGGGATTTTCCATTCCTTAATAGCTTTAATTTTTCTAGGGTCTAACTTAACACCTTCATGAGATACAATATGACCCAAATATTCAACCTCTTGTACTCCAAACAAACATTTGGAGGTTTTTCCATATAATTGTTTCTCCTCCAATATTTTGAGCACTTTGTCAACATGTTGAACATGATCCTTCCAAGACTTGTTTTAGATTAGTAGATCATCAAAAAGTACTAACACAAATTTTCTAAGGGTTTGAAAATGGAATTCATCAAACCTTGAAATGTAGAAGGTGCATTGGTAAACCCAAAAGGCATGACCAAAAATTCATAATGACTCTCATGATTTCTAAATGTTGTTTTCGAAATGTATTTAGTCTTCATTCTGATTTGATGATATCCTAAATGAAGGTCTAACCTGGTGAAGTAAATTGCTACATGAAATTCATCCAATAATTCATCAATGACAGGAATGGGGAATTTATCTTTAATAGTGAGCTTGTTGAGCTCCCTATAATCCGAACACATACACCATGATCCATCCTTCTTGTGCACCAATACTACTGGAGCAGAGAAAGAACTTTGACTAGGTTGAATTATACCAGCCTCTAGCATTTCTGCAACCATATGTTTAATTTCACTATTTTGGGCATAGGGATATTTGTAAGGCCTTATGTTTGGAGGAACACATTCTAGAATCAAATAAATAGCATGATCATGATCACGAATAGGTGGGAGGCCTTTGGGAGTCTCAAATACCCTGGAATGATTGTCTAATACCTTTTTGAGATCTGGAGAAATAGATGATTCCAATGTGGGAACCTCTATCGAACATAATTGTGCAATTACGCCTCGTTGTTCTTTCTTCAGGATCTTTATCATATCATTAGAGTTTATTATATTTCCCAGTTTCCCTGTGATACCCCTTAGTTCAAATTCCTTTCCTTCCAAAAAACATTTCAAGAAAAGTTCTTGAAAATTAAAAGTTATAGTACCCAAAAATTGTAGCCATTGGAATCATAGTACAACATCAGCATTACCCATTGGAATGGAGATCATTGGACTTTTCAACACAAATTCTCCCATGGATAGCTTGATATTATGGCACTTTCCAGAGCAATTTATGGTTCCTTCATTTGCAACCATCACTTGACACTCTAGTGTTGAATATAGGAAGCAATTCAATTCCTTGGCTATCTTGCGATGAATAAAATTATGGGTACTGTCTGAATCAATCAATACTATTACATTTTTCTTCTTGACATGTCCTTCTATCTTGACAATTCGAGGAGTGGTAATTTCAGACAATTCATTACAAGATATGGTCAGATTCATTTCTTATTTCTCTAGGGTTTGTTCTTGGTGTGTATCCTCTTCTTTTGATGTTTTTTGTTCCTTTTCTTCCTCCTCTTCACAATCTATGTAGAATAATTTCTTCTCAGCAAACTTATGACATTCAGTGTATTTTCTATCACAACTGTAACAAATCCCTTTTGCTCTTTCTTCTTCCAATTGTTGTGGTGTCAAAATTGTAGGTTGTGGAAAGCTAAGGGCAACAACACTTTCATCTTTATAGTTGTGAGTGGTATGCTTCCTTGTTTCCACAATTTTAACTTGAATGCTTTCTCCAATTAATCAGGTTCCCAAAGGAAAACCTCATGTTGGATGTTCTCCTTTAAAGTCCCTATGAACACATCAATCTTATGCTCCTCTTAAATATCTTTTACCCTTATATTCAATTTTTGGAAGTCCTCAATATGCTCCACCATTGAACCATTTTGTTTGAGATTTATCAATTGGCTAAAAACAGTGTTTCCTTTTGTATCCTCATAATGTGCTATCATTTCGTCCATAAAAATTTCCCAAGTGAAAATTTGTTTACGAGAGAAAAGCCATTGATACCATATAAACTGATTTGGTTCCAAATATAAAGTTCAATGCATACCTTTTGTGTGCTTTGCACTTTATGGAGATCGAAATATTGCTCCATCTATAGTATCCATCTTACGAGATCCTTGCCATTAAAATTCCTCATATCGATCTTTGGAACATGTTGGGTCTTCAATCCAACGTTAGATTCTATGAAATCATGAATAACATTTATTTTGTTCTCATAACGAGTTTCCTTTACTACCCTTTCAACATTAGTAAGAATTTCATGTAGCAACTTTGTCAAATCTATCTTCAAATCTTCCATGTTGCCTTTAAGTTTTGCTTCTATACCATCCATCTTAGCTTCCATGCCATCCATCTTAGCTTCCATTCCATTCTTTAAACCATCCATCTTAGTTTCAATTATTTTTTGTGAGAGCGAGTTGCACTTGGTCTCCTAATTTTGATATATCATGTTGCATTTCTTCCTTTTCTTCATATGTCATAGTAGAGATTTTAGGTTGCTTACTAGGTTTTTCCATTTTCTTTCTTCGGGTCATCAATGAATGATAATTATGCTTCAAAATTCCCTTTGAATAACTTCTAACTAATTTTTCAAACAAGGCTTATGTAAATTAAAAAAAAAAAACTACACACCTTTTTTTTCCACTTTGTATGAGCTCGATCTTGAAATGTCTGTAACTCTGTAATTTCGTATCTCCAAGTTCTGAAATTTCAACCTATGATAGCCCTCTGAGTCTTATTTCCAACCCTGCAATTCAGGTCACAATTGGATTCTTGAATAAAGAGTTATGCCTAGTCTTTGATGATGACCTAATTATAGATTGGTTTAGTAGAGAAAACTTGTATGACGTGTTGCATGTCATTGTTTCGACCTTAGGTTCTAAAAACGAAACCCAACAAACTAAATTCCATCTGCGTTCTACTAATTTTTACGAAATTTAAATAAGATGCACCGAGACAAAGTTATGACTATTTTCCCAAGGTGACCTACTTGAGATCCAATTCAGGAACCTGCCAAAACCCTAACTTCCTCAGCTCATGTCACTGGAACTATAGCTAGACAAGATCTGAAATTCAGTCATGTGGTTCATCATGATTTCATCTTAAATGGGTTTTAATTTCCGCTTCTGAAGCTTCGTAGAAAAAAACATTATAGTGAAAATTCCATGATGACCTTTTTGAAGCAGTGAAACCCTAGAATCCAAAGCTCTGATACCAATTGTTATGCAACCAGCTCACAAAATAGAAGAAATAAATAGATCAATCACTTGAAACGTAGCCTCTTCGAGGGGGCAACCTCCTTTACATTACACAAATGAATAATTCTTGGATAATACACATGCCAATACCTCCTTTATATATGTAGGAGTCTAAGGGGTTACAATATAATCAGAGTCGACATAACAATAATAATGTAAGGGCACAACAATAACAATAGTGGAGTTCTATGGGGCACAGTAATAACAATATGGGGACAACATGGGAACAACAATAAAATAAGGGGTACAATGACAATAATAATAAGGGAATACACTAGTATTCAAGGGACCTAACACAAAACAACTGAAACACCTCCTCAAGAGCACTTTTCCTTCGTCTATGTTCCAAATTTTACATTCAAAATCCAATAGATCTTGTGTAATTATTTCTTACAAGGTCATGAATATATATCTCTCTCTTAATTCCTTGACATCTAAGAAAGTAGTGGCTTTGAAATCTGAGTGAATATAATTGTATGTAGCTTTGGTAAGAGTGGTTTTTCACTGAAAGACATGAATCTATATATGATTGTTGAACCCTTCAAACATTACGGAAAAGTCACACTAGTATATTTCAGACAAAAATAGGAATGGGATTCAATGCAGCTTATGAGTCTGATGTCGATAGATGAAAAGTTTTCCAACTCTTTAAGTAATGGAGGTTGTCGTTATTTAAATTAGCAAACATATGTCATGTAATGGGAAAAACAACAAACAGACAGATTTCAAAGGGATATTAAAAAACGGTAGACAATGCCTAGCGTGACCAATTTCAAAAAGGGACACCTTCAATGTAAATATAGGTGAGAGGTGGAAAGTGTACATCCTAGACTAAAGAAGCCATAACTTGCAAGAGTGGGTTATCGAGGCTTCAAGACTTTTTGAGATTTGATCAGAGATCAATGGTGGGGAAGTCATATTTAAGGTTGAATTTGAAAAATTACAATAAATGGATAGTACTATCTCAACGGTATTTGAATGGATTCAATAGTTTTCATCGATCTAAAAAGTAGTGCAAAGAGATTCACTTCTAGGAGGGAGATAAGCCCATTAAGGGAAACAAAGCAAGTAAAGAAGGATCAAACCATGGACATATCAACTCCTTGGCTCTGTGTATATGAAACAAAATCATAAGTAGAGATAAAGCTCGTTTCCTCCTATTTGGAGGGATGTCATGCCCCATCCAACGCGAGTTTGCTATCCACTCAAACACACTGACGAAAAAGGGAAATCCCATCTAGAAACTTATTAAATTGAAGGGAGTTTATCCCAATGTCCTTGTAGAGGGCCACACAGAGTTATCCTAGAAGCACGAGCACCCTATCGCTAATCCTTAAGTTGAGTTTCAATGAATAATTGCTACAAGTATGTAAAACATAGACATAATCCATAGTTGTCAAACAAATCTAATATGAAGGCATCAACTTCTAGGAGAGAATAGGTATATTGAATAATGCTTCAAAGTAACTCAATTCTTTTCTAACAAATTTGGATGCCAAGGAGAGCATAACTAGTGACATTGGGAAAAATATTGAATAATAGAAATGAATTACGATGTAAAAGATACACTGTGAAAAGGTCTATGTAGAAAACCTATGTATGTGGAACCTTGTGGTGCCACAAAAATGCATGTTTTTATCTCTCACTACACAAAAAAAATTCTTGTAATGCAACATATCACACTATTTTTTTATGTGATGCATTGCAATGTAGAAAGCATAATATCTTTTGATGTGATGAATCAAATGAAATATGCGTGTGTGTGTGTGCGCACACGTGCAAAAATGTCACACTATATGAAAGTATTTTTCTTGTAGTGTAAGGTATTGCAGGGGAAAAAATTGTGCGATACATTGTAATCCATGAAGTTCCAAAGACATTGAAGTAATATTTTTTTTTCCATGTAATATGTCACATTATAAGAAACATAGTTTTGTGCCATGCATTGTTTCACATGAAAAATATTATGCAAAAGTCACACGAGAAAAAGTATTTTCTGATGATGTAATGTATTGCAAGAAAATAAAATTATGCCACATGTCACGCAACAAAAATATAATTTCCATGGGATTCAACATGCCACATGATATTTTTCATGCTAAATGTTACAATGCATAAAAGTATGTTCCCAATAGTGCAACATATCATATTTCCAAAAGAATTGTGCAACACTTCACACCATAGGAAACACAATTCCATGTGGTGCAATAGGTTTGTAATTGAACTTGAAGATAATCTTGACCTTGTGTATAGCAACATTCAATTCAAAATGAATAAATCATAACAATAATTGAACCATGATGGATGACCTAACCCTATGAAACCTTTTAAGTGAAGTGGAATTGCAAAGTAACTAACTCATTTCATACATGGAATATGGTATGCAATGTTTACACAGTTAACCCATATGTTATTGCTAAATTCCCTAGAAATCTTCCATTGAGACATTATTGAATCTAAGGTGTGTAATTAAACCTACTAAATTACCTAAAATCCTTCCATTAAGACATTATTGTATGCAAGGTGCTTAATCAAACTTAAATTTGTAAGAGACGAGTGACAAGTTTTACTATTTGTAACACAAACCTAATGACAAGTTTTTTAACCACTTCCATGAAAAAGAGAAAATATTGAAACTAGGAAAAAACATTGAAGCAAGAGAGGCTAAACCAAAACAAAAGACTATTTTGAAATTCAACAATGTGAAATAAATAGATATTTAGAATAGGAAAATTAAAAAGCTCAAAATAATGGAAATCATAATATATGTCTTTAATATATCAAAAAAATAAATTATATAAATGATAAATTTCTGTTATAATTCCATATTATATGTTATCAAAATTAGAGCCACGTTTAAATGGAATTGTATTTTACTTAATTAAATTACTTTATTTTATCTAATAAAATTTTAAAATATCGAGCTGAAACATTGTCTTCCTACGAGGGGTATATCAATGATATATGAGGAACTATTATCCTTTATTTGTTTGTTTTCTTAAAGTGGAATGGAATTATGTTTTTGTTCACTATATATGTGTTAAAACAATATTTCACTATCACTACAACGATCTTAGTATATGTGGCAATTTACCAACTATTTTAATTAATTATTTAATTAAATTAGTTATTTTCTTCGCGCTAACTTCATAATTATATGATGATCTATATTGTTACGATAATTGTGAAATCTTTGTAATCACATAGACCATCAGATTACCTAAAATAAGTATATGAGTTTCTATTTTAGTTTCTAGTCATAGTAAAGCCTTATATCTTTATTTACCTTACTTTATATTATTTTATAGAAAAGGAAACTGGTCCTATAATTCTAGTTAGAGTTTCAAATAGAGTTTCAAATAGAAAAAGATCTATTTTAAGGTCCTGTATAGTTTCCTAATATTAATGCATTCATTCAAGACCATCAATATGTTGTTAATTTAATAAAATATTAATTATATCTAATATTATTATAAATCGAGGTGCCGACGAGCTAGGCAACCGAGTTTTGTCTTGGATTGTAAATTTGGCTAAGTACGAAACTTGGGGGTTTCCAAGTATACTTGTAAAGCTTTGTAAACTGTTGTATAATATATTATTCGGGCAAACTCATTGTTAAAGGAGTTGCCCCTCCCTTTATACTGTGCAATTGTATTCATCATTTATAATTGTTGTTGATAATGAATGTGTATGGGTGTTCATTGGTATAAAGGATAACATAATAATACTTGGTTGCGAAACACAAACTAAGTAGGAGTAAGTGATTAGGCGTAGTCCACGAACATAAATATTGGTGAAAAGAAAGTGTTCGGTGGTGCCGCACCTCGCTAAGAGCGGTTGAAAGACTACCGCCGGCTTGGGGGCGTGACACCCAATCTCTCAGAAACGGGACCATGGCATGGCAATTTTCTCCATCGTTGTTGCCCTTCGTCATAATTCCCCTGGCTTTCTTGATGGACTTTCGATTTGTCAAAATCACTTCGTGAGTAGTCTGATCAAACTGTCCATGATATTCAAAATTTCCTTGTAGTCATTAAAAACCTTTTCCGCTTTTTGAAAATATCCATTTTACTACCTTGCAGGTAACTGTATTACCGAACACACAAAATGACAAAAACCAACACAAATGTTGAAGAATACCACATACCACTAAAGCCAAAAAACACATCTTAGCCAAAAGGGTTTTTTATTCTTTTTGTTGAATTAACTTTTTTTATTATTATTTAAGAAATAAAGTAAATATGTTTAAAATTTTAATGTGATAAAAAATTTTGTTGAAAATAAATTTATGATACATTATGATAAATATATGACCAAAAAAACTGATATAATCGATTTTACTCCTTGATTTGTTATAGTTATTTAGATTTTTGTTTACCAAAACCTTAGCCAAAATTAAATTTATTTCTAAAAAACTCGACTTACTTACATATCTCCATCATTATTTTGAATTGTATATTGTTGTGAGCAACCATAAAAACTCAAGCCCTGTAACTCTACGAACTTTCCCGACCTTAGAAGGTTGGCATAATTTAGCTGTAACTGAGCCCTTCAATTTGTTGTTTTCAACCTTAGACTGATGGCTGGGACCAGCAAGGCAAAAGTTGTAGATGACAGGAAGAAAGACGACTAGCCAAGGAAACTACAGTCGATTGCTAATAGCTTTGGATATATTGAGTTCTTTACCTTCTCTAATTTTAGTGGGCAGTTCGATTGGAGAGTCAATGAGAGCAGTCGTCATCCGATGAAGAATTTGGATCTTTAATGAATTAACATTGGTTGTTAAATGATAATTTGCATTTGGGAGAAAAAAACAAATAGTGCAAGAGATGGTACAATTTGTGACAGATCAGAGAGAGCTCTTTATAAAAGAATTGATTGAGCTGTTAATAAAAAGACTTGATTAATGGATAGAAGCATTGGGTGTTCTTTTGTAGATGCTAATGCCAGAGAGTGCAATTTATAGACATGGAGCGAATGGTCCTGCGAACCGGTACTGAAAAGTGTCTCGGATTAATTATCAGTAAAGTACATCTTGTTCCTGGGCATATCGCAAGTAAGTGGCTCAACTATTATTAGTTTTTCATTTATTTCAAAATTTTAGGAAGTTATCATTATTGTTAATCAGATGTAGATTACTTATTTTATTTAGAATGGTTTAACGGTTTTATTAAATGGTTAAGAGTTATTGTTTTTTTTAAGCAAGAGTGAAAGTTTGTTCCCTTACAAACTATTAGTAGGGTATTTTAGGTGGTTTGCTTTTCCTTGAATAATAATGACAAATCTCCCTGCATTCATTGATAGCACTCATTGTTGTTGGTTGAAAACTCCCGCCTTGAAAGAAAAAGTGTAACTATATTTATTTACAAGAGTGTAAAGCTTCATCAAATTTATTACATTAAAGAAAAAAAGACTTATCCATTTAGAAAACATATTTACTTATTTGTGGCACACGCACATGGAGAAGAAATTTACTTATTTGTTAAACACGTACATGGAAAAGAGAACACATAAGATAAACATAAATTATATTTCTATTAACAAAGATATGCATTTATAATACATTCTTGTGACCCTTGGTCCAAGTGGTCTCTTCGACTCGGGTGACTGTTCACATTCCACACCAAATATTAGCGGATTAGGTGTCCAACATTACCCCCCTTAATCTGAAGGGGTATATACGAGTCCAAGAAGAGAGCTCTAATAGAAAAATACAACAATGGATGACAAAAATAAGTTGAATGTGCTCTATGATATTATGGCATAAGGTGGGAGATCTCAAGGTCTCAATCGATGATGGTTTAAGGATGACCACCAACAATGGAATGCTTAGTGCAGTTCCTCGAACTCTTCCAAATATGGCAAGAATTTGAAGTCTTCTGCTAGAGGAAGTGCTCCTTAATGCCTTGAAGAGGGAGACCTTCAACCTAGAAAAAGAGAGGTTTACAACTTGTGGTGGTTTAAGGAAGGCCACCACAACTTTGAATCTGGGACTTTGGGTCTCTCGCTACAACTTTGAATCTTGGTATGGTTGTCTCTGGTTGTAGGCTCAAGCAACAAGTTCAGGTTGTGGCTCAGGCTCGTTTGATTTATCTTTGAAACTTGTAGATGACCATCAAAATTCCCCCCCATTAGATATAAGGTTAGAAGATGGAGAAAACTCAACTGCAAGACTTTTTAATATTGTAGAAGAAATTATGCGGTATGATTGAAATATCTTCTTAGTTGTTGAAGCCCATTGCCAAGAAGCGATCCATCCAGGGTGAATCTTTGTTCTTGCAGGTGGTTGGAAAAAAACATGTTGAAGGGAATGAATTTTCCAACTGCTTACACGGATGAAGATCAAAACAATGATCTTTCACATGGCCAACTCTATCACAATGTTAGCATTTCACAATATTTTGTGAATGTGCAGGAGGACCAGGAACAGGTGTATGAACTATCATGCAAAAACCCAAAACTATAGAAGTGGATCGGCTTGGAGTAGCTTGGAGTGTGAAGAGAAACCTCATTATCATAACCAAGGCCTGTTTTATTCTTGTTGTTGACAATCTCTTCCCAAGGTCAGATGATCGGCCTAAGAAATGCATGCTGGACATGAACATTTTCATGCAATTTTTTTCCTGAAATGGATATTCGATTTGAATGACCCTCAACTTCACTGACTTGATCACTTATTTGTTGTTGGTGGGAGCCTGTTTCAATCTCAAATAAAGGGTAGTTCTAAACAATGACAACTCTTCTGTATTAATTCATCTCGCTAGAACTAAGATTCTATATGCAAAAATTCAATCTTGTCTTGTGCATTTTGTAGACAAAATTTAATATTAGCAAGACTGGTTTTATTGATTTTGATTATGTCCTCAATTGTAGAGAATATCATATTATTTAGTAATACTAATACTCCATCAGCGATTTTTCGATTGGAGACTATTGATTTATTCAAATTATGGAAGAGTGTTCAACCCAAATGAAGTACCTCCACTCCCAAAGAAATAAGAAGTGTCAAAAAAACTTATTGAAGAGCTACTATCAGAACAAAATGTAAGTGCAATGTCAAACCCGAATATCAAGAACCAAAGCAAGTTGTTGTCCAAACCACTTCTGTATCTCAAGAGAATAATGTTGATGTAGTCTTAAGCTTTATGATTGTTTGATGAATTGAAAATACATATCCACTCAAGCAACATGCATGGATTGTCTGACCACATACAACATTATATATAACAACTTCAATGTCTTACTACCAGTGGATAAAATCAATCATTCTAATAGGTAAGAAATCAACCTTAATACATGGTTGCAGAGTATGAGAGATAAATTAGAGAGTTGATTGTGTGCAATGGTTCTTACAACATCCAATACAAATGAATTTGCGCCCCCTATGTGCAATATTTCTGATACTTTTATCCTCCTACAATGAAATTTCACACCTATTCTTCTCTTGGAACCATGACCATCTCCTTACAACCTTAAATTTTCTTCGATATATAAATAAAAAAATTACCCCTTATTTTGAAGGACCCTCGGCGCATTGATCTCGAAAATCAATGAAAGTCAATCATTTTGTGCTTCCTGTTAAATTGCTCCTCTGCATTCACCAAGATTTTAGATTGAAAATAATTTCCTTGCTATGCGTGAACATTCGTTGAATCCAAAACCCTACTCATGGTCGCTAGAGTAGTTGTATGAGCCTTTGAAAACTAGTTGTCAACAAAACGATAATATACCACTTTTACAAACTCTCCTCCACACAGTTTTAATCCATGTAAAGAAAATTCAACTTGTTTTGGTCATTCAATAAAGTTTAATGCACCAATAGTCAATACCATATTAAACACCATGTAGAAAGAGAGCTCAACTTCCATTGGTTTGCAGGAACAGGTCTGGCAATATTCCTCTTTGCAGTCGCAGGGGAAGGTTTTCTCACAGCAGAGGAATGACAGAGCTAATAGAGGTAACAAACTCTATTATAAAAAATGCTCAGAATGACATAAAATCCATAAGGAGGAGATCACTAGTTTACAAATTCCACTTGAACGGGGTAGGATATCACCTGCTCTTATACCATGTTAAACACACACATGGAGAAGACAAAAAATAAGATAAATGTGAATTATATTTCTATTAACAAAGATATACATTCATAATACATTCTTGTGACCCTTGGTCTTCATATACCAAACGGTCTCTTGGACTCCCGTGAATGTTCACATTCCACATTATTCAAATATGAATTTATATTTTATAAATAGATTAAAGAGAATGATAAAATTACTAAAAAGTAAGTTTTATAGCATGTAAGAAATACCTCACATAAAATCATCTTTTACTCCTATTAATTTATGAAAAGGAGGGTGATGATATTTCAAAATGTTGAGTTTTATTATAATCCAAGTATTAGGTTGGATCATAAATTCAGCGTTGGTTAAACCATTAGCTTCTATATTTCCCCTTATCTACATATTGAAGATTAAGATGGTTTAGAGACACTCTCAATTTTTTGACCTCTTCCAAGACAAAATTTAGAAACACATTGTGACATATTTATTCATCTTTTAACCATTTGATGACATCACCAAACACGTGTAAACTATTAATTCCGTTTTCGTTTGTCATCAACAATAATAGTCATAATTTTAGTGCCACTCATTATACATGATTATTTGACCCCTCTCAATAATGCTCTAAAATTAATGGAATGATTATATATGATACAGGTGGATATCAATGACCACCCACCTATTCCATTGCCTCAAGGCACAATTCTCCATCTTGCTAGATTTTGTATGGTTTTTTGTGTCCTAAAATTATGAAGTCATTTTGAGGCCCTAAACAATGTTTTTTCGATGTGCCAGGGTCCCAAGTAATGGCCATGGGATTTGGCTTGGCCCTAATAAAAATTTGTAAATATCAACTAGACCTTTCGAACATGCTATCAAGCATGCCAAATAGAGATTGTATGCAAAATTTGTGACCCTAGGAAGTTGACATACCAACATAACATCAAGTCTTGAAAACATTTTTTAATTTCATCTTCTAAGGTTAGGATTTTGACATCTAGGATTGTTTATTTATGTGAAAAGGTCATTTTGTTGGCCTTTTGTAATAGATATTAGAAAAATCACATAGTCCTCTTCTCTCTTTGTGTAGAGATAGCTACCACCATTCTAGAAAAATTGTGTTCTACAGAATTATATTACTTCATTTACTAATAAAAATAGGGTTTCCACCACATTAGTGTAGTCCCTGTTATATTTCTTTGTATGTCTTCCATTTACTTTCATGCATTTCATTTCATTCCTTGTACACCCCAAATCAGTCGTATTAAAGAAATCCAATCTTTCTTTTTTCTTAGTGGACACCCTTGATGAGTTTAGGGTAAAAATGGTTGGGTCTCGAGCTAGTTTCACTAGGGAACTATCACTCTCGCAAACTAAAGAACCCTTCCATGGTAGAAGGAAAGAGAGAAGACATAGCAATAGATCCTATAAATTTGTTGCTCGAGGAAGCACTTGTGTGACAAATAAATGAAATGATGGTCGATTTCATCAAGATCCATCAACAACTACCAAAAATGGCCAAGGCACCTTTAACAAGAAGAAATTGTAAAGGTGTAACATCCTTCTTGGAACAATTTAACTTTGATATCCCCTCTATTCGAATACCAAATATATGAAAATTCCTTGGTGAAATGGTTAATTTGGCTAGAGGGCTATTACTCTATCGAAGCATTTTTTACAATGAGAAGATCACCTTCGCATTACCAAAAGTGGTTCCCCATGTCAAACATTGGTGGGAAGGTTACTTAGAAAGACACAATGAAGATGCATTTATGATGTTCAATTTAGGTCCAACTTGGGATGTTTTTACTAATTCCTTAAGGAGGAATTCTATCCTATAGGGAACTACAATGAACAATACATGAGATGGACAACCCTAAGACAAGAGAGAGACTATACAGTGCAAAAGTACACCAATGGTTTTCATACCTTACCCTCAAAGTTGGGTATTAAAGACTCCAAGGGACAAAAATCCTTGAAGTAATATAGTGATATACATAGGTATATCCAAATAGGGATGGGTTTCCTAGAAATAACCTCTGTAGGGGTCGCTTATCAATATGTTGTCAAAATCATGTAGAAATTGAAGCAATGGAATAAGTCGGAATTAGAGTCTTCAAATCCGTCACAACAAAAGTCGACTAAAGGCAACCCTAACTCACAGAACAAGGGACAAAGCGAGACTCAACCTCAAGAAAACCATCCCAAGTCAAAGGGGAAGAAGGATAATGGGAAGTCAATAAAGGACACTAGAAAGTGGTGTGAGTTTCACAAAATATCCTAACACAACACTCATGAATGTTGCTTGAAAAAATCATTTTTCATGAAGTTTAAAAAAAAGGAAATAGACTCTGGATCTAATTTTGATTTAAAATAGGATAAAGAAAAAAGGACCATCAATGCAGAACCCAATGTTACCATCATGACAAAAAGGATCCAACCAAAAGAGCTAGAGGAGCTTGAAGAGGGAGAGTGCTTGTTCCACTCACAAATGTGGGTGAAGGGGAACCCACTCCATTTCCTTATTGATAGCTCGAGCCAAAATAGCCTTATATTAGTTGATGTCATCAAGGGATTGAAGTTTCCAACAATGCCACACCCCCAATCATAAATTGTTAGTTGGTTAAGTCATGGATAAGTGTTTTGTGTCATCTAGTACTGTTGGATGTCCTATGGCATCAAGCCCTTCAAATATGAGGTATTATGTGAAGTTTTCACACTTGAAGTTTGATATGTTACTTTAGTAAACCCTTATATGTAAAATATTCATGATTTTCACGAGTCTTGTCCTTGTAGTTTCATTTTTACTCTTAGTGTTCAGATATACTAGATAGCAGTGGTAGTCCCAACCATTGTAGTTTCATTGATCTCAGCAAAAAAGAGCCAAAACGTAATCTCTCAAACTACAAATTTCATTCTCTTCATGGTTTGCTCCAAAGGTTAAAGGAAGGTCGCTTCAAGCACCACAACCTCTACACGAGCTATCTCTACACAATAGAAACAAGTGGAGAAGATTTTGGAAAAGATTGGATTGGGCTAAAGGGTGCTTTGGTATGGAAAAGACAATATAAATACTTCAAGATTATTTTTACAGGCCAAATATTTAACAATATATATATCAATATATCAAATCATGCATTCCTATCATTGAAAAATTAAACATCAATAAGCATGGGTTGTACAATCCCCTACCTACCCCGGACAAGCCTTGGGAGTTAGTATCCATAAACTACATGTCATGTTTACCATCCACCAAGCATGGAAATGAGTGTGTGTTTGTAGTTTCAACTAGTTCCCCAAGGTGGTAATTTTTGCACCATTCAAGAAGATTACCATAGCTAAAGCCACTATTAAACTCTTCTTTGATAATTTTGGGATCATTTTGGGCTACCTTGAACCATTATTTTAGAATCATAGGGATAGTAAGTTTCATAGCACCTTTTTGTCAAACTTATGGTATCTCATGGATACCAAGTTAACCAAACAACTTCCTTTCATCCCCAATCATATGGAAGAATAGAAGTTTTCAAGAAGATGATTATTCGTATCTTGCACATGTACAACTCCAAGTATCCTTGTACATGGGATGAACGTCTTCCATATGTTCATCATAGTTATAATAGAGCTCTCCATAACTCTATTGGCCACAATCCTTTTCAATGTTCATGGTGTTCCAACCATTGGCCCCAATTGATGTAACTATGCCCACATCACTCATAGAGTCCTCCCATGATCAAGTCAAGGAAAATAAGGTAGCCAAATTTGTTAGTAGATCCAACATTTCTAACAATAGGTCCATGTTATCCTATAGAAATAAAATTCCAAGTACAAACAATGGAATGGCTAATAGAGGTTTGCACATAAGTTTTAGTTTGGTGATAAGGTGTGGTTACATTTACAGAAAGAGTTTCTCACACACCCCAATAGGAAGCTTAATTACTCGAATCTGGGCCTTACATAATTACAAAGGTTTTGGATGAAAATGATTTTGAATTGAGCATTCCACTTCCCTTGGCTTCCACTCAATGTTTAATGTGGAGTTGTTTTAACCATATTTTCCACCTCTGTTGGACACCTCAAAGGAATTCAAGCAATTGGCCTCCACATAAATCAATCCTAACTGCATTGAAATGTCTACGGTGGATCATATCATGGACACCATGATAAAGGATACATAACTGCATTGAAATGGATACATTGGATCATATAATAGACACTAAGATAAGGGACACTCACTAGCAACACATACAACTGTATTGGGTTGCGAGGGAAACTTCTTCACCAAGGAAAGTAGCTGACTAAGAGCCAACTTTAGCAGAATTTTCCCCATATAGTAGGGGAACTCAATGAAATGGAGACTATTTATTCCTAAGAGGGGAGGACTGATCTAGGTGGATGTCAATGGCTACCCACCTATTCCACTAGCTTAAGGTACAATTCTCCATCTTGGAAATTTGTCTATGGCTTCTCAGGTCCTAAAATTTCAAGGTCATTTTGAGGCCCTAATTGATGGGTTTTTTATGTGGTGGGGCACCAAGTGATATTTTCATACTATTCTCTAAGATCTAGTAAAAAATTGTAACTCTTAGATAAACCTTTCTAATGGGCTATCAATCACACAAAATATAGATCACATGCAAAAGTTACAACATTGGGAAGTTGACATACTAATTAACCCCATTAGGTCTTGCAAACCTTTTTGCATTTCATCTTCTATGGTTAGGTTTTTTAACCTATAGGATTCTTTCTTTGTATTAAAAGGCCATTTTTTCGGCCTCTTGTAATGTTGTTTGGTGAATGCACGTAGTTTCTAACTCTTTCTCTCTCTCTTCATAAATAATTACCACCATTGTATTTAGTTTATGTTCTATAGTATTTTATTATTTCACTTACTAATAAATGTTCAGCTTCCACCACATTATTATATTATATGTTATATTTTTTGGTTTTCTCAATTTACTTTCCTACATTTCATTCCATTCCTTTTAGCCCTTGCATCAATATGCAAAGAAAATGATCTCTCCCATTCTAGATACAATAGAAGCCCCTTGTGTTGCCCCATAAAAAAACCCAAGGGAAAGCTCTTATTGATTTGTTCTTGAACCACTACCCTTGTTGATTTTTCTTCCTTATCCTATGGAAAATGATTCAATATGTTGATTTCATTAGCTACACATATTTTCAAATTATTTCAAAAACAAAATGGGAAATACCCAACAATGCCCCCTACGATACTAATGAGGGAGAAACATAAAAGTATTCTTCTATAGATTCCTTACCCAATTCTTCAAACTTTCTTTCAATAGAATCTCCTAACTGGACATTTTTCAATTATATTAGTACTTCCACTTCTTGCCACACCTATTTTAAGTAGTCAAAATCCATAATCAAATGACCATTTTTCTTCTCATAGTACGTTTCTAAGACCCTAGTAAAATCCTCTTTTTTAATATGTCCCAACTTAATACTTTATTCATTAATAAAAACCACATAAAATAATTTTATTTAGAAGGACATTTAAACTTCCAAATATAATGCCACCACCATTGAGTTTTTCTTCTTCCTTCCTCTATACATAGAAGCATATATAAAAGCCTAAGAAAGTAATCGCGTGAAGGGGGCAAAACTAGTTTAGTTCATCCTAATTTTCCTAGATTCAAACATGACTCCTTTCTAATGATAAAAGTTAATTATATAAATCTACTTCATTACCTATGTAAGCCATGTATTCCTCCATATAAAAGTTTTAAGTGGGTCTACAATGTTGGAAAGCATGCAAAAACTTATGTACTTTAGTGATTGAATCATAGGTTTTTTCTTCCACTCTCAACCCCTGCATCCTTTCCAATTTAAATCAGGATCCTTTCACCCAAATTTTAATCCAGGACCCTCCCAATCAAAGGAAACACCTTCACAACTAACTTCCACATCATTTGAAATATTATTCTTATAAATTCATGGAAAATTTTTGGGGCTAATGTTTGCCCTTAGGCGAAATTAAGGGGTTTTAAATTTTTAGTGGGCGAATATTTAGTATCATAGTACATTTTTACAAATCGCCTCAAAGAGCCCACCTTATTTTAAGGGAGATGGTAAAAAAGGTAAATCTAGCCCTTGAAATTAGAAGTTACAACCTTCCATTCGCCCTAACTTTCAAGAATAGGTTTTATTTAAGTGAATCCTATGGGCCAAATACCATATTTATAAAAGAGGTATGGTAAATTAATAAAAATATAAATAAATGAGAGGTGTGGTAAATAAATAAAACATTTTCTATATTTACTCCATAAGTCACCTTATATACATGCAAGGTTGTAAACAAATATATAAATAAAGTGGAGGTATGGTAAATAAATAAAACCTCTTTTTATATACTCAAATTGTATGGTAAATAAATAAAAATATAAATAAACTAGACATATGGTAAATAAATAAAACCTCTTTTTATATTTAGTCCATAACTCTCTTTTTATTTATGAAGGCTCAAAAAGAGGTTTTATTTAAGTGAATCTTATGGGCCAAATACCATATTTGTAAAAGAGGTATGGTAAATTAATAAAAATATAAATAAACGAGAGGTATGGTAAACAAATAAACATTTTTTTGTATTCATTGCATAAGTCACCTTATATTTACGAACACTCAAAAAATGCGTTATATTTAGGTGAAACCTATGGGAAAAATACTATGGCCCAAATACCATGGGCTATATTATTATTAATACCATACAAAAAAACATTATTAACCATAATATTATTATTAATAAAAATAAAAATGGCACATGGTATTGACCCATGGTATTCACGTGGAATGTAGCCTCTTTAAATGGGAGAATTAAACCAGTATAGATCCATCTTTATTCTGGATCTACTAAGCCCGGGGATCAAATATCGTGATATGCAAACTAGCATAGAGTGAAAAATTATTTGATCCCTCTAGGGGCTTGGTGGATCAAGAGTAAAAATGGATGTTGTAATTTAATGTATGTTAAACATTTTAACTTGGTTAAAATAAAAAATAAAATAAAAATCAATTATTAATTTTATTAATTTTTATAAATTACTAATAGTAATTTTTAAGCTCCAGGTTTATGATAACCCATGGCATTGACCCATGGTAATACCATGGTATTCATGTGAGCATAGACTATTTAAAGGGGAAATTCTATCATCGTAGATCCATCTTAATTATGTGCTTGCGAAGTGCTCAGATGGATAAATAGATTTCATCCCCCTAAGAGTGGTAGATGTGGAATTAAGATGGATATAGATTGGTTTTTATGATAATGAAGATATTAAATAGACTTAGGAAATTATATTGTAAAAACATCTTAAGGTGAATGGTTAAAGCTACATTTAGACACTTCCCAAAATTTAGTAAAAAATACCAATATCTCCATTAATATTGGTTTTTAACTTTTTCTGGTTTAACAAAAAAAATTCAAATCAATGAAACCTTATCACTCTTTCCGCATCACTCTCGCAGAAGATTTCTCACCATTTTTCAAACATTCTCAATATGATATCTTCATGAAAATGTTTAGGTATTGATATTGGATTAGTTGTTTGAAAAATAAGTTTGTTTGTATAACCTTTCATCTTCTGTGCTATTCTTAATTTTTCCTAATGATCTGTAGGGATTGGAGCCACTGCACCATGTTTTCCTAAAAGGTGGAGATTGTTCACCGAAAAGGAAATTAATCTAAATGTTACAAAGCTGTTAAAAAATGCTAGACCTATGAGGGTAGTGAATTATGCTAATAAGCAATTTAGATTGGGAGAGATGTAATTAAATTTTATTATTTAATTGAATATTTCTATTTAAAATAATAATAAATCTACATTTATATATTCATATATTGATTGGAAGGATTCTCACAATGGTCACTTATTTCAATTAGATCCCCTTCAAGCCTTTGGGATACCTAATACTTTCTTATATAATATAATTAGGGCTTGCTACTTGTTGGCATGTTGGGGTAAACAAAATCGATGTGTTTTTTTTATCTCGTAATTGGACCCTGTGGAATAAGAAAGAAATTTGATAACTTGAAAAAAGTGGTAGGTTGACAAAATTTGTAGAGAAAATATTAATCTCTCCTACCTTGACAGAACTCGTTGTCAATATCAACACCTACAAAACCTTTGTTGTGGAATATTATCAAAACTAATAGAAGGATATGGAAGAGTGTATTGTAAGAACCTTGACAAACACGGCCATTGAAACTTGGAACATTGTTTTTAGGAAGATAAAATTATGTTTCTTTTTTACAAACATGTATGTTAGTATATTACAGTTTAATGAATATGTTTTGTTATTATAAGATATGGTTTCATACTTTAACAAAACATTTGCCAAGACTTCACAATGTTTTATTATTCAATAAAAGATTTGCTAAGATCTTACAAGATTTTATAATTCAGTGAAAGATTCTCCATCACTATACAAGATAATATAATGTGGTGAGAGATTCACCAAAAAAGTTATATATAAATATTATATTATTGATAAAATCACCTCCCATTTTTCCTATGTATCATGGGGATTAGCCCGTTTATTATGCATATAAATTTAGGGTGGTTCTTAAAATTTTCCCTGTATAAATTATATCCCTCCTTATATGATCTTCAATTGAGTCCAAATACATATATTTTTGAGTCACAACTTGACACCACAACCCTTCACCTAGAATAAGCTTCCAAACACTCTTAGCTACCAAAGCTCCTGAGAAAAGGAAAATGTTGTTAATGATCCATGCTCCCAACAACTTTGGTAAACTAGAATTTTCCATCCTACCCACAAAATCACCATTCTAAGATAATCCTCCACACAAAAATTAAAGCCTATCCTTTCGGGATCCATGACATGGACATTAAGTAGACATGAATTTTCTTGAAAATGAATTTAATTAGAACATGCCTTCCTCCCTGTGAGAGCTCATTGTAACTCTAAAATGTTAGTTATTTTTCTAGTTTAGTTATAAGTCAATTTAAGTCCCATCTCAAATAGATTTTTGGTTTTGTGTAGAACCCTTAGTATTTCATCCCACCTTTCAAATCCATCCTCAAATAAGGAAAAAAAGTAGAGCGGAAAATTCTGCTTCCTTCTCTATTTCCAAAAAAGAAGTTGATAATTTACTTATGTTAGCCACCATCCCTTTTTCACTGCAGTACAAATACAGAGTGCCATGCAACTTGTTTAGGTCCCACGTGCTACTGTCACAAAATAATAATATATCATCTACAAATAAAAGATGTGAAATATATGAATTCAATGCATATGAGCTTCTTTGAAGATCCATGATCTCTTTTCCTCTAGTAATGACCAAGTAAGCCCCTTATATGGTAGAAGAAAAAAGAGAGGTGACAAGCATGATGTTTACCTAATAACTCTTCCTTCTTTGATGAAACCCAAAGTACAAGCATTGATGATAGTTTAGAAAGACACCATCATTACACAGCTCATCATCTAGGTAATGAAATATACCTCAAATCCCAAATGTGTCATCAATAACCTTAGGTAAATCCAGTTAACCTTGTCATAGGCCTTTGATAAATCCTTAGAACCAAAATATCCTCACAGTTGTCGACTATATAAGAAATTGAATTGCTCATGTAAAAATTGTCTCAAACAATTTATTTTAGCCTATTTGCATTGGTATTTGTCATTATTCTATCAATACAAGATGTAGGAAGAAAATATTCAATGGAGAATGTATCATTAAATTTTGGAATAAGAGCATATTTTTATTCAAGGTTTTTAACATTCTTCCAAACAATATTGTATCCACTACCACCCAAATCAAATCACTTTCCAATAAATGTAAAAATTCCACCAAAATTCCATAGTCTTGTTGTCTAAACGTGAACTATTATTCTTCTGAGGACTACAAAGAGTAGATTTTAAAATATTATGAAGATATAGTTTGTAAGGGGCATTGTAGTTTGATCCTACCACTATGAAGAGAAGGAGATTTCTCCAGTAATCAAGTGTGGATTCATGATTTGAAAATATAGAATTGTAACTCGTCAGGAAAGGAGAAGTCATAGCCCTAGACACTGCTATCTCTAAAACTTCTCAGACTAAGCCTACATGATGTATTTGGAAGCAATTTTTTTTATATTGTTGGTTGTTGCGACATCTAAGATATTGTTAATCACAAATCCAACATTTTTTGGAGTTGTTACGAAGTAAAACGATAACCATGTTGATTTTTTTTTTAATCCACCTTTAAAGTTTCTTTTGTGGACCTAACACATATAGCCATCATCAAGCAAGTGTAGAACCACTCTATAAAGAAGATCCATCAAAATGTTTTAGATGGAGTTATTGAGCCAAATATTTTGGATGGAGTTATTACTGGTTCAAAATTCATAGAGAAATTCATAAATGACTTGGGTAAATTCATACGTATGTGAATGTTGTCTAAATCAATATCATGTGAAAATTTTAAAAGGAGATACGGTAAACAAAAGGCTTGGGTAAAACATTTTTCGTACATTTATTTAAGGACATTTGCCTTTTCTAAAGTGAAAAGTGGTTTTTTTAATTGGGAGTCCACAATTTGATTTCTTTTTTATTCAAAAGGTAAAAGGGGTGTTTTATAAAGAAAATTTTCTTAGGTGTTTTAAGATTTTAAAGAAAGGAAAATACATATTAACTATTTTTTTGGAAAATTAGTGAAAAGTGTTTTGTTTATTATGATTGGGTGTTCGATTGTTATTTATTTATTTATTTTATTTTATTTCTTTAGAAGTGTAGTGAGGCCTCTGTTGGGATTTTGAAATGGAGGAGAAACTCTCCAATCCAAAATGAAGGGGAGATATTATGGAAGTCGGCCACAACTTCGACCAATAATAAAAACTCACATGATCTCATATTAAATGATACCAATTGTTCAATGTGGATAATAAAGATGAAGATATTCTAAAGAAGGGCAGTTGAGAAATAGTGGTCACAAAATATGAAAAATTAGATGTTAAAGATTTAGCAGTAATGGAAAGAGCCCAAAAATATGCAACAACAAAGAGTAAAATAAATGATTCAAGAGCACTATGGAATCCTAATATTGTTGTAACAACCAGTGCCTGTAAATCTTGAGAGATTTTGCAAAAGGCATACCAAGGTATAGACGAGGTCAAGAATGCCAAAACTTCAAATTCTTTGAGAGAAGTTTGAAACTTTGCAAATGAAAGATGCTAAATCAATATATTAGTTTATGACTTAGGTCATGTAGGTAGTAAATTAACTTAGAGCTTATGGAGAGAGTGTCACAAATCAAAATGTGGTTGAGAAAAAATTTAGAAGCTTCATACCTTCATTTGACATTCTTGTGGCAGTAATAGAAAAATTAAATAGTTGACCTAATTTTCAAATGAAGAATTCACAGGTTCAAAACTTAATCATAAGTCAAGAATTAAAGGTAGAAATGACTCATTAGAACATGCCTTCTAGACTCAAGCCACAATTTGTAGAGGAAGTGGTAGACATAGTGTAAAAAGAGGTATAAGAGGAAGACGATATTCAATAGGAGAAAAAATGCATCAAGTCAACCAGAGAAACCATAGTATCAACCATAGAATCAAAGAGGAAGACGTAGAAATAATAAAGGAAGTGAAATGATGGAAAATGTAAATATATAGTCTTATTACTAAAAGAAGTATGGGAATTTTGAAATTGAATGTAGGAAGATGTAGACAAATTTAAACAAAGGCAACACTGATGTTTCAAGCACTAATGGAGGAAGAACATCTTCCATGTTTCTTTCTTGTTCAACAACTCAGGAAAACAACAATGAAAATCTATGGTTACTAGATAGTGGTAGTAGTAATTATATGGAAAATAACATATATATTTTTCAATTTTTGATGAAATAGTTAATTTTCACATTAAACTAGGTGATGATCATCTTGTTAATGCCTAAGGAAAAGGATCTATTACAATTAAAACCAAACATAATGAAAATATGGACATTCATGGTGTGTATTATGTGCAAATTTTGAAACATAATCTATTAAGTGTAGGACAAATGGGTCAAAATTGTTTTGAAACCAAGTCTAATGGTCCTACCTGAACAATTCTTGACGGGCCACCCAGTGAAAAAGTCATAACAAGGATATAAATGAACAAATATATCATGTTTCCTAGCCACGAAAAAATTAAAACATTGATTATCATATGCCCAGTTTGTAACAAGCTCTGATGAAACTTGGTTATAACATCTTCGATATGGCCACTTAGCTATTAACAATATTGATCTTTTGAAAAATAAGTCTATGGTTCAAGGTATAACTATGATAGATGTCCATCATTATCCATGTGAAAGTTGTATCCTTTCCAAACACCAAAGAAAGAGTTTTCCAAATGCTAACAGCTATAGAACCAAATGTTCACTTGAATTAGTACATGCAAATCTTGGTGATCCAATGCAAACCCAATCAATAGGATGAACTTTTTTCTTTCTAACATTTATTGATGATTTCAACAAAATGACATGGGTCTTAGTCAATGGAAACAAATATGATTCATATGAAAAATTCAAGCAATTCAAAGCCATGGAAAAGAAGCAAAGTGGCAAGAAAAATAAAGTATCAAAATCAGATTGAGAAGGTAAAAATGATTCCATAGAGTTTGCATCATATTGTAGGGATTAATGTATCAAGAGGAAATTTACAACAAGGTAAACTCCATAGAAAAATGGAGTAGAAGAAATAAAAAATTAGACAATTGTGAATATGGAAAAAAGCATGTTAAAGGGAAAGAATTTTCCAAATGCGCATTGGGAAGGAGTAGCATGTTCAATTTATATTTAAAAGATCTCCAACTAGAAGTATAAAAGGAAATGTTCTTTTGGAAGCTTGGAGTAGTGTGATTACATATGTATCACACTTGAGAATATTTGCTTGTGCAGCTTATCACATGTTTTAGACTAAATGAGACAGAAATTGGATGAAAAATGTGAAAAATGCATATTTGTTGGATATAATTGCTGGGTTGTGTTATATTCTTTCCACGACTACCCTACACATGGAGGGATTATAAGGGGGGTGGTAGGCCCCCCTGTACATTGCGTTGGGAGCTGCCCAGGGTTCAAGGCAACGTCTCGAGATTTTTTTTTTTTGCACCCTATATTAGGTGGGAAGACCTACCTATGGTTTTGTGCATGGATTTTGCACATGGTTTTGGGCTTGATGGTTTTTTGTCCATGGTATTTTGTAGAGCCAGTCAAGGTAACTACAATTATGTTCTAATCCAGGGTTAATGGATTCGGGTTTATGGATGCTTCAACATGTATAGATATGTATTGTAACATTGAAAGGAACATAATAAAAAATCAATCTGGTAGTCCAGGTTGTGGGATGCAGGGGAAAATCTCTGTGTATACCTGTTTTATGTTTTATTCTCTTGCCATTGTTTATTTTTTGTTTTTTAGAATTCGTATGCAGGTAATTTCTATACAGGGTTAAAATCTACAATAATGAAGAATACAAGGTCTAGAAATTGCATTTTCCCTAAGAAAACAACTATTTCAAGAGTCGTTAAATTCTTTGAAGATAAAACATGGAATGATAAAGATAATGGGACAAATAGGAATCAAATTTCTCCACATGAATTTAAACTAGGTGATGCAGTAGAAGTAGAATAACCAAGACAAGGATTCCCATGCCCACAAGTTCCAGCTAAAGGTGTGAACTGAGGAGGATAAATTGTGCATAATCAATCTTGAAGAAGAAAATATAATCCCACCATTTCGCAAAAAACAAATAGTTTGAGAGAGATTTATGAAAAACTAGATAATGAATAAGCACATTTTGCTTTACTTTCTTGCTAGCCAACATATTTTGAAAAAGTAGTCGAAAAGAAAGACTGGGTTAAATCTATGAATGAAAACATTACAACCATACAAAGGAATAATACATTGAGTCTTGTAGAACTACCAAAAGTTGAATCAAGCATTGGAGTCAAATGTGTCTATAAGACCAAATTTAATTAATGGGGAAAATTGAAAAGCATAAAAAAATATTTGTAGTAAAAGGCTTTGCACAACATGGAGCATATTAGGAAGAAACCATCATCCCAATAGCAAGATTTAATATTGTTAGAACTAAGTATTAACAATAGTAGAAAATAATCATTAGCTAGTTTACCAAATAGATGTCAAATTATCCTTTTTTAAATTGGATCTGAAAGGAAGAAGTTTATGTAAATTAGCCTCCAAGTTATGAAATAAAGGGCCAAAACCAAAAATTTCACAGGTTAAAACAGACTTTCTATGGTTTAAAATGAGCTCCTAGAGCATGGTACAATATAATTGATTTATATCTATTGAAAAAATGATTCAAACACAATGTGAATGAATCCACTCTCCGTACAAAAAGATATCTACAACGTAATATTTCTGATGTTTACATTTATGTTGATGATATGATTTACGTAGGAAATTTGTAGCTTGAATATTTTCAGACACCCATGGAGAAGGAATTTCAAATGAGAAAATTTTATGACATGAAATATTTTCTTGTCATAGAAGTTAAACAATATAGAAAAGGATTTTTCATTTGTCAAAGGGACATTTTGACAAGGTTCAAGATAAGTGAGTGTAAGCCAACAAACACACTATTTGTCCAAGGAACCAGACTAAGAAAAAATGAGAACCATCCAGTAGTCAATTCCACTTTGTATAAGCAACCAATATGTAGCATAGTATTTTTCATAAAGGCCCGACATTCTGTATTTAGTCAATATTATATCTAGGTTCATGGAGTCACCAAAAAAAACTCATTGGAAAGCAAAAAAAAGGGGTTTAAGGTTTATTGTAGAAACAATACAATATGAAATTTTGTACACTGATTCAAAGGAAAACCATCGTATTGGTGATACATATAGTGATTTTTCATGAAGCATTAATGATAGAAAGAGTGCCTCAGATTATGCATTTCACCTAAGTATATGACAAATTTCATGGACATCCAGGAAGTTACCAATTGTCACCATTTCATCAACATAAGCAGAGTATGTCACAACAACAAAAGTAACATGCCAAGCAGTTTGGTTAACAAGAATAATTGGTGACATTGAGCCTAAAAAAGGAGAAGCCAAATCCCATTTTCTGTGATAATAATTCAATTATTGTACTTTCCAGAAATCACATGTTTAGCTACAAACTTCACTTTTTCCATGAGCTTGTCAATAATGGAGATATATCTCTTCAATTTGTGGGTCTAGAGACCAGCTAGCAAATATGTTTATCAATCCATTATGAATACATGTTTTTGAGTTTCAAAGACAACACTTAGGCATTATCACTATTCATTGAGCCAAGAAGCTCATTTTACAGCCCAATATAGGGGGATGTGTAATTTTTTCCGTATGTCCGTGTCCCTTTAAAATAAGAATGATGTTCTAAATAGAAAAATAATATTGACTATAATTAAAAAAAAATGAATATGTTGTAAAGTAATTAGAAATAACTTTAAAATAAAAATGATGTTCTAAATAGAAAAATAATATCGGCTATAATTAAAAAAAATGAATATGTTGTAGGGTAATTAGAAAAAAAAAAAAAAAAATCTAAATCAGTTGTTTAGATATTATATTTTTCAAAAATATTTCAGCTAGAGATTCAAATAAACTATTGGAAGATCTATGTTAATTAATTGATGTGGACATCAACTTCATATATATATATATAGAAAAGAAAATGTTTTTATGGTTAAAATTTTTATGTAGTCTTATATATATTTATTTAGCATTCAAAAATACAATTTGAACAATAAAAAATAAGACATTGTATTTTACACTCTAAAAATATTTGCACGTAAAGAAATTTGATCCCTTTCCGTTCATGTTAGATTAATATATGCTGATAAATATAACAATATAGATTAAAAGAAAATAAAATTGCATATTAATTCTAATGAACACTTATCCATATCATTTTTAAATTACAATATTTTTAAAATTAATTAATTCTAAATATCTTTAAAATCTCATAATGCTAAATAAATTGAACAATCCGATCCTTCTGACTTGATCCATCTTTGTAGACAGTTGTCTTTCATGTATCACAAAATTGTACCATTTCTTGACGTATCTCTTAAAACTAAAACGCTTCATACCCACAAATAATGTGCCCACGTATTCTTCAAATCAATATGTACAGCGATCATAATTTTCGGACATCACAATCGGAATGTCAAATAGTCGAGCACCGTAGCGGTTAGATCAGTCACCATGACAGGTTCATGACACAGTGCCTGCTAACTCAGGTAGACGTAGATATGAAAGGTCTGCATATTACCTTTCAGATGGCACCTGTGCTACCTGCGTTCTATAAGTGCCCCATATCTCATTCCCGCTTCAGTACATACACGAGGAAATTATGGTATCCCGAGGGCGAAACAGCCCATGAGTTGTCAACATCTGCTTGACAAGTGTGAACGCTCCAGAAAAATGTTAAGACCAATCCAGGTGAGTCAACAATTGTAAGATGGAGGAGGTTAAGGGGTCAAATCTTGTCCCTCCACAAATAACATAAATTTGGAAACCTACATCATTCTTTGAGCATTTTGGAGGAGCGCGACCGCTGAGTGGTGGAGTGCAGAGACTTGTGGCCAACCAGAGCTCGAGAAGGAGGGGGATCCTATAAGCTAAGCACAGGTGGAGCTGCAGCCAATGCATGTTGGCCTCTTGCGGCAATGCATACTCTTTCCAGGACTCGTTGCACTAGCTTTCTTACGACACTTGGCCTCTGTCCTCGCTATCAATGACCTCTGTTTCATATGTTCAGGGGTGACATTCTGGTAAGCTTTTCGATGGTCTGTAGCGCTACAATCCTTCTGATACCGGTGGCCTCATTTTTCGTCACCTGAATAGTTTCAATTTCTCTGAACCCGTTGCACTAGCTTCCTCTGTCGCCTTCCATGACCTCTGTAGGCTCAATTTCATGGGTGGTATGCTTATCGTTGTCCTGAATCACATTAATTGCTCTGTGTTGGATGAGAACCTTCTATTTTCTTCTTTGGTCATGACTCAAATTTGCATCTCGCTCTTGCACTCTCCTCTCAGCTCGTCTGCGGCTCCATGTCAGTATCTCTCGGCTTTAATTTTTAAAGTGTTTTATGATGGCGTTTTGAAAGGAAAGACTTAAGCTCATGCAACACTTTGGATTTTAGTTAGATTTTGTAGGTCTATGATAGCTCGAAGCTGTTTTTCTGTTTTAGAGATAAGGAAGAAAATAATGGAATTAGCATAGATGTTTTGTTATAGCCTCAAGGATTGCCTTAGATTCTAGTCTTTTTCCCATGTCTGCGGAATCGTTTTCAAGCCGATCATGGGTATCGCTTCTCAAGTTTCAGAAATATTTTGTCATTTCAAAGCCATGCTCAGATTTCCGGTTTAAGGTCGCCATTGGTGGTGTGTCTGTCAGTTTTTCTGTTGCTGTATAGTCTGTCCTGAGGAATCGTCATGAAGGCTCAGTCTGTCGAAACCTCCTGATCCCTGCAACTTTGGCTCATTACGTCCACCTGCCTGAATCCTCCTGGTTTTTTTCCGGGCCGGG
This sequence comes from Pinus tabuliformis, assembly GCA_031772625.1. Classification (NCBI taxonomy): domain Eukaryota; kingdom Viridiplantae; phylum Streptophyta; class Pinopsida; order Pinales; family Pinaceae; genus Pinus; species Pinus tabuliformis. The sequence continues at coordinate 416,607,860 of CM062806.1, read as the reverse complement.
TTTTTTCCTCCGGGAAGCTGGTATGCCTTCATAAGTACAAGCCTTAATTTCTTTCTCTGACTAAGATTATCGGGCAGAGTAAAGAAAAGTATTTCTCTAGATTTTTAAATCTTCTGTGGGACAGAACAGGTTTTCTGAATTAAGCCAAGCCGTCAAAAATTCAAAATTCTATGTGGCTGTCAGAATCCAGTTAATGACATAGTCATCCTATTTATAGGCAGAGGGGTTGATGGACTTATAATTAACTCCCTTTCTCTTCAAATAGGGGTAAACTCTTTCCCGAGGTTTCACAGGACAGTACTGTAGTTTGAAAATTCGAGGTTTAAGCCTTCTCTCCGGGCCTTTTGTTCAGAACCATCTGATTCTACTGTCCGTAGGCCTTGGCCCATATCTTCCCTGGATTTTTATGATCCCTTCATACTCAGAATTAGGTGGTCGATTTAAGAATGACTGATTCATCCGACTAGGAGGCAATGATTCAAGCGACCATCCAAGCTGAGTCAGTACACAAGAATGCCAAGTTGGATAGTGAGTGGCAATCCACTTTGGAGGAAATGTTGATTCACCCCTCGGTCCCACAAAATGAGATGAAAGGTCTTTTAAAAGATAAACCTTTACGCACTATCATTCAGTCTGGAAAAGATCTCATTCAAAAAGCCTGGCATGAAGACTGTCTTCAAGGAAATCAAAAACCTGTAAAGGCTATCCCCCCTCCCGCTGATATTAGAATAGATAGTAGTCATCTGGCAGATCGTATTAAAAGTATCCAAGCTGGCATTTCTCAGAACTAGATGACTCGAAGATGAGATGCTGGCTCAAGAAGTAATGGAAGCCGCTAATTGGATATGTTCCAATTGTCGCCAGGTTACTGAAAGAATGGTACTGCTTTCACTTTCTGAGTTCCAATGACCTGGAAATCATCCTAAAACAACAATGGGTTTATAAAAGAAGCTTTCTGGCATTACATAGATGGTATATGGGCTATAATCCATTAAAGAACACTCCATCCAATAATTTAATTTGGGTCAAACTTCCTGGTTTGCCATTAGAGTTATGGTCGAAGGAAACTTTAGCTGAAATCGGGAATGCCATTGGAAGATGTGTATATGTGGATCCTTGGGTTTTAGGAGAGAAAGACAAATGAGTAGCTTGGATTTTGATAGATAAACCTTTCAGAGGAGGATTCCCGGCCCATATAGACATTCACTGGAGGGATTTAAAAATCAGGCAAAGGCTCGACTTCTGGGGGATTCCCTTTAGATGTACAGCTTGCCATCGCACTGGGCATCTAATTAAGAACTGTTCAAGACGCCTTTCTAATACCCGAAAGCATCATGGTCACCATCGTTTTGCAGCAAAGCCCTACAAAGTTAAATCATCATGCCAGGATTCAGAGCGATCCACATCCTCAAAGAACCTGTCTCTCTCAGGGTCAGAAGCTCACCGGGAGTTTTTTTCTAAAGATCAACAGCTTTCTCCTCATCCGATTGATTCTCACGTTCCTGTCGAGCCTATATCTCCCTCTATGCCCCCTTTGGAGCCTGCCTCGGACCACGAGGCTCCTATCGATACCCATATCCCGGTGGAACCTATATCTCCCTCTATGCCCCCGTTGGAGCCCGCCTCGGATCACGAGATCCCATGCCCTCGTCCATCTCAGCATCCTCTTAAAAAGCTCAGTAATGAAATTCAATCTATCTATTCCTCTACTCCATCTCCAATTAAAATCAGCTCTTCAATTGAAAGAGGGAAAGAGATTCTGATAACTGCTACCCCTATAAACTCGCCTACGTCTTCTCCCACAAATTCTGTAGGCAGTGACTTGGATTTCCTGCTAAGTAAAAAATCTTTACAGCTCAGGGCGCTCACAATTCATAAACCCTCTACCCAATTGTCCCCTCAAATTAGTCCAAAGTCTGCTAGAAATATCACGGTGAGGAGGAAAACAAAAGGGGGAAGCAGGCACTTCAGGGGGAGGGGAGAGGGCGCGGGCAGAGCAGTCCGAAATTTATCTCTTATAGATGTCCCAATCATAGAAATGACAGAAGACAGGCCTCTTAGAGAAAGCATGGCCGGAAAATCTCCAATATGAATTTCATCATCTCCATGAATATAAGGGGCTTGGGGGCAGGACCCAAGTTTTTGGCATTAAAAAACCTCTTTTACTCAGTAAGTCCCAAAATTATTTTAATATAGGAAGCAATGCATGCCTCCTCTGTTGCAGTCTCTTACTTCATAAAGATGTTTCCTTCCTGGCACATCTTTGCTATGGAAGCGGTCAGTCTTTCAGGGGGGTTAGTGGTCTTATGGGATCCAACCTAGATCATGGCAAAAACATATAGTTGCTTGGCAGGGATCCTGATCTTGACAAAAATGAGAGGACATAATTTTCCTATAAATATCTTGAATGTATATGCTCCCTACAAGAATAGAATGCTATTCTGGGAGAGTCTTTTTGACTCTGAAATGCTTGATGTGGAAAATTTATTGATTGCAGGGGATTTAAATGTCACTTTAAACATGGACAAGATTTGGGGCAGTAACAAGAAGAAGGACCCTCCTGCTGAAAGAATTAAAAATGAATTGTTTAGGAGGAATTTTGTTGACACTCTTCCTACTCGAATGCTCCCGACATGGGAAAATGGCAGAATTGAGAAAGCTTATATTGCAAAAAGGCTAGATAGGTTTCTTCTTCATGATAGTTTGATTGATAGTATGGGTATGCCATTATCATCAATTGAAAATGTCGTCATTTCAGATCATAGGACGATCTTATTTGGCTGGAAGGAAAAAAGTTTCAGGAAAGGGTACTCATTCAAATTTAATAGGTCTTTTCTGGAGGATCTGGGCTTTAACGACCTTATTAAAAAAACATGGAACGAGTTGGCATCTAATAATCCTTCCTCGCTTTTGATGACATTCAGAGACAAAATGGTTCATATGCGTAAGGTGGTGAAAGAGTGGCAATATGAGAAAAGGCAATCCAACAGAAAAGAGCTCAGGAATATTCAAAGGGCTTTGGACATGGCCTCAGAGGCGATGGCTGCTCATCAACTATCCTTTAAAACGAGGTGTCTTATAAAGGAGTTGCAAAAGAAGAAAATAAAAATTTTAGAACAAGAGGAATCCTTTTGGAGATTGAAAAGTAGGGCGACATGCTTAAAAGAAGGGGATAAGAACACAAAGCTTTTTCACAACTTTGCAAATGCCAGGCGTGGAAAGAACTCCATATGGAAGATAAGAGATGGAAGAGGCTGTTTCCTATATTCTCAATAGGAAATATCAAATGAGGCAGTAAACTATTTTGGTAAACAGTACCAAAGATCTGAAGTCTGCAGGTTTCAGGACATTCTATGGGGCATTGAAGTTTTTCCACAGATGTTTGATGAGGATACAAATGATAAAATCTTTCAGCCAGTTTCTGAGGAAGAGCTGCTTAGAAATATGAAATCTTTTAAAAGAGATAAATGTCCAGGGCCGGATGGCTGGACAATAGAGTTTTTTGTTCACTTCTTCGACCTCTTCAAAGCTGATTTGTTAAAAATGATAGAAGGTTCAAGAATGTCGGGCAGTATCAATCCAAAGATCGCTTCCACCAACATCGCACTCATACCGAAGAAAGAAAAGGCGGAGTCATTCATGGACTTCCGGCTGATCTCTCTGTGTAATATTTCTTACAAAATTATTGCAGAGAGAATAAAAGAAACATTATCCAAATACTTAACAACATATCAGCATGCTTTTCTTAAAGGAAGAAACATTCAGGACGCGGTGGCAAGTACACAGGAAGGTCTATTTGCTATTCATTCCAAAAAAAGGATGCAATCATTCTTAAGATCGACCTTCATAAGGCATACGACTGCCTCGACTGGGGTTTCTTAAGGTGTTTACTGGCAAAGGTTGGCTTAAGAGCTAGCATGACAAACTGGATAATGGCATGTGTTGAGAAGGTGAATTATGTGGTGATCATTAATGGGATTCCTTCTTCTTTTTTCCCTGCCTCCAGAGGTCTCCGTCAAGGATGCCCCTTATCCCCGCTTCTATTCATACTGGCGATGAATACTCTCATCCTCCATATCAACAAGGCCGTAAAGGAATCTAGGTGTCATCCGCTAAAAATTTGCAGGAGAATTTCGATCTCTCATAATCTATTTGTTGATGATATTATAATGTTCGGAATTTTGTGCAGACTTACATGGTTATGTTTCTATGAAATTCTAAAAAAAATTCAAAGGGAAATAGGTCTTCAAATTAATTACGCAAAGTCTGTCATCTTCCATAATGATATATGCCAGGTCGAGGTTGAATGGTTATCGGCTCTGTTTGGAATCAAAGCTCAATCTATCAGTCTCGGAATAAAATATTTGGGCTTTCAGTTAAAAGCTTCTGGTTACAAAAAGGCGGACTGGTTGTGGATATTAGATAGATATTACAAGAAGATATCGGCTTGGCAATTCAGGTGCCTTTCACTTGGAGGAAGAGTGATCCTCGCCCAATCGGTGTTAAAACAACTTGTTGTATACTGGGCTCATCTATATTAGCTCCCAGCAAGCATGATTCAGTTAATGAACAAGCTTACGGCAAATTTCATTTGGGGTGGTCAAGCTGGAAAAAAAAAATATCATCTCTCAACATTATCCAATATCTCCATGCCGAAGTGCTGCGGAGGGTGGGGGCTTTTAGACTTGAGAATTTTCGGAAGGGCTCTGCTTTGTAAAACCCTGTGGAGAGGCATCTTCAAAAATGGTTCGTGGAGCAATATAGTTCGGAAGAAATATTTGAGAGGGAAGGATCTGTCATTCTGGCTCAGAAAAGAAAGGATCAGCTCTTCTATAGGGTCTCCAATTTGGTTAAGCCTCCGAAAGATCGGAAATTTTTTCTGGGAAATTTAACCTGGCGATTCCAATCCGGAAAAAGAATTCTCATTGGGAGAGATCAATTTATGAGTGGTGCTGAGGTGATCGAGGTTCAGGATCCATTACTGAATTTTCTTCACAGGAAAGGTTTGTTTTATTGGGACAGCCTAATAGCAGGTTGGCAGGGTCTGATCCCTCTCTGGAAGGAAGCTGATAGTCTGGGGATGCCGATTGACATTGCTATACAATGGGATCATATCAGAATCCATCTTAGAAATTGTGGAATCTTTCGCTCGGAGGATCAGGACTGTCTCATGTGGAAAAAATCGAAAGGTTTGTCTTCTGTTCAAGTAAAAGATGTTTATCAAGACTTGATCAGCCTTAAGTAACCTCTCCTCAGGCCTTCATTCCCGCACATCTTTTGGAAATCAGGCTGCCCTTCAAAAATTATTATTTTCTCTTGGTTGTCTTTCCACAATAGAAATCTCTCTTGGGAAAAATTAAGGAAACGTGGATGGCAGGGTCCTGGTGTCTGCCCCATTTGTAGGTCTGCAAAAGAGAACAACTTCCACCTTTTTCTAGATTGCAAGAAAACTCGTCAACTTTGGAAAGCGTTGTAGCAATGCTTTGGAATCCAGCATATGTCCCACATCTCTATTTCAGAAGCATTCTTATGGAGCAGTATTCAAAAATGTCATGGAGATCTGTTTTCATCATAACTTTTTGGAGTATTTGGAAGTGGCCAAATAATTTTATTTGCAATAATAAAGCTTCACCTTTTCTAGAAATCTTCTCCATCATTACTTCCATCTCTGAGTCAATCCCAAAGAGCCCTTCCAACTAGCCGAAATAGAATGGTATTGAGATCCCTCAGAAGTTGTCATCTATGCCAAGGGCTTTTTTCGATGGCGCTGAATTGGGAGGTCATTGTGGATGTGGGGTTATCATCTAGGTAAATGAAAATAGCCAATTTCTCATTTTTTGGAATGGGGGGAGAGGATCCAACAGCAAAGCTGAGGCGATGGCCCTTGCTGACCTTCTACATTTCTGTCTCTTTCTTAATTTACAGGATGTCTCCATTTTTGGCGATTCGAAGGTCATGGTGGATTGTGTGCTTGGTAAGAATAACATTATTAAGCCACAGCTCATTGGGTGGTTAGACAGGATCAAATTTTTATGGAATAGATCAGAGGGAGCCTCCATTCATCACATCAAGAGGACCCTAAATCAGCAGGCAGATGGTTTATCAAAAAAGGGTCTTCAGGCGGTTCCAGGTTTATGGTTTTTGCAGGTTTCTCATGAGGGGAAAATCTTCTCCATTCAGGACTTCTTCCCTCCCGACTTTTAACCTTTCCTTTGCTTCGGTTCTGGTTTTTCTCATTATCTTTTGGTTTTGTTTCCCTTCAGTTCAGTTGTTCTCTCCAGATGTTGATGGTCTTAATCTTCTAATGATGCTGTTTCCAGTGGGCGCAGATTCTCCAAGCTTGATGTCTGTATATCTGGCTTTCGGGATGGCTTTTTGCTGATGGCCGATAGTTATGGTCTCTTTGGCTTAGCGGCTAGTTCTTGTCTTCTTCATGCACAGTTAGACTATTTTAGACACATATCTCTCATGGCTGTCAGTTTTTTCTGGCATGCGTTGTTGATGCCCATCTGTATGGCTTATGCTTATTTTTTTGTGGCAAGTTCTCGCCATCCCTTTGCTTATTTTGACCTATATGAGACATATATCCTCTAATGTATTTATACATATATGCTATGTTTATATTTCTTATATAAATACAATTATGCTTTTTCGTTTCTGAAAGCAATTGTAAGATATGAAATGGATGAACCGACAATGATTTATTCTATAAATTTTTTATTTAAAACTGAGACTATGCCGAGCAGATTAAGGTGATTAGGTCAGCCACGATGACTTCTCCAATCATATAAAAATCAAGATTCAAGAATCTCATGACTTTTATGTACGAAGCTCATTACAAACTGACACCATTTCGACCGAATCAAGGCCAGTGGGATACCGACAAGCACTTTGTAATTCCACAAACGCGTTTAGAACCCCACTTTCTAGAAGTTCATTAAAAACATAGACCAATGCGACCGAGTCAAGAATGACAATATATGAAAATGATGTACCGAAGTTGATGTCGACATTTTCCGGTGAAGATAAGTAACTTTTCCATAAGCATTATTGTCGACTTTTTCGGTTGAAAATAACTAACTTGTCCTATTAGCAATGTAGGAACTTCAATATGAAATTACCTATTAAATTTGATGATGGTTTAGATAACTCTAACAACAGTTATATGTATTTTATATATTATACTGCTTGAGTGGGCCTAATGGTTGAAAGCATGTGTTTCCTCCTAAGAGCATGGGTAGAGTATGTATGCCTTCGTAGACTTAGCAGTCAAATCGCTGCCTAGAGGTGGGTTCCTTGTCCCACAAACAAGGGGGTCTCAGACACCAATTTGGTGTTTGGCTTGGCTGTGACCCTAAAAATGGATATTATTATTATTAGAATAAATTTAGCTAAAAACTTATATAACATTTAAATGATATAGTTTTAATATTTTTTATTTTTATTATACTTAAAATAAAAATATAAAATGTGATGAAGAATCCAAATCATAGTCTACTTAAATTATTTATTAAAATATATAAAATATTAATTTTATTAACATTTTTCAACATGAATATTATTTTTAAATTATGAGTTTAATTTATAGATTAAGATATTAAGATATATGGAATTGAGTTTGGAATATGCTTTAAAATTATTTTTATTTTTATTAAGAGTTTATTTTAATAAGAGAGAATCTAAGTCATTTATGTCTTCGTCTAACTCATATTATAGATATATTATGCTCTTCCTACAACTCACATCACATATATACTTGCTCTTCTTGCAACTCACATCACAGAGGTATTGTTCTTCCTGCAACTCACATAAGAGAGGTATTGTTCTCTTCCCGCAACTCGCATTTTCACAATGAGAAGATGCCACATAAAACTCATCTTATATGACTCAAGTTCCATGCCACACACTCGAGATATCTTCTTCAGAAGGAGATCTAAATGGTTGCTAAAATGATGAGGAATCAATGCCACTAGATAGTTGTTTCCACATGCGAAGAGTCACGACTTTTGGGTAGGCTGACTTGTCATCCTTCAGGGTTGACTTGGCAACATGGAGGAACAAAATGATGCTTACAAAAATTATAATTTTCTTCTTTTATAGGGTCACAAAGAACATGCCCTTTTGAATTTTCTTTTGACCAACATAAAGTATGAAGAACATGTTTGATAATGAAAACAATAATAATTGTTTTTGTTTTTGTTTTTACATGGAATATAAATTGATACAATTACAATAAGTATGAAGAATGAACCTAGTTACAATTTCAACACATAATAGTCAATCAATGTCTCTATGTTTGAATATGGTGAATCATGGCCAACCCTCTTCCGCCATGGTCAACCCCATCAACTAACTCAATCATTAATGTAACCATTTTTGTAACATTAATATAACATTAACCACCTTAATGCAAGCTTGACCATCGTCAACCTCATCAACCCTCGTCAACCATTGTCAATAAATCCACCCCATGGACATTAGATATCAAATAGGACAACTACGTTTATTATTTGGTTGCTATACTCTGGTCGATGGCATTTTCCACCTTTTATACACTAATCAGTGCATGAAAATGACACCAATAAACATATATCAACCACATTAGTAAATGTACTTATGCTAATAATGAGAAAATCATATACAAATCAATTATCACATCTCAATAATATTACAAAGTGTAGGGTGTTCCATATAAGGATATTTTTTTAAAACAAAGTCGAAAAAGGGAAGGGCTATATTCACACTCAAAACATTATTGATAAATTCTAGTCACCATAACGTTTCTATTTCATTGCCACAATTGAATCTTTTGTATGGGATACAATATCTTTAGTTGAATTGATGTATAAGTAAGATGTTTAAATTTGAACATGTGCTTTCGAGAGAGAAAATAAATATTCTATCTTATCATTATATTTTATAATAAACATAAATATGTTTTACTGAAAATAATTTTTGTCTTAAATTTTTTATATTCATTTAAATTAAATAAAATTATATAAAATATATTATTATAATAATAATTTGTTTTCATAAATTAAATAGAAAAAAAATTATAGCATATATTGCAATGCAAAGTGTTTAACATAGTTGTAAGTTAATATTAAATGGATATTTGATGATATCTTATTAAGATATCCCTCTTGCGATAGGGTATAACACATTCGATAATGTGTTGACTGTGAATTAGTTTGGTGTTTGACAAAAAATTAAAATACATCCTCCAATGTTTTACATTATAAAAAAAAGTAATATGTCACTTTATTCGAGACATGGTGCAAAGAGGAGTTGTTAGACTCAATCACATATTGACAGATGAGCAAATTACAAATATTCTCACTAAGGAATAGTTAGAAATTAATTATTTCTTACTTGTCTATGGTTGTAATTCTCTATTTGAGGAGTTTGTTTCTACATAATAGGAATTAGCTAGAATATAGTTTCTCCTAGTTTAGTGTGTGGTTGAGAGAATCTCTCAACCACACTACTGTAGATCTAAGATAGAATTCCTATCTTGAGACTTTTGCCTGTATAAATATGTGTGTAATTTCCTTGATGCAAAATAATAGAATATTTTTTGAGTGTGTGCTATTTTATCTTGGTATCAGAGCTTTAGAGCCCGTAAGGGCCTCTGGCCCTTCCGGGGCATAGGAAAATAAATCATTTATATTAGTGATAATTTTGTTTGTCCATCCAGGTAATCTGTGGCAGTATAGTGGAATAGATACGAGTTGCGGAGGAGATCTGTTTGCGTAGAGGAGTGCGCGTGAGTTGAAGTGAGCCATCTGCGTGAATTGACTGACGGGCGTAGCACAGATTGGAGGAGTTTGATTTGTTGTGCACCGAGGAGCAGACGTTTGGCAAGGGACGCCCTGTTGGCCTCGCTTGAATGATTTCCAGCAGCTTGAGAAGGCACAAACAGCGGATATTGAAGTGCCAGGAGCTTAATAGAAAAGGGATGGTGTGGTTCATAAGAATGTGGTGGTTTTTCATTTGTTGTGTTTTTATTGTCATTATTTTTTTTCCCTTCGCAGCAGTCATGGTCTCTGGCGGAGGTGATTCAGTCATCTCTACTCGATTTCCAGCGGAATGGAGAGGGTTAATCGATGAGAAATTGAAGTTTTCGAGTGCTGCAAACTTCCATAATGGAGGGAGATCTGGTGCATCTCTATTTTATCTCAACAAAGCTGTCGGGGAGCTCAGCCATCGGTCATGTGAGGTACTCTACTACTGGTTCTTCTATGCTTAAAAATGTCCAGCCATTTTTGGCCGGCTATAAGTTCGGCTCTCTCGGTGTTCCACATAATGGGAATTTAGTTATCTATCAGACCCTTTGGGCTAGGCTTGAAGAAAATGGATCGATCTTCAATACTTCTTCTGATACAGAGGTTGTGCTTCACTTGATTGCTATATCGAAGGCTAGGCCATTTTTTGCAGCGGATTGTCAATGCATGCGAGCAGTTAGAAGGGGCTTATTCTATGGTTTTCCTTTCTGTGGATAAATTGGTGGCCTATGCAGGTCTCGAACCGCTGGTAAGTGGTTTGCTAGTGTGGTGGTCGACCCGCAGCGGAAGTGTGACTGCAGGACTGCCGGGAGTGAGATGAAGTTTGGAGCGGCCTATTCGTGCCTCTGAGATACTTGGCTATGTCAAAGGCATGGCAGTGATGGCAGTTACCTTGATGGCGATGGAAGCTAGGCACAAATCTGGCATTTCGTAGAACGAGCAGTGTTCCTGACTCTAAATAGTTGCTGTTATGTTTGGGAAATAATCATCTTTGGGCAGAGATAGAGAAATTAAATTTGAAGAGTTTATGTTGTATTTTCTTGGAACCATGTTTAAATATTATTGAGCCTTATTGAGCCTAGCTAACTCAATGTAGGCAAAGTTATTTTGTTAGAATTTGCAACTCTAATGAATGACAGGTTAAGCATGGAGTTCCAAGAAGTTATTTGAATAGACAAGGATGCCCAAGATGTGAACAATTACAGATGAGGTAAAGTAGCAGCGACAATGTTTATGGTGGACAACAAAGTAGATGTTTGTTTGAGTTAGTTTGGTTTGTGGAATAGACTCCCTAGCATGTTATAAACAAGTCCCATTGTTGTAATGGTCATTGTATGTACCCAGAAACTCCAAAATGTTGAATGAAATGTAAGCCTTTTAAAGGTATTTGAAAGTTCGTGGTGATCTTAAAACCACTTTGTAATGGATTGCCTGGTCATTGTATGTACCTAGAAACTCCAAAATGTTGAATGAAATGTAAGCCTTTTAAAGGTATTTGAAAGTTTGTGGTGATCTTAAAACCACTTTGTAATGGATTTCCTTTGTGGCTGATTGGTGGTGAGCCAAAAACCATCCATAGAGCCTTAGTGGCTACAAAATTTGCCCGAAGGTGGCACATTTAAGTTCCGGATTTTCCCGGTGGTGGTAGATCGGACTTGCTCGGAGGTGGCACATTTAAGTTTCGGATTTGCCCGGTGGTGGCAAACCGGACTTGCCCGGTGGTGGCAGATTGGACTTGCCTGGTGGTGGCATATTGCCTGAGTGGCTAATGTGTACACGGGAGCTTTGTGCTCGTAGGAGCAGGTGGACTGTAGTAACACGTAGCTCACGGTCTCAGATATTGGTGTGTCTGAGCATAAGAGGGTTGGTGCACTTTTCTATCTGACAGTTGCGTCGAAAGGCACAATCAGCGCAAATTTTTGCGATTGTTATTTGGACATGAATATTTGGCTTAGAAAGGCACTGATCTCTCTTTGTTTTTGAAAGTTCTGCACTTGCAATTCACCCGATGGTGGTGGATTTGTAGGTACATATATGCAGTGATAATGGTCGACAGAATCATGTATGCAAAGGACATCCTACAGGACTAGCGGTTGTAGCGATTGATACCCATGCATTCCGGTGGATGGTTGCTCTTTTATATGGACGTCGACATATTCTTTATTATGTTTGACCACAACCAGACTTTTTGAATCACTAGCATGAAAAGTAGTCATTAAGGGGGGGAGTTAGAAATTAATTATTTCTTACATGTCTATGGTTGTAATTCTCTATTTGAGGAGTTTGTTTCTACATAATAGGAATTTGCTAGAGTATAGTTTCTCCTAGTTTAGTGTGTGGTTGAGAGAATCTCTCAACCACACTACTGTACGTCTAAGATAGAATTCCTATCTTGAGACTTTTTCCTGTATAAATATGTGTGTAATTTCCTTGATGCAAAATAATAGAATATTTTTTGAGTGTGTGCTATTTTATCTTGAATTACTGAAAGGAAATTCCATGGTCTTTAGAGAGAACATTAGACTAATGGATGTGGCCCTCTCACTAAGGGTAGGTTTGATCGAGGACACCAAGCCAACTCTTCCCACCTTGTTTGAGCTCCCAGGGTGAGGAATTGAGATAGAGGGCTCTTGGGGTTGAGGGATATCTGAACAACAGGGTACTCCCCTATCTGTTACCCATAGGGTTAGATATGTTGCAGGTTTTTAAAAATCCTTCTTAACCTTGTGGTAAGTTTTTAAAAATCTCGAATGCCCTCCTAAGGGAGATGTGTGCAATTCCATAAGACTATTTTGTTTGAGTTGGGATATCTTAAAGAGGTATAAGTGATTTTTGTACCATAACGAATGATTTTCCAACTAAATGTATCAGATGTACTCGGATCTTGCTGCAACTTTTGAATGAGTGCCCACACTTCTTTTTCATTATTCCATTCATCCCTTGGTTTTTTTATCCAATATGGTTGGATAATAGAAATGGCACAAAGCAATGCTTCCAAATCCTCATCCTTTCTTGAGAGTGCATCTGCAACAACATTTTTCTTCCCTTTTTTGTAGATGATTTCAAAGTCATAACCCAACATCTTTGTGACCCATTTTTTCTACTCTTTTGAAGACAATCTTTGTTACAAAAGGTATTTAAGACTATCATTATCTGTATTTACCTTGAAGTGTCTTCCCATTAGGTAAGGTCGTCATTTCTTAAGTTCATGTAGTATTGCCAACATTTCCTTTTCATAAATAGATTTGTGTAAATATTTTCCTTTGATTGGGCGACTTTCGAAAGCAATGGGTCTTTTTTCTTGCATTAAAACAACACCAATTCCATTTCCTAAGGCATCACATTCCACAATAAAGGTTTTTGTGAAGTCTAGCATAGGTAAGACCAGTGCTTGGCACATTGCCTCTTTAAGATGTTCAAAAGCCTTCATTGCCTCTGGAGTCCAAGAAAATGAATCTTTCTTCAGTAATGTTGTTAGAGGTGCCGCTATTCTCCCATAATTCCTAACAAACTTGCGATAATACCTTGTCAATTCGAGAAATCCTCACAAATGCTTTATAGATGTGGGGATTTTCCATTCCTTAATAGATTTAACTTTTCTAGGATCTACCTTAACATCTTCATCAGATAAAATATGACCCAAATAGTCTACCTCTTGTACTCCAAAGAAACATTTGGAGATTTTTGCATATAATTGTTTCTCCTCCAATAGTTTGAGCACTTTGTCAACATGTTGAACATGTTCATTCCAAGACTTGTTGTATATTATTATATCATCAAAAAATAGTAACACAAATTTTCTAAGGAAGGGTTTGAAAATGGAATTCATCAAACATTGAAATGTAGAAGGTGCATTGGTAAGGCCAAAAGGCATGACCGAAAATTCATAATGACCCTCATGAGTTATAAATGTTATTTTCAAAATGCCTTCAATCTTCATTCTTATTTGATGATATCCTGAACAAAGGTCTAACTTGGTAAAGTAAATTGCTCAATGCAATTCATCCAATAATTCATCAATGTGGGGACTGGGGAATTTATCTATAATAGTGAGCTTGTTGAGCTCCCTATAATCTGGACACATGCGCCATGATACATCCTTCTTGTGCACCAATACTACTGGAGAAGAGAAAGAACTTTGACTAGGTTGAATTAGACCAGCCTCTAGCATTTTTGCAACCACACATTCAATTTCACTCTTTTGGGAATAGGGATATCTGTAAGGCCTCGTATTTGGAGGAACACTTCTTGGAATCAAATGAATAGCATGATCATGATCACAAATAGGTGGGAGGCCTTTGGGAGTCTCAAATACCCTGGAATTATTGTCCAAGACGTTTTGGAGATCTGAAGAAATAGATGATTCCAATGTGGGAACCTCTAGTGAATATAATTGTGCAATTACATCTCATTGTTCTTTCTTTAGGAGCTCTGTCATGTCGTTAGCACTGATTATATTTCTTGGTTTCCTTGTGATACTCCTGAATTCAAAATCCTTTCCTTCTGAAACAAATTTCAGGAAAATTTCTTGAAAATTAAAAGTTATCGTACCCAAAGTTTGTAGCCATTGGACTCCTAGTACAAAATTAGCACCACCAATTAGAATGGAAAGAATTGGACTATTCAACACATATTCTCCCATGGATTGCTTGATATTATGGCACTTTCCAGATAAATTTATGGTTCCTCTATTTGCAACCATCACTTGACACTCGTGCTGGATATAGGAAGCTATTCAATTCCTTGGTTATATTACAATGAATAAAATTATGGGTACTTTCTCAATTAATCAACACTATTACATTTTTCCTATTGATATGTCATTCGACTATCTTGGTAGTTTGAGCAGTGGTAATTCCGGCCAATGCATTACAAGATATGGTCGGATTCATTTCTTCTTTCTCTGGGGTTTGTTCCTGGTCTTTATCCTCTTATTTTGATGTTTCTTATTCCTTTTCTTCCTCCTCTTCAAAATCTATGTAAAATAATTTCTTCTCAGCACACTTATGACCTTTAGTGTATTTTCTATCACAATTGTAACAAAGCCCTTTTGCTCTTTTTTCTTCCAATTGTTGTGGTGTCAACCTTGTAGGTTGTGGAAGGTTAGGGTCAACAACGCTTCCATCTTTATAGTTCTAAGTGGTAGGCTTCCTTGTTGCCATAATTTTTCTTTCATTTTTTCTTGCCAACTTGAATGCCTTCTCCAATGAATCAAGTTCTCAAAGGCAAACCTCATGTTGGATGTTATCCTTTAAAGTACCTATGAACACATCAATTTGATGCTCCTTTGGAATATCTTTTACCCTTATATTCAATTTTTGGAAGTCCTCAATGTGCTCCACCATTGAACCCTTTTGTTTGAGATTTATCAATTGGCTAAAAAAGGTGTTGTTTTTTGTATCCTCATAATGTGTTATCATTTCATCCATAAAAATTTCTCAAGTGACAATTTGTTTACGATAGCAAAGCCATCGATACCATACAAATTGATTGGGTTCCAAATATAAAGTTGCAATGTGTACCTTTGTGTGCTTTTCACATTATGGAGATCGAAATATTTCTCCATCTGTAGTATCCATGTTACGAGATCCTTGCCATCAAACTTCCTCATATCGATCTTTGGAACATGGTGGGTCTTCAATCCAATGTTAGAGTCTATGAAATCATTACTAACATTTCTTTTGTTCTCATCGCGAGTTTCCTTCACTACCCTTTTACGATTAGTAATCATTTCTTGTAGCAAGTTTGTCAAATCTATATTGAAATATTCCATGTTGCCTTTAAGTTTTTCTTCTATACCATCCATCTTAGCTTTAGTTACCTTTTGTGAGAGAGAAATTTGTTGCACTTGGTCTCGTAATTTTGATATATCATGTTGCATTTCTTCCTCTTCGTCATGTATCATAGTAGATATTTCAGGTTGCTTACTAGGTGTTTCCATTTTCTTTCTTCAGGTCATCAATGAATGATAATTATGCTTCACAATGCCCTTTGAATCACTTCAAACTACTTTCCCAAACAAGGCTTATGCAAAATTAAAAAAAAAACCACGCACCTTTTTTTTCTGCTTTTTTATGAGCTCGATCTTCAAATGCCTGTAAATTTGTAATTTCGGATCTCCATGTTCTAAAATTTCATTCTGTGATATCCCTTTGAGTCTTCTTTCCCAGCCCGCAAGTCTGATCGCAATTGGATTCCCAAAGAAAGAGTTATTCCCAATCTCCCACGATGACCTAATTATAGACTCATTCAGTAGAGAGAATTTGTACAATGTGCCACATGTCATTGTTTCAACATTAGGTTCTGAAAATGATATCCAACAAACTATAGTTTGTCTAGTTTCTTTCACTTTTGCGAAAATTGAATCAAATGCTTCGAGAGAAAGTTATGACAATTTTCCCAAGGTGACATGTTTCAGATCCAATTCGACAGCCTACAAAAACCCTAACTTCCTTAGTTCATATCTCCGAAACTATAGCTATAAAAGATCGAAAATTTCGTCACATGGTTTATCACGATTTCCTCTAAAATGGATTTTAATTTAAGCTTCTGAAGCATTGTAGAAAACAAGTTATAGTGAAAATTCCATGATGACCTGTTTGAAGTAGTGAAACCCTAGAATCCAAAGCTTTCATACCAATTGTTATGCAACCAGCTCACAAAATAGAAGAAAGAGATAGATCAACAACTTAAAACGTAACCTCTTCGAGGGGGCAACCTCCTTTACATTACATAAATGAATAATTATTGGATAATACAAATGAAAAGGCCTCCTTTCTATATATAGGAGTCTAAGGGGTCACAATATAATGAGAGCCAACATAACAATAGTAATATAAGGGAACAACAATAACAATAGTGGGCTTCTATGGGGCACAATAATAACAATATGGGGACAACATGGGCACAACGATAACAATAAGGGGTACAATGAAAATAATAATAAAGGAATACACTAGTATTATAGGGACCTAACACAAAACAATTGAAACACCTCCTCAGGAGAACTTTACCTTCGTCTATGTTCCAAATTTACAGTCGAAATCCAATAGATCCTAGGTAATTATTTCTTGCAAGGTCGTGAATCTATCTTTGTCACTTAATTCCTTGACATCTAAGAAAGTAGTGGCTTTGAAATTTGAGCGAATATAATTGTATGTAGCTTTGGTAAGAGTGGTTTTTGACTGAAAGACATGAATCTATATGTGATTGTTGAACCTTTAAAACATTAGGGAAAAGTCACACTAGTATATTTTAGACAAAAATCAGAATGGGATTCAAAGCAACTTACAAGTTTGATGTCGATAGATGAAAATTTTTCCAAATCTTTAGTTAATGGAGGTTATCATTATTTAAATTAGCAAACATATGTCACATAACGAGAAAAACAACAACTAAACAAATTTCAAAGGGAGATAAAAAAAGGTAGACAATGCCTAGCCTGACCAATTTAAAAAAGGGACACCTTCAGTGTAAATATAGGTGATAGGTGGAAAGTGTACATCCTAGACTAAAGAGGCCATAACTTGCAAGAGTGGGTTATCGAGGCTTCAAGACTTTTCAAGATTTGATCAGAGATCAATGATGGGGAAGACATATTTAAGGTTCAATTTGAAAAATTCCAATAAATGGATAGTACTATCTCAACAATACTTGAATGGATTCAATAGTTGTCATTGATCTAAAAAGTAGTGAAAATATATTCATTCTATGAGGGAGATAATCCCATTGAGGGAAACAAAGAAAGTAAAGAAGGATCAAAGTAATCAAACCATGGACATATAAACTCTGTGGCTCTATGTATATGAAGCAAAATCATAAGTAAAGATAAAGCTCGTTTCCTCCTATTTGGAGGGATGCCATGCCCCATCCAACACCAGTTTTCTATCCAATCAAATACACTCACAAAAAAAGGAAATACCATCTAGAAAATTATTAAATTGAAGGAGTTGATCTCAATGTCCTTGTAGAGGGCCACATAGAGTTATCCTAGAAGCATGAGCACCCTACCACTAATCCTTAAGTTGAGTTTCAATGAATAATTGCTACAAGTATGTAAAAAATAGATAGAATCCATAGTTGTCAAATAAATATGATATGAAGTCATCCACTTCTAGGAGAGAATAGGTATATTGAATAATGCTTCAAAGTAACTTAATAGTTTTCTAACAAATTTGGATGCCAAGGAGAGCATAAGTAGCCACATTGGGAAAAATATTGAATAATAGAAATGAATTACGATGTAAAAGATACACTGTGAAAAGGTCAATGTATAAAACCTATGTATATGAAACCTTATAGTGCCACAAAAATTCATGTTTCTACCTCTCACTACACAAAAATATTTCTTGCAATGCAACATACCACACTATTTTTTTATGTGATACATTCCAATGTAGGAAGCATAATATCTTGTGTTGTGACGACTTAAATGAATATGCATGTGTGTGTTTATGCGTGCATGTAAAAATGTCACACTACATGAAAGTATTTTTCTTCTAGTGTAAGGTATTTCCACGGGGGCTTCACTGGGGGAGCAATATCATACCACGTGTGTTCATATTGGGGAATATATATTGAGGAAAAAATGACATAATATATTGGGGGATATATTGGGGGTAAAGGGTTTTTTATATGCGCAAATATAAAAAATGGAGCTTAAAGTTAATGAAAAAATATAAAGGGGTATAAAAAATGTTAATGAAAAACTAGATACCTACAATATCTAGTGAAAGTAGGGGTTTTTTAAATTGGGAAGTTGTATTGGGCTCATATTGATAGGGGTTTAAATAATGTGATTTTTAGAGGGATTTTCTAATATATAGTCAAATTAAGGGTATTGTTTAATATGTCACGAACGCACATGATATGTCATAGGTTCACTGAGTGAATCCCCAGTGGGTATTGCAGGGGAAAAAATTGTGTGATACATTGAATTCCATGAAGTTCCAAATACATTGAAGTAATATTTTTTTCCATGTAATATGTAACATTGTAAGAAACATAGTTTTGTGCCATGCATTGTTTCACATGAAAAATATTATGCAAAAGTCACACTAAAAAACATATTTTTTGATGATGTAATGTATTGCAAGAAAATAAAGTTATGCAACATGTCACCCAAAAAAATATATATTTTCCATGGGATGCAACATGTCACATGATTTTTTTCATGCAAAATGTTGCAACACATGAAAGTATGTGCCCAATAGTGCAACATATCATATTTCCAAACAAATTGTGCTATATTTCACACCATAGGAAATACAATTCCATGTGGTCCAATAGGTTTGTAATAGAACTTGAAGATAATATTAACCTTGTGTATAGCAACATTCAATTCAAAATGAATAAATCATAACAAAAATGGAACCATGATGGATGACCTAACCCTATGAAACCTTTTAAGTGAAGTGGAATTGCAAAGTAACTAACTCGTGTTATACATGGAATATTCTATGCAATGTTTACACAATTAACCCATATGTTATTGTTAAATTCCCTAGAAATCTTCCATTGAGACATTATTGAATCCAAGGTGTGTAATTAAAGCTACTAAATTACCTAAAGACCTTCTATCAAGACATTATTGAATACAAGGTGTGTAATCAAACCTAAATTTGTAAGAGACGACTGACCAGTTCTACTATTTGTAACACAAACCCAATGACATGTTTTTTAACCACTTCCATGAAAGAGGAGAAAATATTGAAGCTAGGAAAAAATACATGTCACAAAAATACGTTAACGACATAGAACAAACATGTCGCAAAAATATGTTACATAATTCAATACAACTGAATCCACTTATTATTAAAGCAAAGTTGTGTTTCCACGCAGGAATGTGAACGACATAGCACAAACATGTCGTAAAAATATGTTACATAATTCAATACAACTGAATCCACTTATTATTAAAACAAAGTTGTGTTTCCATGCAGGTGAATCTACTTTTTATTGATCTTTATACACGGTTAATGGGAAGTGGCTCAATAGTTTACACATGATTTAAATATTCAAATAAGTTATAATTTGAAATTTTATGACAACGATAATGTGCCAAAATCTTTTATTTTCAATAGAAATTTGTAATGAAGAAAAAAATTAATTTACTTATTTTTATGAAAGAAGTTTATTAGCCTAATATTATTTATATGTGTGATTTTATTGAATAATAAAAAATGAAATACATCATATACAATCATGACTCTTTTGTTGAGTGAGTGTATAATATTTTAATAAGCACATAACTCAAAATAACAAAAGAAATAGATTTCTCTTCTTTCTTTCTATTTTCCAAACCTTAACTCATCTTAAAATACTTTAAAATAAGTCACTTTGTCATTGTTACAAGTTCAAACTTTTAAAATCTATAAAAGAAAGTTTGAGAAAACAATGCAACAACATTATTCACATTCCCATTCAAAACTAAACCATGGAAAATGGCTTACAATGAAATGAATGGGTACAATCACTTTCGAGAAAAACCCTTAACATCTAACTTGATGTTTAAAAATAACACACTAGAATAGAGAGGAATTTTGAGAAAAGAGAAAATTACTGAGAGAAGTTTTGAAAAAAGAGAAAACGTACAAGCTACAAACACATTTTTTTAACACATCTCGCAGACTCTTTAAGGCGTAATCAATGGAAGATATACCATATCAGAATCTTCAGTTGTTGGGCCATTAACCATGTTCTCACACCCTCCTTTCTAGGGTGCTTTCGTTAGCAATCTGCACGTTGGAACTCCATTCCAGCTTCTCGAACAATCCCCTTGATTTACCTGCTATGTAAATTGCTTCCAACAGTTTTGTTTTCTCTAAACCTTGTGCCCATTTACTACAATTGTCCACTAATGCGGCCCCACATTTTTTACGCAAGGTCTAATAATATTTCCTAATGATCTCTTCAATTCATATTTTAGATATTTCAAATTACCTTCTGTGTAGTTGATGCTTAAGCATAATTTGTATAATGCATTATTTGCCGCTAACTTCTCCCGATCTACCATAGTGTCTTCACCATCTACAATCTTGCTATAGATGTTGTTAGCATTGTTTTCCCTTTCGTATGCAAGAGCATGGATCGTCGTTGTTGTTTCTTCAATATCATTGATCGTTGCTTCTGCTATTGTCTCACCCAATGTTATTATCATTTATGCTACTGCTACTACTTCTCACTAGTTTCCCATATTGTTGTGAATAGTCTATCTGACATGAATATTATAAAGTCAAGAAAGACAGAGCCTAATTCGAAAATACTGAAGGAAGTAGTCAAGATGAGTCCCACACAACAATCACTATTTTGGACAAAATGTCCAAGTTGTCTAGACGAAATTGGATATACATATATTCAAAAAAAGTGAAATTCATGTTTTCTAAGATGTGGAAAATAATTTAGTATAGAAGAACGTCAAGACAATGAGAATATTGAAATAAAACAATTAAAGGAAGAAATTGCAGAACTTCAACAAAAGAATGAAGCATCAGAGAATAAATATAAAGATCTCGAAGATCAGTTTCATGAAAAATCATTAGAAAGCAATGAAGAAATTTGGTGTCTAAGGGACCACAATGAGAAATTACTTTCATAGATAAAAATATCCAAGGATAAGAAAAAAAGACTAAAACAAGAAAAGGAAAGTTCTTATAAGGAATTAAAGGAGAATTTATCAAAAAAGGAAAAAGAAAAATTGTGCTTAAATTCCCTTAATCAAAAATTATTAGAGCACATAAAAAATTTAAAAGATAAAGAGAAAGATACTAAGGACAAAGTGAATGATTCATAAAATAGTGAACTTTCACATCTAAGGAATCATAACCAAGCCTTACTTATGAAAATAAAGAAGCTTAAAGGTGACAAGAAATCACTAAATGCCAAGTTAGAGCAACTTCAAGTAGTAGTATTGAAGCATCTTGTCATTTCAGTCCAAGTTGAAGATAAAGAAACAAATACTGATCCAGGAAAAGTCATAACTCAAGCAAAGGATAAACCTATTGAAGTGAAGACACATGCAAAAGTTACATTTCAAATGATGAAATTCCAAATGATGATTCAGTAGCCAACTCAACAACAACAACATCTAGAGGAAATCTGGAAACAACCACTAACATGATAAGGGAAATTCCTTCCATAATAACTATTTATCGACATCTGAATCACAAGAGTAGACTTTCCAATCAATCTACATATCAATATCACTTAGAACAGAAACGACAAATTTATATTCCCAAGAATACTGAAGTTTGTAGAATCTAGTCCTACGATAACAATTCATCGCAAATTTTCAGAGACCAGAAGATTCCATAGAATATTAATCTATGATGGCTTGATCCATTCTCAGTATGGAAATTCTCTCTATCACTCACAACATCATATTGTCTTGTAACAACGAAGATGACAGTTTAGTGACAAGCAAAAAAAAGAGATCCAACCTTTCATCATGAAGCTTTGAGGACAAAGCTTATTGAAGAGAGAGGAAATGTTATGAATATAATTCACATATATATATATATATATATATATATATATATATATATATATATATATAGTTCTAATTGTTAGTTAGTTAGTAATGAAGAGACATGTCTTATAGACATGACCATTCATGAAAGGGTACCTGCCTAGGGTATATAAGAAGACCCTCATTCTCATTTTTAATCATCTCATATCTCATATCTCATATCAATTCTTATACAATATTCAATATGCAATTCCATTTCTTATAATGAACATTTACATCTTTGAAGTATTTTAAAGATTTCCACTGCATATACGACTTTTGATCATTACAGATGCATATTTATTTCTTATTTATTAGTAATTTAAATATGTGATATAATTGTAAGAATTAATGTTATCAAAATGACAACAAGATGAATGAGTAGGCATGTGGAGCTATATGAATTTTATGTGTGTTATATGCATGCATAGAAGTTTTGGTTTTTTGTTTCCTACTTTATTTTTACTATGCACTCTATTTACATATAAAAAGTTTTCCTACATATTAAAAAATCATAGTAAGAAAAACCACATTAAGAAAGATAAAGTGTCAAGAAAGCTAGTAGCATTTTACATACAATCTTTTTTGTAAGTGCTTTGATGAATCATTAGGGTGCCAAAGAAGACTTTGACGACCTAGAAAATCCTTGGAATCTTGATTAGCTATGTCCATCCCTATGTCGCGGAGATGATCGTGCATTGTTATTCTATCTAGGTGGTTGACCTGAATCAAGCATTTTTGTTCAAGAGTCTCAAAACCAAGCCATCCACTCCACCCAGAAGCATCCCATATACATATAGTTGTATCCTTAGCTTCCATCACTAAATAGCAGGAAGTGTCAAGGAACGTTGACTTTCTTCTTCATCATGTCCTTCGACTATGATTTTCATCCTTTCTTTGATGTTCAGAGGCAAAATTCTGGAGATTTTGTGCAATATAGCTTCCCATTATTTTCTCTCTAGTTTTCCATATAAATGAATCCCAAATTTTTCCGAAGACAGCGGAAGTCCATGTAAGATCTCCACAAATTTTAGGACCAAATCATTGAAACCAACACTAGGTCAAGGACAGAGAAAAGCATGATGGGAAAAGAGTTATGTTGCATCGTTAATGTTGAGTCTCATAGCAACACATATATTAGGAATTTGTGTGACCTCCAATATTCTCTTATATCGAGTAGTAACCAGTACTCTACAACTTAGCCCAAGAATTTCTGAAACCATTAGAGCTTCCAGCTGATCAAAACGATCAACATTGTACAAAACAATTGAAACACCTCCTCAAGAGAACTTTTCCTTGGTCTATGTTCCAAATTTTACAGTCGAAATCCAATAGATCCTGTGTAATTATTTCTTGCAAGACCATGAATCCATTTCCATCACTTAATTCCTTAACATCTAAGAAAGTAGTGGCTCTGAAATCTGAGCGAATATAATTGTATATGACTTTGGTAAGAGTGGTTTTTCACTGAAAGACATGAATCTATATGTGATCATTGAACCTTTCAAACATTAGGGAAAAGTCACCTTAGTATGTTTCAGACAAAAATCGAAATGGGATTCAACACAGCTTATGAGTCTGATGTCGATAGATGAAAACTTTTCCAACTCTTTAATTAATGGTGGTTATCGTTATTTAAATTAGCAAACATATGTCACGTAATGGGAAAAACAACAAAGAGACAAATTTCAAAGGGAGATAAAAAAAGGTAGACAATGCCTAGTCTGACCAATTTCAAAAAGGGACACCTTCGGTGTAAATATAGGTGATAGGTCGAAAGTGTACATCATAGACTAAAGAAGCCATAACTTGCAAGAGTGGGTTATCGAGGCTTCAAGAATTTTCTAGATTTGATCAAAGATCAATGATGGGGAAGACATATTTAAGGTTCAATTTGGAAAAATCCAATAAATGGATAGTACTATCTCAATGGTATTTGAATGGATTCAATAGTTGTCATCAATCTAAAAAGTAGTGCAAAGAGATTCACTTCTAGGAGGGAGATAAGCCCATTGAGGGAAACAAAGCAAGTAAAGAAGGATCAAACAATGGACATATCAACTCTTTGGCTCTGTGTA
Source organism: Pinus tabuliformis (assembly GCA_031772625.1). NCBI lineage: Eukaryota > Viridiplantae > Streptophyta > Pinopsida > Pinales > Pinaceae > Pinus > Pinus tabuliformis. The sequence goes on along the minus strand of CM062806.1, from coordinate 416,583,492 downwards.
TATGAAGAAAAATCATAAGTAAAGATAAAGCTCGTTTCCTCCTATTTGGAGGGATTTCATGCCTCATCAAACATAATTTTTCTATCCACTCAAACATGCTGACAAAAAATGGAAATCCCATCTTGAAAATTAATAAATTGAATGGATTTGATCCCAATGTCCTTGTATACGGCCACACAGAGTTATCCTAGAAGCACGAGCACCCTACCACTAATCCTTAAGTTGAGTTTCAATGAATAATTGCTACAAGTATGTAAACATAAACATAATCCATAGTTTTCAAACAAATCTGATATGAAGGCATCCACTTCTAGCAGAGAATAGGTATATTAAATAATGCTTCAAAGTAACTCAATAGTTTTCTAATAAATTTGGATGCCAAAGAGAGCATAAGTAGCCACATTGGGAAAATTATTGAATAATAGAAATGAAGTACGATGTAAAAGATACACTATGAAAAGGTTTATGTAGAAAACCTATGTATGTGAAACCTTGTGGTGCCACAAAAATTCATGCATTTATCTCTCACTAGAAAAAAATATTTCTTACAATGCAACATATCACACTATTTTTTTATGTGATACATTGCAATGTAGGAAGCATAATATCTTGTGATGTGATGACTCAAATGAAATATGTGTGTGTGTGTATGTGCATGCACGCATAAATGTCACACTACATGAAAGTATTTTTCTTGTAGTGTTAGGTATTGTAGGGGAAAAAATTGTGTGATACATTGCATTCCATGAAGATTCGAATACATTGAAGTAATATTCTTTTCCATGTAATATGTAACATTGTAAGAAACGTAGTTTCCTGCCATGCATTGTTTCACATGAAAAATATTATGCAAAAGTCACACTACAAAATATATTTTTTGATGATGTAATGTATTGCAAGAAAATAGAATTATGTAACATGTCACCCAACAAAAATATAATTTCCATGGGGTGCAACATGCCACATGATTTTTTTCATGCAAAACGTTGCAACACATGAAAGTATTGCCCAATAGTGGAACATATCATATTGCCAAAACAATTGTGCGACATTTCACACCATAGGAAATACAATTCCATGTGGTGCAATAGGTTTGTAATAGAGCTTGAAGATAATCTTGATCTTGTGTATAGCAACATTCAATTCAAAATGAATAAATCATAACAAGAATGGAACCATGATGGATGACCTAACCCTATGAAACCTTTTAAGTGAAGTGGAATTGCAAAGTAGCTCAGTCATGTCATACATGGAATATTCTATGCAATGTTTACACAATTAACCCATATGTTATTGCTAAATTCCCTAGAAATCTTCCATTGAGACATTATTGAACCCAAGACGTGTAATTAAACCTACTAAATTACCTAAAAACCTTCTATTAAGACATTATTAAATGCAAGATATGTAATCAAACCTAAATTTGTAAGATACTAGTCACAAGTTCTACTATTTTTAACACAAACCCAATGACATGTTTCTTAACCACTTCCATGAAAGAGGAGAAAATATTGAAGCTTGGAAAAAACATTGAAGCAAGAAATAGATATTTAGAATAGGAAAATAAAAGAGCTAAAAATAATAGAAATTATAATATATGTCTTTAATATATAACAAAAATAAATATACTTCCATGAAAGAGGAGAAAATATTGAAGCTTGGAAAAAACATTGAAGCAAGAAATAGATATTTAGAATAGGAAAATAAAAGAGCTAAAAATAATAGAAATTATAATATATGTCTTTAATATATAACAAAAATAAATATATATATATGCGCGATAAACTTCCCTTATAATTCCATATTATAAAATTACTTTATTTTATTTAATAAAATTTTAAAATATTGCCTTTCTATTATGAGCGGATCAATGATATATTAGCTACTATATATTATCCTTTATTTGTTTATTTTCTTAGAGTGGAATGGAATTCTGTTATTGTTCACTATATATGTTTTAAAACAATTTTTCATTATCACTATTAATGTGTTTGATTAAAATTACAAATTATATGTAAACAACGAGATCTCAGTGTATGTGGTGATTTAACCAACTAATTTAATTAACTATTTAATTAAATTAGTTATCTTTCTTCCTGTTAATTTCATAATTATATGATGATGTATATTGTTATGATAACTGTGAAATATTTGTAATCGCATATACCATCAAGTTACCTGAGATAAGTATATGAGTTTTATTTCAGTTTCTAGTCATATTAAAGCATTATATCTTTATTTACCTTATTTTCTATTGTTTTATAAAAAAGAAAATTAATCCCATAATTCTAGTTCGAATCTCAAATAAAAAAAATATATATTCTAAAGTCCCACATAGTTTCCTAATATTAATGCTTTCATTAAAAGCCATCCATATATTGTTAATTTAATAAAATATTAATATAAAATTATTATAATTATCATTAATAAAATTATTTAAAAAAAAAATATTACTACAATCTTTAAATATATCTAATATTATTATAAACCTTAATTAATATTATAATATTATGATAAACTTTAATTAATATTATAATATAAAAAAGTTGATATATAAACCTAATGTTATTATCATTATAAACATAATGTTCATCCTTGTAATCATTGAATTGGGCCATAACCGCATATCATCTAAGCTCACCATAGCGTGCAACATATTCAAAAACCCACATGGGAACCCTGTATTCCATGTGCCAACGATGGAGTAAAACACATGAGCCGCTTGGAGGAATGTGAACTACATAGCACAAACATGTCGCAAAAATACGTTACATAATTCAATACAACAGAATCCACTTATCGTTAATCAAAAGTTGTGTTTCAATTGCGGTGAATCTACTTTTTATTGATCTTTATACGCGGTTAATGGTAAGTGGCACAATCATTTACAGATGATTTAAATATGCAAAGAAGTTATCATGCGAAATTGCATCTGTTAATATAGAATAGAAAAGACAATGATAATAGGTCAATATCTTACATTTAATAGAAAAAGATTTATTAACCTAATTATGTTTATATACGTATATATAGTGCTGATTCGATTGATCTATTATAATTTTTTTTTTCCAGAAAGAAAAGCACTATATTATATTGAGGCAATATATATAAAATTGTTCTGATGGATCTGTTAAAAGATCGCATGTGAGAAAGACTGATGGGTCAGCATGCAAAAGCATCAAAAGATAAGCATAATACCAAAAGAGATTGCCTTCAGAGACAACAAAATCGTAGAGACAAAATTGAAACCCAGAGGGGCTGCTTCAGCGGATAGGAGAATAGAGAGCAGAGAAAAAAGACAGAACATATTTAGAGGAGATTTTTGAATCCTCAAAAATTTTTAAATTCCTCCACTTCCAAAAACACCATATAGTGATGAGAAAGATTAAACGATTCATCATAACTTTATATATATATATATATATATTTTGCTGATTCTATTGACCCATCATAAATGAAGTCATCAATACAATCATACCTCTTATTTTGACTGACTGTACAATATTCTAAGTAAAACATAATTATCACCCCAAAAAAAACTCACCCAAGATTTAAGACATGTCCTGGCATCCACTTTTCTTTCTTTCCATTTTCCAAATCTTAACACATTTTAAAATAATTTAAAATAAGTCACTTTGCCATTAAACTTCAAAAATCTGTAAAAGAGCGTTTCAGAAAACAACGCAACAGCATTATTCACATTCCCCGTTCAAAAACTAAACCATGGAAAATGGCATACGATGAAATGAATAGGTACGACTATTTTCGAGAAAAAGCCTTAGCATCTGACTTGAGGATTAAAAACAGTACACTAGAATGAGAAAAGAGCAAACATACAAGCTACAAAGACAATTTTTATTAACACATCTGGCAGACTCTTTAAGGCGCGATCGCTGCAAGTTATACCATATCAGAATCTTCAGTTGCTTGGCCGTTACCCATGTTTTCACTCCCTCCTTGCTGGGGTGCTTCCGTTGCGATCTGCACGTCGGAACTCCATTCCAGCTTCTCGGACAGTCCCCTTGATTTACCTGCTATGTAAACTGCCTCCAGCAGTTTTGTTTTCTTTAAACCCTGTGCCCATTTCCTGCAATTGTCTACTAATGCGGGGCCCACATTTTTTACGCAATAACTAATAATATTTCCTAATGATCTCTTCAATTCATGTTTTAGATCCTTCAAATTACCTTCTGTGTAGTCGATGCTTAAACATAATTTGGATAATGCGTTATATGCCGCTAACTTCTCCCAATCCTCAATAGTGTCTTCACCATCTTCAATCCTGGTACAAATGTTGTCAGCTTCATTTTCCCTGTCGCGTGCAAGATCACTGATGGCCTTTTTTGCTGCTTCAAGATCATTGATCGTTGCTTTTGCTGCTGTCTCACACATTGTTGTTGATCGTTTCTGCTGATTCTCAGTGGGATACCGTATTTCTGTGAAGAGTCTATCTGCGGCTTTACTCAGCAAGCCATCTGTTTTGGGATTGGCCTCGTCAACCAAATCTATTAGTTCCCATGCTTCATAGTATGCTTGTAAGGAATCTCTCTCAGAAAGGGGAGACAAGCAGACAATTACGTTGATCAATGAGACCGCCGTTAGCTTCAATGACCGTTTTCTGCCATATTTCAAATATTTTTGCACTTTTGGCGGGGTGTCAGGATGATGTCTCCACAGGAACTTTAAACCTGTTTTAGAGAGTGCTTCTTCTGGGTCCAAATACTGCATATCTACACATGTTCCAGACCCCCAATCTCTCAGAAACGGGACCATGGCATGGCAATTTTCTCCATCGTTGTTGCCCTTCGTCATAATTCCCCTGGCTTGCTTGATGGACTTTCGATTTGTCAAAATCACATCGTGAGTAGTCTGATCAAAAAAATTGTCCATGATATTCAAAATTTCCTTGTAGTCATTATAATCCTTTTCCGCTTTTTGAAAATGACTTGAAAATATCCATTTTACTACCTTGCAGATAACTGTATTACCGAACACACAGACTGACAAAAACCAACACAATTTGCTGAAGAATACCACATACCACTGAAGCCAGAAAACACATCTTAGCCATATCGATACTAAACTAGTTTTACTTTTCTTTTCCTTGGCTATCATTTTACTTACTCTTTCATCAACTTTTAGTTTCCTCAACTTCGTGACAAACATTTTACTTATTCTTTCATCAACTTTTAGTTCCCTCAGCTTCAAGTTTTCAGCTTCCTGCAGGTCAACAATGTGCCTGGTCCAATAATCCTCCACCCGAAAGAAGTCCTTCTTCTTTTGCCCTCTTCCATAGAGGGCTACGGAGGAAAGCCATCTCCAACCGATGATTGCCCATCCTACTAGAATGAATATCATTTGCAGAATCGTTGTTATGAATTTCAGGCAGAATACAGGTTTAGGCTGAAAGTTTACCTTTGGACCCTGGACAATCCATCCTACAATTGAACTTAAAATGCAAATTGTTACTCCCAGTGCTGCTGACGAGGCTAATGCTGACCTGGCTACGATTGACTCGGGATAACATGAACGAGCAACGATCCATGATTTCAGTACTTGATCTTCTACTCCCTTCCAACTGCTGTCTGCAGGCTCTGCAAGAATGATGGGAATTTTTTGAGAGGTGATATTCCGTATGCTTTTACAAGCTATAGCTGCGCAGAGTAGGAGGAGAATAAGCCATATGAGCGTTATCGATATTATCGAACCGGATACGAAGAACGAAATCTCGCTAACTTGCCTGCCTTGTGTCCAGGAATAGAAGGAATGGAAGGAATGGGAAACCACGTGAGACCCAACCGTACGATTATGTACAGTGGTAACCTCGGAGAAAATGTCGATGAAGACAGTCAATCCTATAGCTCCAATTTTGGTCCATTTCTCCTGATACCCGAGACGGGCCATTCCCGGCAGGAAAAATGCTACCAACACACATAACATTACTCTGCTGATGTGTATCATAAATAAGTTATCCTTAAGATCCTCATTACTTAATGATCCTGGACCTTCCAAAAACTTATCCAGTAAAACACTCTGATTTTGGATGAAGTTCATAATCTGTATGGTGAGAGCACTTAGGACGACAGCACGCCCTGGAACCCAATAAGCTCCCTTCTTGATTGCTTTCCGCAGGTCTAGCCCGATAAGAGTAATGAACGCAACTGCTCCCAATAAAAACCCCACTAATTCGGCATAGTCTTCAACGGAGAGGAATGGGTCGTTATTTGCCATGATTCCGAACAAGGAAAGAGCAACAAGGATGAGATTGAGCTAGAAGAATATTGAAGATTGATGGATGGGTTCACTTACAATCCATTAACATGACTGTGTTGATTCCAGAAGCTTGGGGAAATTGGGTCGATGCCCAAAAACATATAGGAGAAAATTGTAGTGTCCCGAGGACCAGACAGCCCATGAATTCATAATATATTCTTATCCAGTGGTGCAAAATTCATTAAAAAAAATTTAGACCAATGCGGTCTAGTCAAGAAAAATTGTAGTGCCCCGAGGACCAGACAGCCCATGAATTCATAATATATTCTTCCCCAGTCGTGCAAAATTCATTAAAAATTTTTAGACCAATATGGTGTAGTCAAGAAAATAATATATGAAAATTGGCGTGGGAATCGGGATATGGAGCAGGAGAGCAGTCCACACCGTTCCCGTCCGCCCGCAAACGGAAACCCCAGTTCAGGGCCCATGTCATTATGTGTCCTACGTGGATGCCATCGCCGATTCAACTAAGCGGTCCGTACAGCACGTCACGTCTGAGTCGGTAGCGCATTCAACATCGGTAATGGGATGACATGGTTTTTTCGAATTTCAAATCCAAACGATGTCAGTTTATTGCCTCCCATTTTGCCCCCGCTGCTTCAAATTGATACATGCCATTGTAAAGAATAGAATCAGCCTAAATCTATCTAGCCTAAATTGATACATGTCATTGTAAACTAAATTGATACATATCAGTGTAAATTAAATTGATAATTCCATTGTAAACTAAATTGACAATGTTATTAATGTTATTGATAATGTTATTGTAAACTAAATTGACAATGTTATTAATGTTATTGATAATGTTATTGCGAAGAATAGAATTAGCTTAAATGTATTTAATTCTGGATTTATTACTAGTTTAGAGATTAAATTTTTTTGAAGTGTAAATTTTTTTTAATATTTTATGGCATCTAAGGTGGAAGAATTGGCATAACAACCAAAAGTGGTCTGAATCTAGGTAAAATAATTTCAAGAAATCTTGAGGTAGCAGTGTTTGAATTGTGTTTTTGATGGTGGAAATGGATTCAGCACCATCAAAAACTCTCTGGGGCACCCAAAATCTTGAAGTTCTCGATTTACAAAACTCCCTGCCAGATTTTATCAAAATATTGCAAAATTTCCATGATTTTCAAGTAAAAAGCAGTCTAGACTACTACATATTTTACACTCCAAAAAATATTTCACCTCAAAAAAAGTTAGTTAGATCTAGATTAGTATTAATATTAGATTTCATAGCATTTTTTAACATAGCAGGGTCACAAAATTTATAATAAAACTAACAACATCAAATTAATATTTTCAAATATTACAGCTTAATATTTTCAAATATTACAACTTTGACATGCAAATATTTATGTATTTAAATATTTGTTTTACAAATATTTTATAAAAGATATTTATGTATTTAAAGATTTGTTTTACAAATATTTAATTAAAAAAATATTAAAATATTTTAGAAAAAAGATTCTTTTATTTTTTATTTTGAATCAACTTTTTGTTATTATTATTTAAGAAATAAAGTAAAGATATTTAAAATTTTAATGTGACAAAAAAACATAAGATTTGATATGATCAATTTTTTCTTGTTTATTTGTTATAGTTATTTAGATTTTTGTTTACCAAAACCTTAGCCAAAATTATTTTTATTATTTTTATTTAAAAAAAACTCGACTTACTCACCTATCTCCATCATTATTTTCAATTGTACAATGCTGTGAGCAACCATAAAAACTCAAGCCCTGTAACTCTACGAATTGCCCCGGCCTTAGAAGGCTGGCATAATTTAGCTGTAATTGAGCCCTTCAATTCGTTGTTTGCAACCTTGGACTGATGGCTGGGACCAGCAAGGCAAAAGCTGCAGATGACAGGAAGAAAGATGGCTAGCCCAGGAAACTACAATCGATTGCTAATAGCTTTGGATATATTGAGTTCTTTACCTTCTCTAATTTTAGTGGGCAGTTCGATTGGAGAGTCAGTGAGAGCAGTCGTCGTCCGACGAAGAACTTGCATCTTTAATGAATTAACATTGGCTGTTAAATGTTAACTGCGGTGCTCTGCTCTGTTTCATGCCGCTTCTATGGATATTTCCGCTGGTCTTTTTCTGCATGCAGATGTGGATGATTGAGGCAGGTTTTCTTCCTCTTTTTCTCGTCTGATTCGGGTGGAGAGTTTGAGGCGGTGGGGAAGGAGTGGCTACTTTTGCTGCTTTCTTCCTCTTTTCGTGCCTCTCCTTTCGTATTGGGCGGTCAAATCTAGCACTGGTTGCTCTCATTTTCTATCCACAGATGCTTGTCTGCTTGGTGCATTGGTGCCACTTCTGCACCTTATTGATGGGCTGCCTTGTTTTTTCTGGGGTGCTATTAGCCTTTTGGGGCTTTATTTGGGCTCTGTTAAGCAGATTTTCTAGGGTTTATTCCTTTATCTGCTGCCCTGTCTGAGGGCTTTTCTGGATACTTCTTTTGGAGTATTTTTGTATGTGGCTCGGTCCACGTTTCTACATATGCTTCTTGCATTTGCAATATGTAATCTTCTTTTATGAATATATCATGCTTTTTCTTCTGAAAAAAATAACATTGGCTATTAAATGATAATTTGTGGGTACGAAGAATTTTATTTGGAAAAAAAAAATTGGTGCAAGAAATGGTACAATTTCTGACAGATCAGAGAGAGCTCTATATAAACGACTTGATTGAGCTGTTAATAAAAAGACTTGATCAAGTGATAGAAGCATCGGGTGTTCTTCTGTAGGTGCTAGATGCCAGAGACTGCAATTTATAGACATGGAGCGAATGGTCCTACGAACAAGTACTGAAAAGCGTCTCGCATTAATTATCAATAAAGGACATCTTGTTCCTGGGCATATCGCAAGTAAGTGCCTCAACTATTATTAATTTCTTATTTATTTGAAAATTTTACGAAGTTATCATTATTTTTAATAATTTTTAATTGGTTTAGATTAATTATTTTATTTAGAATGGTTTAACCATTTTATTAAATGGTTAAGAGCTAATGTTTTTTTAAGCAAGAGTGAAAGTTTTTCCCTCTACAAATTATTAGCATGGTATTTTAGATGGTTTGGTTTTCCTTGAATAATGATAACAAGTCTCTCTGCATCCGTTGATCGCACTCACTGTTGTTGTTGGTTGACAACTCCCTCCTTGAAAAAGAAGTGTAGCTATCGTTATTTAGAAGAGTGTAAAGCTTCATCAAATTTATTACATTAAAGAAAAAAATACTTATCCATTTAGAAAATGTATTTACTTATTTGTGGAACACTCACATGGAGAATAAATTTACTTATTTGTTAAACACATACATGGAGAAGAGAAAAAATAAGATAAACATAAATTACATTTCTACAAACAAAGATATGCATTTATAATACATTCTTGTGACCCTTCGTCCAAGTGGTCTCTTCGACTTAGGTGGCTGTTCACATTGCACACCAACTCTTAGCGGATTAGGTGTCCAAAATCCCCCCCCCCCCCCCCTTAATCTGAAAGAGTATATACGAGTCCAAGAAGAGAGCTCTAATACAAAAATACAACAATGGATGACAACAATAAGTTGAATGTGCTCTATGATATTATGGCATAAGGTGGGAGAACTCAAGGTCTCAATCAACGATGGTTTAAGGATGACCACCAACACTGGAATGCTTAGTGCAGTTCCTAGAACTCTTCCAAATATGGCAAGAAGTTGAAGTCTTCTGCTAGAGGAAGTGATTCTTAATGCCTTGAAGAGGGAGACCTTCAACCTAGAAAAAGAGAGGTCTACAACTTGTGGTGGTTTAAGGAAGGCCACCACAACTTTAAATTTAGGGCTTTGGGTCTCTCGCTACAACTTTGAATCTGGGTATGGTTGTCTCTGGTTGTAGGCTCGGGCAACAAGTTCGGGTTGTGGCTTAGGCTCATTTGATTTATCTTTGAAACTTGTAGATGACCATCAAAATCCCCCCTATCAGATATAAGGTGAGAAGATAGAGAAAACTCAACTGCAAGACTTTTTAATATTATAGAAGAAATTCTTACGTATGATTGAAATATCTTCTTAGTTGTTGAAGCCCATTGCCAAGAAGCGATCCATCCAAGGTGAATATTTGTTCTTGTAGGTGGTTGGAAAAAAACATGTTGAGGGAAAAGAATTTTCCAACTGCTTACACGGATGAAGATCAAAACAATGATCTTTCACATGGTCGACTCTATCACAATGTTGGCGTTTCACAATATTTTGTGAATGTGGAGGAGGACCAGGAACAGGTGAATATGAACTATCATGAAAAAACCCAACACTATAGAAGTGTATGGGCTTGGAGTAGCTTGGAGTGTGAAGAGAAACCTCCTTATCATATCCAAGGCCTGTTTTATTCTTACTGTTGACAATCTCTTCCCAAGGTCGGATGATGGACCTAAGAAATGCATGCTCAACATGAACATTTTCATGCAAATTTGTTCCTGAAATGGACATTGGATTTGAATCACCCTCAACTTTACTGACTTGATCACTTATTGGTTGTTGGTGGGAGCTTGTTTCAATCTCAAATAAAGTGTAGTTCTGAACAATGACAATTCTTTTTTTTTAATTCATCTTGCTAGAACTAAGATTCTAGATGCAAAAATTCAATCTTGTCTTGTGCATTTTGTAGGAAAAATTTAATATTAGCAAGACTGGTTTTATTGATTTTGATTATGTCCTCAATTGTAGAAAATGTCAGATTATTTAGTAATTCTAATACTCCATCAGCGACTTTTCTATTGGAGACTATTGATTTATTCAAACTATGGAAGAGTGTTCAACCCAAATGAAGTACCTCCACTCCCAAAGAAATTAGAAGTGTCAAAAAAACTTATTGAAGAGCTACTATCAACACAAAATGTAAGTGCAATGTCAAACCCGAATATCAAGAGCAAAAGCAAGTTGTTGTCCAAACCACTTCTGTATCTCAAGAGAATAATGTTGATGTAGTCTTAAGCTTTATGATTGTTTGATGAATTGAAAATACATATCCACTCAAGAAACATGCATGGATTGTCCAACCACACATAACATTATGTATAACAACTTCAATGTCTTGCTACCAGTGGATAAAATCAATCGTTCTAATAGGTAAGAAATCAACCTAAATACATGGTTGCAGAGTATGAGAGATAAATTGGAGAGTTGATTGTGTGCAATGGTTCTTACAACATCCAATACAAATGAATTTGCATCCCCTATGTGCAATATTTCTAATACTTTTATCCTCCTACAATGAACTTTCACACCTATTCTCCTCTTGGAAGCATGACCATCTCCTTACAACCTTAAATTTTCTTCGATATATAAATGAAACATTACCCTTTATTGTGAAGGACACTCGGCACATTGATCTCAAAAATCAATGAAAGCCAATCATTTTGTGCTTCCCGTTGAATTGTTCCTCTGCATTCACCAAGATTTTAGCTTGAAAATAATTTCCTTGCTATGCGTGAACATTCATTGAATCCAAAACCCTGCTCATGGTTGCTAGAGTAGTTGTACAAGCCTTTGAAAACTAGTTGTCAACATAACGATAATATACCACTTTTACAAACTCTTCTCCACACAGTTTTAAACCATGTAAAGAAAATTCAAATTGTTTTGGTCGTTCAATAATGTTGAATGCACCAACAGTAAATACCATATTAAACAGCATGTAGAAAGAGAGCTCAACTTCCATTGGTTTGCAAGAACAGGTCTGGCATTATTCCTCTTTGCAGTCGCAGGGGAAGGTCTACTCACAACAGAGGAATGACAGGGTTGATAGAGGTAACGAACTCTATTATAACAAATGCTCAGAATGGCATAAAATCCATAAGGAGGAGATCACTGGTTTACAAATTCCACTTGAACAGGGTTGGATATCACTTGCTCTTATACCATGTTGAACACACACATGGAGAAGACAACAGATAAGATAAATGTGAATTATATTTCTATTAACAAAGATATACATTCATAATACATTCTTGTGACCCTTGGTCTTCATATACCAAACGGTCTCTTGGACTCCAGTGAATGTTCACATTCCACATTATTGAAATATGAATCTATATTTTATAAATAGATTAAAGAGAATGATCAAATTACTAAAAGTAAGTTTTCTAGCATGTAAGAAATACCTCACATAAAATAAATTTTTACTCCTATTAATTTATGAAAAGGAGGGTGATGATATTTCAAATTGTTGAGTTTTGTTATAACCCAAGTATTAGGTTGGAACATAAATTCAACGTTGGTTAAACCATTAGCTTCTATATTTCCCCTTATCTACATATTGAAGATTAAGATGGTTTAGAGACACTCTCATATTTTTTACCTCTTCCAAGACAAAATTTAGAAACACATTGTGACATATTTATTCATCTTTTACCCATTTGATGACATCACCAAACATGTGTAAACTATTAATTCATTTTTCATTTGTCATCAACAATAATAGTTATAATTTTAGTGCCATTAATTATACATGATTATTTGACCCCTCTCTCAATAATGCTCTAAAATTAATGGAATGATTATATATGATGTAGGTGGCTATTTATGACCACCCACCTATTCCATTGGCTCAAAGCACAATTCTCCATCGTGCCAGTTTTTGTATGGTTTTTTGTGTCCTAGAATTATGAAGTCATTTTGAGGCCCTAAACGATGTTTTTTTGATGTGCCAAGGTCCTAAGCAATGGCCATGGGATTTGGCTTGGCCCCAATATAAATTTGTAAATATCAACTAGACCTTTCCAACACGCTATCAAGCATGCCAAATAGAGATCGTATGCAAAATTTGTGACCCTAGGAAGTTGACATACCAACATACCATCAAGGCTTGAAAACATTTTTTAATTTCATCTTCTAAGGTTAGGATTTTGACATCTAGGGTTGTTTATTTATGTTATAAGGCCATTTTGTTGGTCTTTTGTAATAGATATTAGCAAAAGCGCATAGTCATCTTCTCTCTCTGTGTAGAGATAGCTACCACCATTCTAGAAAAATTATGTTCTACGGAATTATAATAAAAATAGGGTTTCCACCACATTAGTGTAATCCCTGTTATATTTATTTGTATGTGTTCCATTTACTTTCATGCATTTCATTTCATTCCTTGTACACCCCAAATCAGTGGTATTAGAGAAATCCAATCTTTCTTTTTTCTTAGTGGATGCCCTTGATGATGTTACGGTAAAAATGGTTGGGTCTCGAGCTAGTTTCGCTAGGGAACCCTCACTCTTGCAAACTCAATAACCCTCCCATGGTAGAAGGAAAGAGAGAATACATAGCAATAGATCCTATAAATTTGTTGCTCGAGGAAGCACTTGTGCGACAAATAAATGAAATGATGGTCAATTTCATCAAGATTCATCAACAACTACCAACAATGGCCAAGGAACCTTCAACAAGAAGAAATTTTAAAGGTGCAACATCCTTCATGGAACAATTTAACTTTGATATCCCCTCGATTTGAATACCAAATATATGAAAATTCCTTGCTGAAATGGTTAATTTGGCTAGAGGTCTATTACTCTATCCAAACATTTTTTAGAATGAGAAGATCACCTTCGTGTTACCAAAAGTGGTTCCCCATGTCAAACATTGGTGGGAAAGTTACTTAGAAAGGCACAATGAAGATGCATTTATGATGTTCAATTTACAACCAACTTGGGATGCTTTTACTAATTCCTTAAGGAGGAATTCTATCCTATGGGGAAATACAATGAACAATACATGAGATGGACAACCCTAAGAAAAGAGAGAGACTATACAGTGCAAAAGTACACCAATAGTTTTCATACCTTACACTCAAAGTTGGGTATTAAAGATTCCAAGCGACAAAAATCCTTGAAGTAATATAGTGATATACATAGGTATATCCCAATAGGGATGGGTTTTTCTAGAAATATCCTCTGTAGGGGTCGCTTATCAATATGTTGTCAAAATCATGTAGAAATTGAAGCAATGGAATAAGTCAGAATTAAAGTCTTCAAATCCGTCACAACATAAGTCGACTAAAGGCAACCCTAACTCACAGAACAAGGGACAAAGCGAGAGCCAACCTCAAGAAAACCTTCCCAAGTCAAAGGCAAAGAAGGATAATGGGAAGTCAATAAAGGACACTAGAAAGTGGTGCGAGTTTCACAAAATATCCTAACGCAACAGTCATGAATGTTGCTCAAAAAAATCATTGTTCATGAAGTTTAAAGAAAAGGAAATAGACTTTGGCTCTAATTTTGATTTAAAATAGGATAAAGAAAAAAGGATCATCAATGCAGAACCTAATGTTACCATCATGACAAAAAGGATCCAACCAAAAGAGCTAGAGGAGCTTGAAGAGGGAGAGTGCTTGTTCCACTCACAAATGTGGGTGAAGGGGAACCCACTCCATTTCATTATTGATAGCTCGAGCCAAAAGAACCTGATATTAGTTGTTGCCATCAAGGGATTGAAGTTTCCAACAATGCCACACCCCCAATCATAAATTGTTAGTTGGTTAAGTCATGGATAAGAGTTTTATGTCATCTGGTACTGTTGGATGTCCTATGGCATCAAGCCCTTCAAATATGAGGTATTATGTGAAGTTTTCGCACTTGAAGTTTGATATGTTACTTTAGTAAACCCTTATATGTAAAAAATTCATGATTTTCATGAGTCTTGTCCTTGTAGTTTCATTGTTACTCTTAGTGTTCACATCTACTAGATACCAATGGTAGTCCCAACCATTGTAGTTTCATTGATCTCAGCAAAAAAGAGGCAAAAGGTAATCTCTCAAACTACAAATTTCATTCTCTTCATGGTTTGCTCCAAAGGTGAAAGGAAGGTCACTTCAAGCATCACAACCTCTACACGAGCTATCTCTACACAATAGAAACAAGTGGACAAGATTTTGGAAAAGATTGGATTGGGGTGAAGGGTGCTTTGGTATGGAAAAGACAATATAAATACTTCAAGATTATTTTTACAGACCAAATATTTAACAATATATATATTGATATATCAAATCATGTATTCCTGTCATTGAAAAATTAAACATCAATAAGCATGGGTTGTATAATCCCCTACCTACCTCGAACAAGCCTTGGGAGTTAGTATCCATAAATTACATGTCATGTTTACCATCCACCAAGCATGGAAATGAGTGTGTGTTTGTAGTTTCAACTAGTTCCCCAAGGTGGTCATTTTTGCACCATTCAAGAAGATTACCATAGCTAAAGCCACTATTAAACTCTCCTTTGATAATTTTGGGCTACCTTGAACCATTATTTTAGATAGGGATAGTAAGTTTCATAGCACATTTTTGTCAAACTTATGATATCTCATGGATACCAAGTTAACCAAACAACTTCCTTTCATCCCCAATCATATCGAAGAATAGAAGTTTTCAAGAAGAAGATTATTCATATCTTGCACATGTACAACTCCAAGTATCCTTGTACATGTGATGAAAGTATTCCATATGTTCATCATAGTTATAATAGAGCTCTCTACAACTCTATTGGCCACAATCCTTTTCAATGTTCATGGGGTTCCAACCAGTGGCTCCAATTGATGTAACTATGCCCACATCACTCATACAGTCCTCCCATGATCAAGTCAAGGAAAATAAGGTAGCCAAATTTGTTGAGTAGATCCAAAATTTCTAACAATAGGTCCATGATATCCTATAGAAATCAAATTCCAAGTACAAACAATGAAATGGCTAAGAGAGGGTTGCACATAAGTTTTAGTTTGGTGATAAGGTGTGGTTACATTTACAGAAAGAGTTCCTCACACACCCTAATAGGAAGCTCAACTACTCCAATCTGGGCCTTACATAATTACAAAGTTTTTGGATGAAAATGATTTTGAATTGAGCATTTCACTTCCCTTGGCTTCCACCCAATGTTTAATGTGGAGTTGTTTTAACCATATTTTCCACCTCTATCGGACACCTCAAAGGAATTCAAGCAATTGGCCTCCACAAAAATAAATCCTAACTGTATTGAAATGGCTACAGTGGATCATATCATGGACACCATGATAAAGGATACATAACTACATTGAAATGGATACAGTGGATCATATAATAGACACTAAGATAAGGGACACTCACTAGCAACACGTACAACTGTATTGGGTTGTGAGGGAAACTTCTTCACCAAGGAAAGTGGCTGACCAAGAGCCATCTTTAGCAGAATTTTCCCTATCTAGTCGGGGAACTCAATGAAATGGAGACTATTTCTTACTAAGAGGGGAGGACTGATCTAGGTGGATTTTAATGGCTACCCACCTATTCCACTAGCTGAAGGTACAATTCTCCATCTTGGAAATTTGTCTATGGTTTCTTAGGTCCTAAACTTTCAACGTCATTTTGAGGCCCTAATTGATGGGTTTTTGATGTGGTGGGGAACCAAGTGATATTTTCATACTATTCTCTAAGATCCAGTAAAAATTTGCAACTCTCAGATAAACCTTTCTCATGGGCTATCGAGCACACAAAATATAGATCACATGCAAAAGTTACAACATTGGGAAGTTGACATACTAATTAACCCCATCAGGTCTTGCAAACCTTTTTGCATTTCATCTTCTAGGTTTAGGTCTTTTAACTTATAGGATTCTTTCTTTATATTAAAAGGCCTTTTTTTCGGCCTCTTGTAATGTCGTTTGGTGAATGCACATAGTTTCTAACTCTTTCTCTCTCTCTTCATAAATAATTACCACCATTGTAGTCAGTTTATGTTCTATAGTATTTTATTATTTCACTTACTAATAATTGTTCAGCTTCCACCACATTATTATATTATATGTTATATTCTTTTTATTTTTTCAATTTACTTTCCTACATTTCATTTCATTCCTTATACTCCTTGCATCAATATGCAAAGAAAATTATCTCTCCCATTCTAGATACAATAGAAACCCCTTGTGTTGCCCCATAGAAAAACCCAAGGGAAAGATCTTATTGATTTGTTCTTGAACCACTACCCTTATTGATTTTTCTTCCTTATCCTATGGAAAATGATTCGATATGTTGAGTTCGTTAGCTACACATATTTTCAAAGTATTTCAAAACAAAATGGGAAATACCCAACCATACCCCCTATGATACTAATGAGGGGAGAAACATAAAAGTATTTGTCTATAGATTCCTTACCCAATTCTTCAAACTTTCTTTCAATAGAATCTCCTGAATAGACATTTTTCAATTATATTAGTACTTCCACTTCTTGCCACACCTATTTTAAGTAGTCAAAATCCATAATCAAATGACCATTTTTCTTCTCATTGTACGTTTCTAAGCCCCCAGTAAAATCCTCTTTTTTAATATGTCCCAAGTTAATACTTTATTCATTAATAAAAAACACATAAAATAATTTTCTTTAGAAGGACATTTAAACTTCCAAATATAGTGCCACCACCATTGAGTTTCTCTTCTTCCTTCCTCTATACATAGAAACATATATGAAAGCCTAAGAAAGTAATTGTGTGAAGGGGGAAAAATAGTTTAGTTCATCCTAATTTTCCTAGATTCAAACATGACTCCTTTCTAATGATAGAAAATACTTATATAAATCTACTTCATTACCTATGTAAGCCATGTCTTCCTCCATATAAAATTTTTAAGTGGGTCTACAATGTTGGAAAGCATGCAAAAACTTATGTACTTTAGTGATTGAATCATAGGTTTTTTTCTTCCACTCTCAACCCCTGCATCCTTTCGAATTTAAATCAGGATCCTTTCACCCAAATTCTAATCCAGGACCCTCCCAATCAAAGGAAACACCTTCACAACTTCCTTCCACATCATTTGAAATATTATTCTTATAAATTATATCCCTCCTTATCTAATCTTTAATTGAGTCCAAATACATATATTTCTGAGTCACAACTTGACACCACAACCATTCACCTAGAATAAGCTTCCAAACACTCTTAGCTACCAAAAATCCTGAGAAAAGGAAAATGTTGTTAATGATCCATGCTCCCAACAACTTTGGTAAACTAGAATTTTCCATTCTACCCACAAAATCACCTTTCTAAGCTAATCATCCGCACAAAAATTAAAACCTATCCTTCTAATATTTTCAGGTATCCTTTTGGGATTCATGACATGGACATTGCGTAGACATGAATTTCTTGAGAATGAATTTACTTAGAACATGCCTTCCTCCCTGTGAGAGCTCATTGTAACTCTAACATGTTAGTTATTCTTCTAGTTTAGTTATAAGCCAATCTCAATCCCATCTCGAATAGATTTTTGGTTTTGTGTAGAACCCTTAATATTTCATCCGAACTTTCAAATCCATCCTCAAATAAGGAAAAAAAAGTAGAGTGGAAAATTCTTCTCCCTTCTCCATTTCCCAAAAGGAAGTTGATAATTTACCTATGTTAACCACCATCCATTGTGCACCGCAATACAAATACAGAGTGCCATGCAACTTGGTTAGGTCCCATGTGCTACTGTCACAAAATAATAATATATCATCGACAAATAAAAGATGTGAAATATATGAATTCAACGCATATGAACGGCTTTGAAGATCCATGATCTCTTTTCCTCTAGTAATGATCAACGAAGCCCCTTATATGGTAGAAGAAACAAGAGAGGTGACAAGCATTATGTTTACCTAGTAACTCTTCCTTCTTTGATGAAACCCAAAGTACAAGCATTGATGATAGTTGAGAAAGAGACTATCATTACACAACTCATCATCTAGGTAATGAAATATACCTCAAATCCCAAATGTGTCATCAATAACCTTAGGTAAATCCAGTTAACCTTGTCATAGGCCTTTTATAAATCCTTAGAACCAAAATAACCTCACGGTTTTCGACTATATAGGAAATTGAATTGCTCATGTAAAAATTGTCTCAAACATTTTTTTTAGCCTATTTGCATTGATCTTTGTCACTATTCTATAAATACAAGATGTAGGATGGAAATATTCAAAGGAGAATGGATTATCAAAATTTGGAATAAGAGCCTATTTTTATTCAATGTTTCTAACATTCTTCCAAACAATCTTGTATCCACTACCACCCAAATCAAATCACTTTCCAATAAATCTAAAAATTCCCCAAAATTCCATAGTCTTTTTGTCTAAACTTGAACTATTATTCTTTTGAGGACTACAAAGAGTAGATTTTAAAATATTATGAAGATATAGTTTGTAACGGTCATTGTAGTTTGATCCTACCTCTATGAAGAGAAGGAGATTTATTCCGTAATCAAGTGTGGATTCATGATTTGAAAATATAGAGTTGTTATTCGTCAGGAAAGGAAAAGTCGTAGCCCTAGACACTACTATCGCTAAAACTTCTCAGACTAAGCCTACATGATGTATTTGGAAGCAATTTTTTTTATTGTGTTGGTTGTTGTGACATCTAAGATATTGTAAATCACAAATCCAACATTTTTTTGGAGTTGTTACCAAGTAAAACGGTAACCACGTTGATATTTTTTTTAAGCCACCTTTAAAGTTTTTTTTGTGGACCTAACACACATAGGCATCATCAAGCAAGTGTAGAATCACTCTATAAAGAAGATCCATCAAAATGTTTTAGATGGAGTCAGTGAGCCAAATATTTTGGATGGAGTTATTACTGTTCAAAATTCATAAAGAAATTCATAAATGACTTGGGTAAATTCATACCTATGTGAGTGTTGTCTAAATCAATATCATGTGAAAATTTTAAAAGGAGATACGGTAAACAAAATGCTTGGGTAAAACATTTTTCGTACATTTATTTAAGGAAATTTGCCTTTTTTAAGTGAAAAGTGGTTTTTTTAATTGGGAATCCACAATTTGGTTTTTTTTTTTTATTCAAAAGGTAAAAGGGTTAAAAGGGGTGTTTTATGAAGAAAATTTTCTCAGGTGTTTTAAGATTTTAAAGAAAGGAAGATATATATTAACTATTGTTTTGGAAAATTAGTGAAAAGTGTTTTGGTTATTATAACTGGGTGTTTGATTGTTTTTTATTTATTTATTTTATTTTATTTTTTAGAAGTGTAGTGAGATCTCTATTAGGATTTTGAAATGGAGGAGAAACTATCCAATCCAAAATGAAGGGGGGATATTATCAAAAGTTGGTCACAACTTCAACCAATAATAAAAACTCACACGATCTCATATTAAATGATACCAATTGTTCAAGGTGGTTAATAAAAATGAAGATATTTTAAAGGATGGTTGGGAAATAGTGGTCACAAGATATGAAAAATTAAATGTTAAAGATTTAGCAGTAATGGTAAAAGCCCAAAAAGATGCAGCAACAAAGAGTAAAATAAATGATTCAAGAGCACTATGGAATCCTAATATTGTTGCAACGATCAGTGCCCATAAATCTTGAGAGATTTTGCAAAAGGCATACCAAGGTATAGACGAGGTCAAGAATGCCAAAACTTCAAATTCTTTGAGAGAAGTTTCAAACTTTGCAAATGAGAGATGCTAAATCAATAGATTAGTTTATGAATTAGGTCATGTAGGTAGTAAATCAACTTAGAGCTTATGGAGAGAGTGTCACAAATCAAAATGTGGTTGAGAAAATTTTTAGAAGCTTCATACCTTCATTTGACATTCTTGTGGTAGCAATAGACAAATTAAATAGTTGACCTACATTTCAAATGAAGAACTCACAGGTTCAAAGTTTAATCATAAGTCAAGAATTAAAGGTAGAAATGACTCATTAGAAAATGCCTTCAGACTCAAGCCACAATTTGTAGAGGAAGTGGTAGACATAGTGTAAAAAGAGGTAGAAGAGGAAGACGATATTCAATAGAAGAAAAAATGCTTCAAGTCAACCAGAGAAACCATAGGATCAACCATATAATCAAAGAGGAAGAGGTAGAAACAATAGAGAAAGTGAAATGATGGAAAATGTAAATATATAGTGTTATTACTAAAAGAAGTATGGGAAATGGAGGAAGATGTAGACAAATTTAAACAAAAGCAACACAGATGTTTCAAGCACTAATGGAGGAAGAACATCTTCCATGTTTCTTTATTGTTCAACAACTCAAGAAAACAACAATGGAAATCTATGGTTACTAGATAGTGGTAGTAGTAACTATATGGAAAATAACATATATATTTTTTCAATTTTTGATGAAATAGTTAATTTTCACATTAAACTAGGTGATGATCATCTTGTTAATGCCTAAGGAAAAGGCTATATTACAATTAAAACCAAACATAATGAAAATATGGAAATTCATGTTGTGTATTATGTGAAAATT
Source organism: Pinus tabuliformis (assembly GCA_031772625.1). Classification (NCBI taxonomy): domain Eukaryota; kingdom Viridiplantae; phylum Streptophyta; class Pinopsida; order Pinales; family Pinaceae; genus Pinus; species Pinus tabuliformis. The sequence continues at coordinate 416,561,987 of CM062806.1, read as the reverse complement.
TTGAAACATAATCTATTAAGTGTAGGACAAATGGGTCAAAATTGTTTTCAAATCAAGTCTAATGGTCCTACCTAAACAATTCTTGATGGGCCACTCAGTGAAGGAATCATAAAAAGGATATAAATGAACAAATATATCATGTTTCCTAGCCACGATAAAATTAAATCATTCATTATCATATGCCCAGTTTGTAACAAGTTCTGATGAAACTTGGTTATAACATTTTCGATATGGCCACTTAGCTATTAACAATATTGATCTTTTGAAAAATAAGTCTATGGTTCAAGGTATACCTATGATAGATGTCCATCATTATCCATGTGAAAGTTGTATCCTTTCCAAACACCAAAGAAATAGTTTTCCAAATGCTACCAGCTATAGAACCAAATGTTCACTTGAATTAGTACACGCAAATCCTGGTGATCGAATGCAATCCCAGTCAATAGGATGAACTTTTTTCTTTCTAACATTTATTGATGATTTCAACAAAATGAAATGGGTCTTATTCAATGGAAACAAATATGATTCATATGAAAAATTCAAGCAATTCAAAGCCATGGAAAAGAAGCAAAGTGGCAAGAAAATTAAAGTATCAAAATCAGATTGAGAAGGTAAAAATGATTCCAAAGAGTATCAAGAGGAAATTTACAACAAGGTACACTCCATAGCCAAATGGAGTAGTAGAAATAAAATATTAGACAATTGCGAATATGGAAAAAAAACATGTTGAAGGGAAAGAATTTTCCAAATGGGCATTGGGAAGGAATAGCATGTTCAATTTATATTTAAAAGAGCTCCAACTAGAAGTATAAAAGAAAATTTTCTTTTGGAAGCTTGGAGTGGTGTGACTACAAATGTATCACACTTGAGAATCTTTGCTTGTGTAGCTTATGCACATGTTTTAGACTAAATGAGACTGAAATTGGATGACAAATGTGAAAAATGAATATTTGTTGGATATAATTGTTGGGTTGTGTTATATTCTTTTGCACGACTACTCCACGTGGGGAGGGAGGGGGGTGCTAGCCCCCCCTGTACGTTGTGTTGGGCACTGCCCAGGTTCTGGGGCAACGCCCCGGGAATTTTTTTTTTGCACCCTATATTAGGTGGGAAGACCTACCTATGGTTTTGTGCATGGATTTCGCACATGGTTTTGGGCATGATGGTTTTCTGTCCATGGTATTTTGTAGAGCCGATCAAGGGAACTGCAATTATGTTCTAATCCAGGGTTTATGGATGCTTCGACATGTATATATATGTATTGTAACATTGAAAGGAACATAATGAAAAATCAATTTGGTAGTCCCGGTTTTGGGATGTAGGGGAAAATCTCTGTGTATATTTGTTTTATGTTTTATGCTCTTGCCATTGTTTATTTTCTGTTTTTTAGAATTTGTATGCAGGTAATTTCTATACACGGTTAAAATATATGATAATGAAGAATCCAAGGCTTAGAAATTGTATTTTCCCTAATAAAACAACTATTTCAAGAGTTATTAAATTCATTGAAGATCAAACATGGAATGATAAAGGTAATGGGACAAATAGGAACCAAATTTCTCCACATCAATTTAAACTAGGTGATGCAGTAGAAGTATAAAAACCAAGACAAGGATTCCCATGCCCACAAATTCCAGCTAAAGGTGTGAACTGAGGAGGATAAACTGTGCATAATCAATCTTCAAGAAGAAAATATAATCCCACCATTTCACAAAAAACAAATAGTTTGAGAGAGATTTATGAAAAACTAGATAATGAATAGGCACATTTTGCTTTACTTTCTTGCTAGCCAACATATTTTGAAAAAGTAGTCGAAAAGAAAGACTGGGTTAAATCTATGAATGAAAACATTGCAACCATATAGGAATAATACATCGAGTCTTGTAGAACTACCAGAAGCTGAAACAAGCATTGGAGTCAAATGTGTCTATAATACCAAATTTAATGAAGGGGGAAAATTGAAAAGCATAAAAACATATTTGTAGTAAAAGGCTTTGCACAACAAGGAGCATATTATGAAGAAACCATCATCTTGCTATTGAATATTGTTATAATTAAATATTAACAATAGTAGAAAATAATCATTAGCTAGTTTACCAAATAGATGTCAAATTAGCATTTTTTAAATGGGCCACAACCAACAAAATTTGACATGTTAAAAGAGACTTTCTATGGTTTAAAATGAGCCCCTAGAGCATGGTACAATATAATTGATTTATATCTATTGAAAAAATGGTTGAAACACAATGTGAATGAACCCACTCTCCATACAAAAACATATCTACAAGGTAATATTTCAGATGTTTGTATTTATGTTGATGATATGATTTACGTAGGAAATTTGTAGCTTGAAGATTTTCAGACACCCATAGAGAAGGAATTTCACATGAGCAAATTTTGTGACATGAAATATTTTCTTGTCATAGAAGTTAAACCATATAGAAATATTTTCTTGTCATAGAAGTTAAACCATATAGAAAAGGATTTTTCATTTGTCAAAGGGACATTTTGACAAGGTTCAAGATAAGTTAGTGCAAGCCAAAAGACACACCATTTGTCCAAGGAACCAGACTAAGCACCGTAGTGGTTAGATCAGTTACCATGACAGGTTCATGACACAATAGATGGCACCTCTGCTACCCGCGTTCTATAATCGGCATCCAACTTCTGACGCTACAAAGACTACGAAGTGCTTGGATCTACACTATTATTATTGGGTTGTTAATGAAAGTTATTTCCTTATGGATCTTGGAGAACCGGATTTGAAACAAAGTGCAATCAAATAGTTTTGGAATAGTTTTTAAATAGAAGAATCTTGATTTGTATTATTTAAATTAATTTTTTAATTATATATAAATTCAATATTCACCTACTTGGGTTCTATAATCGGCATCCAACTTCAATTTTTGATGGTACAAAGACTACTAAGTGCTTGGATCTACACTATTATTATTGAGTTGTTAATGAAAGTTATTTCGTGATGGATCTTGGAGAACCGGATTTGAAACAAAGTGCAATCTATTTTTTTCAGGCAGAGTAATAAGGGAATAGTTTTGTAATAGACAAATTTTGATTTATATGGTTTAAATTAATTTTTAATTACATATAAATTCAGCATTCTCAAAAATCTTGAGAAAATTTTACCAATCAAAATTATAATTGATTATAATTTCAATAATTCCAGAAAAAAATATAGACAAATTAGATCAAAAGATTCCAAAAGTAATAGCACCTAAAGACTAAGGTCGCATTAAGTCAGCGTAACGTGCTCTACGGAGCGTTGTAGCTGAATCGGTGGTGGCATCCACGTAGGACGCATGAAATGGGCACCGAAGGCAGACGAGCTGGAACTTGTGCGCGGACAATGAACGGGGTTTTGGTGACGGAAACGGGGCTATCTAAGTGCCCCATATCTCATTCCCGCTCCAGCACATACACGAGGAAATTATGGTATCCCGAGGGCGAAACAGCCCCATGAGTTGTCAACATCTGCTCCTCTAAGTGTGAACAGTTCAGAAAAATGTTAAGACCAATTAAGTCAACAATAGTAAGATATGAAATGGATGAACCGACACTATGCCGAGCAGATTAAGGTGATTAGGTGAGGAACGATGACTTCTCCAATCATACAAAAATCAAGATTCAAGAATGAAATAATGTATGAAATTGATGTACCGACCATGACTTTTATGTACGAAGCTCATTAAATACTGACACAATTCCGACCGAATCAAGGCCAGTGGGATACCGACGAGCACTTTGTAATTCCACAAACGCGTTTAGAACCCCACTTTCTACACGTTCGTTAAAAACTTACACCAATGCGACCAAGCCAAGAATGACAACATGTGAAAATGATGACCCAAGTTGATGTCGACTTTTTCGGGTGAAGATAAGTAACTTGTCCATTAGTATTATTGTCGACTTTTTCGGATTGATATCGACTTTTTCGGGTGAAAATAAGTAACTTGTCCATAAGCATTAAATGAACGGGATTCTATATGCCTATTAGCAAGGTAGGAATTTCAATACGAAATTACGTGTTAAATTTGGTGAACGGGATTCTATATGCCTATTAGCAAGGCAGGAATTTCAATACGAAATTACGTGTTAAATTTGGTGGTTTAGATAGCTTTAATTCAGGGTAGATCTAAGAACATTCCATGCTTTACCGACTCCTAATGGTCAACAAAGGTAAACCATGGTTAAAATGGTCCAACATGGTCAACCAAGGTCTCTATGGTTGAATATGGTCGACCATAATGGTCAATCAAGATATCTATGTTTGAATATGGTGAATCATGGCTAACCCTCTTCAGCTATGGTCAACCCCTTTCAACCATGGTCAACCCCGTCAACTAACTCAATCATTAATATAACCATTTTTGTAACATTAATATAACATTAACCACCTTAATGCAAGCTTGACAATGGTCAACCTCATGAACCCTCGTCAACCATTGTCAATAAATCCATCTCATGGACATTAGATATCAAATAGGACAACTACGTTTATTATGTGGTTGCTATACTCTGATCAATGGAATTTTCCACATTTTATACGCTAATCAGTGCATGAAAATGACACCAATCAACTTATATCAACCACATTAGTAAATGTACTTATGCTAATAATAAAAAAAGCATATACAAATCAACTACACATCTCAATAATATTGAAAAGTGTAGGATGTTCCATAAAGGATATTTTTTAAAATGAAATCAGAAAAGGGAAGGAATATATTCACACTCAAAACATTACTGATAAATATTAGTCACCATAACGTTTCTATTCCATTGCCACAATTGAATCTTTTGTATGGGATACAATATCTTTAGTTGATGTATAAGTAATGTTTAAATTTGAACATGTGCTTTCGAGAGAGAAAATAAATATTCTATCTTATCACTATATTTTATAATAAGCATAAAACATAAGCATAAATATGTTTTACTGAAAATAATTTTTTCCTTAAATTTTTTATATTTAATTAAATTAAATAAAATTATAATATTATAAAAATTATATAGAATATATTATTATAATAATAATTTGTTTTCATAAATCTGATAGAAAAACATTATAGCATATATTGCAATGCAAAGTGTTTAACATAGTTGTAAGTTAATACTAAATGGATATTTGATGATATCTTATTAAGATATTCTTGTCGCGATAGGGTATAACACATTTGATAATGTGTTGACCATGAATTAGTTTGGTGTTTGAAAAAAAATTAAAATACATCCTCCAATGTTTTACATTATAAAAAAAAGTAATATGTCACTTTATTCGAGACATGGTGCAAGGAGGAGTTGCTAGACTCAATCACATATTGATAGATGAGCAAATAAAAAATATTCTCACTAAGGAATTATCAAAAGGAAATTTCATGGTCTTCAGAGAGAACATTAGACTAATGGATGTGGCCCCTCCGACTGAGGGGTAGGGTTGATCAAGGACACCAAGCCAACTCTTCCCACGTTGTTTGAGCTCCCAGGGTGAGGAATTGAGATAGAGGGCTCCTGGGGTTGAGGGATATCTGAACAACAGGGTACTCCCCTATTTGTTACCCATAGGGTTGGATATGTTGCTCCCCTATCTTCATAGGGTTGGACATGTTGCTCCCATATCTAGTCTATGTAGAGTATACCCCAGTTGGCATCATACCCTCAAGAAAAGCTTGTTGGGAATATCACTACCCATTTGGCCAACGGGTTGATAGTGTACTTGGGGTGTACAACCCAATTCGATTATGATGCAGGTGTTCTAGCACATGACTATTGAGGGTCATTAATGGGAAGATTAGTAGGAAATATGATTTTCTCCCCTATTTAGATTATGGGTTGAGAATGAGCTCCTTGATGAGATTCCAGGGTCGAAGATGTGCTCCCCTATATGATTATTTATCCTATTTCTTGGTATGGGTGGAATCTAATGCTCCCCAATTCTTCTTCTTTTAGATCTGAGAAAGTTTCTACAGATAGAGTTGAGCAGAGACAACCAAAGAATGACAACAACATGACAAGATGATGTGATGATCAATAGACATATATTGGCAGGTAGAATTCTTCCAAGTTGAGAGGGAGTGTTAAATTTTGCAAGTAGGGTCAAATTCCACCTTGGACAACTCAAATAACTGAGGTGATGATTGCATTAGATTCTTATTTTTTAGAGAACAAAAACAGACCTAAAGATCACCCTATTTGGATGAGCAGAAGTTGGTTTTTGAATTTATTTTATCCACTCATGTACAATGGAATAGGTCGGCCCTAAGCACATGTAAAATTGGATAGGCCGGCCTCACCTCCAAGTGGACCCTCATGGAAGCCTATAAATAGTAGATACCTCAAGTTCATTTGCACACATTGATTAAGACATCTTCTAATCTCTTTTATTGTCTTGGTTCACACATGTTTGATGGAGGAAGTCTCCTCAAGGGTCCGAAACTACATGGTTGAAACTCGCACGAATATAGGGTTTCTATTTCTCGGTTGTTGGCTTGTAACTAAGCATTCTCATCCTTGAACACATGTATAGAGTGGTCAAGAGTGTGTCTGGGAGGTCTCAGCCATTCGCATAGAAGCCCGAAGAGAGCATTTAGGGTTTCTGAAGTAGATCAGATAATGTCGGTCTCGAACACTCGCATAGAGTGGTCAAGGGTTGATCTTGGAAATCCCAATCACTCCCACAATAGCTAAAAGGGAGCGTCTGGGGGTTTGGAGTGGTTTTGTGTGTGCCTGTCCCAAAACACATGCATATAGCCTTCCTGGGAGTATCCAGATCATACATAAATGCTCGCACACAGTGGCTAAGGAAGCCTCTAGGAAGTTTCAGTAACACATAGTCTGCCTTGTTGGAAGTGTCTAGGGTTTTTGATATAAGGTTTGACAATTTCCTTCAGTTGGCTTCAGTGGTATGATGGATAAATAATTTCTCTATGTTATTCTATAGTTCTGTAGTTTGCTTCTATTCTGTAAATATGTGCTGCAAATTTATATATTAGGCACATTGTACTCTCTGCTAAAAACGTTTTATGATGATCTAATAAAGAAGAATATTTGAAAGGGTTTTACCCCTTGTGGGGTTTTCCCCTAGTCTTGGAAAGATATTTTGTCTCTTATGGTTGTGTTGTTGTCTTCTTTTTCATTACATATAGTGTTCTATCTTAAGTTACAATTTATGATTGGATACATTGCTAATAATTGAATACATTGTTAAATGAAGAAGTGAATTGGGCTAAAGTAATTGATACAACATAGAACAATCTAAAAATTAACACAACATGCATTCAACAAGATTCATACAAATGAAAATGAAATAGTTCATAAGCATAAGCGTAAGTTAAATAACATACATTGCAAATGCAACAAGAATAGTCTTACTATATTCACAACATATGCATGACAGCGTGTTGGCTCTGATTTTATTATCATAAGTGAAAGTTCCATTCATACACACACCGTTGATGACCACTAGCCAGAATAGTGGACCATAAAAGTCAAGAACACTTGACCCTCCAAATAATTATGCCCACTCTATGCTACGGAAAATCCAAGGTTCTTCACAATACTCCCAAGCTCCTTGTAAGTCTAAGCCTAGCCAAATCTTGGCTGCCAAAAGTCTGTTGGCTGAGTTATGATGTTCTATTTATAACAAGAGGGGGTCCCTCTTCAACTCCCCATTGTGAACTTTGGACTACACTCATTACTCTTCAACTTCTTTTCAAAATGTCCCATTATGTTACATCATGACTCTTCATATTCCAATAGTGACATTTGGATTTTCACTTACAACATAATTACAAATAATAATACATTTTACACGTACCCATATAAGACAAAATAGGGTAGAGACAACTTGACAACCTAACAAGACATAAATCTATGATGTTTGAGTTTGGGAGAACTCCAGCTCAACAACCTCCACTTTCTTCTTCTCGGTCACATATTGGTGCCAAGATTGGTACCGTGTGATGATGCCCCCAAAATAAGTGATGGTGTTTGGCTGGAAGTAGACACTAGCCTCCATGGCATCCAGGTACAATATCTTGGAAGCAGTTTCATGTTTGTTTTGAAGTATGAGCAAAAATGTTCTAATTTGGATAGGATCACCGATGTAATTCTGCATGTTTTTTCTGCTCAACTCTAGATCTTCCTTGGTGGAAATTTGTCTCAGCTACTCCAAGTACTCTTCAATCTCCTATCAAAATTTGTTCCCGGGTTTGGATTTGGTGAGTGAACCAAGATATGGGATCTTGTGTGTTTTCACCAAGACATACGAACTACTAAACAATCGTACATATGATTCCTGAATGCTACCAATGAATGAGGCGAGCTTCTTTTTATTCTAAATCAACATTCAAACTCTCGTTTTCTCTATATCTACCTCTGTCTTCATTTCCTTTAGTAATTCAAGTGATGCCCCTTTGTCTCACATTCTCCATTCTTGCACATAGGTGATGGAAGCTTATGTATTCTTGAGATTTTTAAAAAAAGCTCTACCCTGTTGTTATAGGCCATGCAAATGGAAAACTACTTTATGTGCGGTCATAAACCCCTCATAGAGCTTCTGCATGGTTTCCCAAAGTGTTGATACTTCAGCAAGTATCGCTACTCTCATCTCCTCCATGTAAACCTGTGTGCAAACCACACTTTATGCGGTTGCATGAATTTTTTTTGCCTCTTTCTTGATATATTGCAAGTTTTGTTACAATTTTTCATTCTCGGTTGTCAAATAATGAATTTTTGATCTTGTTGCTCTTGCAAAGGCCAAGTTGGCTTCGATAATGTAATTTGGATGCTTCTTGGTGTCTTCCACTATCACCCTTTCTCTAATGAATGCAGGAGATGTGTGATCTTCTAGAAAATTCTTTCTTCGTGCTTGTATAATCCTCTTGTAGAGCTCATTGAACGAAATATTGTACACATCCATTACTGAATCATCATCAAGGGGAAAAACATCCCCTTCTTTGCTTGGGGTTGGCTTTGCTACTAGAGGTGGTGGTGACTAAGTGGTGACCTCTAGTGTGCTTGGCATTAGATCAACATCTTCATTCTGCGACTCCTATTCCATCTCCATGTCTGCCACTTCAATCAAGTGCTTAATATTTTGAGCAAGCTCTCGATCCTGCATTTGTTCACCTTTCCTTCTCTTTAACCTATATCAGAGACATTCTTCTATCATTTTGCCTTGCATTTTTCCTTCCTCCTGCTTCTTGCAACCTTTGATTTTGTCTCTTCCTTTACTCTTCTCTTTGTATCCTATAATTTTTCTTTCCTTCTACTGTTAAAGTTTCTTTCATGATAATAAGATATTCTTTCATCTTGCAACTTTGTTCTCCCTCCAAACTGTTAGAAATATTTATCTTTCCCTTGTCCTGCATAGGATTGTTGCCTTCTACAACTATTTCTTTTGTAATTTCTCTCGTTTTTGGAGCAGTCTGTGAAGTACCTTCTAAACTAGTCGTCTCACAGAGTTTAGAGGCATTGTAGAAATCTCTCCATGGATCCTCTTCTGCCCAATGAAATGTCACGTTGAGTTGTTGAAAGTAAATTCTTGCACAATAGTCTTCGAAAATTTTATGGGGATCACATGGATTAAAATCTCGAGTACGGAATGAAAACTTGATTATCTCCTTTCCCTTGGTATCCATGACGTTCAAGTTCTTTATCTTGTATAATCCAATTTTCAAAGGAAGAGTGGGACACAATGCTTTCTTCTTCATGTGCAAGGTTGTTGACAACCCTGTGGTGAGATGATATTACACTTCTTGCATGACAAGCTTGTCGGTGGCATACCTTGGTAAAACATGCATAGGCTTCTCTCTACCAAACACTCTGAGGAAGGTGCCACCTGGTGAGGCATACCAATTTTAGATGTCTATTATTTCATCCATTTCTCCTCCTGACATGCAAGGTGGATATTCATCAAAGATGATCTTGTAAAGCAGGATGATGAAGTGATCAGTGAGTTGTTCCATTACCGCTCGATGATTGCAATCCAAAAGCAACTTGTAATAAATATGCATGGTAGGTTCTCATGGTGTCCATGTCTAGTTCATGACAGGAAATTGATGTTGTGCACAAATTGCATATAGTAAATATGCATAAAATTAGAACCTTTCTTACTCACCATCAGGAGAACTCCAAACTTGTGCTACATGTGTTCTCAACTGTCAAGCTGTTGCACTAAAATATCGTCACCATGATTATTTGCAGTCAGTATGGGTCTATCATCACTTGTACTATCCTGCTAAGCAAGTCTAAGACCTCAGCTCTTCAAATCAAGCTTTGGAAGTGGGAGAAAGACATTAAAAATCAATGTAACTCTGGTTCTGCACTTTCTCTCATGGTCACCTGCGGTCCCGCACCTTCTGTGTACAAAAGCTGCGTACCTACCTGCTCTGTCCCTAACGGTGTAGGTGCGGACCCCTGTGAATGTCAAAAGGCGCAAGTTTTATCTTAAAAAACTCACTTTGGATTAATTCTAGAGTTTTCTAGAAGGAATTTTGATGTGGATTGTTCGCTCTGAGGTGGTTCATGCATCCCAAAAGAGAAGGAGCTAATCCCTTGACTAAAGGAGCTATCCCTTTGAAGGAGGGCTTTATCCCTTTGAAGGAGGACCTAGTAACTTCCCTCCATTGCACTATAAATACAGGCATTGGGGTGAGGACTAAAGAGGTTAGAAGCTGAACATTTTGAGGGTAAATGCTGGTGAAATTAAGACTCTTTGGTTGAGCTTGAGAGGAGAGATCACATACCTCTTGGTTCCATTGGAGAGTGAGTGAAACTTGTCAAAGTAGAGGAGACATCTTGTTGGACCCTGGGAGGAGCTTATACAGCGTCAAGGCAAAGGTTGTAAAGTTCTTCTTCTTTTGAATTAATATAATCAAACTCATTTTTCTCAACAAATATCTTATGTTATTTGTTTCATGGACTCCTTGACTTTCATGTTAAATATGTTTTATGCAATTGGTTTTTCAGGTGCTATTTAATTTGTTTGCCTTTTTTGTGTTTGCAGATTCACGAAAAGGAGCTCATTTGGATCAAAAGAGCAAGGGCATCCACAGGCTTGCGTTGGACCAAAGGTAGGCCCTAAAATCACTTGTTTGCTATTGTTTATTGAAGTATATTTAGAGAAAGATAGTGTCTGGTTGGTTTGCTTGTCGTTAGGTCTTCTTTAGATTCTAGGAAGGTCTATCTTGTCCACAAGATTGACTCATTCCGTGCGACAAAATGGCGACCATACTGGGGACTTCATTGTTTTCCTTGTCTATACTTTGACCTGAGAAACTATATTTTCTGTTTATGTTTTTGACTTGATGATTGTGGGATTGGGTGAATTTAGTTAATTTTGAGTTAGTTTTCATTTTTCATAGTTTTGGGAGAGGTACGCACCCTCTGAGTTAAGCACAGTGCGTACCTGTACGCACTTTTGCTTTGTGCACAGAGCGTGGATGCACCTGTGTAAACAGGTTGCCTGCGTACCTTGTCAAAAATTTGAAAATTTGAAAATTTTTCTGTTTTTTATCAGTTTAGAATTTGTTTATAGGTTTTAGCCATTGCCCAGACCTGCTTGTTCCCTGTCAAAAAACTTTTCTTGGTTTAATTTCATTAGCATTAGGGTTTTAGGTGGAATTCCTAGGAATTTTTCTTGTTGGGTTTGTTTTTCGTTTTTGGTTGTGTAGTGGCTCTGAGCTTAGAAGCCGTAGGGACCTCAGATTACCTTGGTGTCTACCAGTCTTCTTATGAGTCTGACCATTTATGAAATCCCCCCTTGTTGAGGAATCCGCTTTGAGTTTTCTCATTTCAAAATTTCGAAAAGCTTGTAGTTGAAAGTTTGGAATTTTCATTTTAAAAAAAAGAAAACGAAAGATTGGTTGTTTTTTGACTAATTGTGATTCTGCATAAATTAGTCCTTAGCTCACATTTAGCTAAGTAAAACATCCTCAAAAAGACTTTTAGTAGGCTTTGACTTCAAGTAGCTTTTTGTATAGTTTGTAGCTCTCAAAGTTAGTCATTTTCATTAGTTTTGAGTGTTTTATTTACAAAATATAAAAAACAAAATCTCTTTTGGAAAAGTTTGTTTTTTGTAGTGATTGAGTGCTTTGAAAAGAAAAGGGAAAATTGTGTGAAATAGTTAGTTGTCTCGTTTTGAGTGCTTTGGAAAGGAAAAGCTCTTCTTTTAATTTGTTTAATTGAGAAAGATTTGTGTTTACAAAGTATTTGCATTCTCAAACTCTTTCTTAGTTTAGAAGTTCATCGAAGAGAAAAAATTGTTTAAATCATCTTAGGTGCATCTTTTTAGTGATTTCGAGTCGAGTCTTTACGCCACGAGTTTCATCTCCGCCACCTCTTGACTTAAACAACAACCACTAAAATTAACGCTTAAAGTAAAATTCACCTAGTAACATTTTATTTCTAGGGCTCTAATACACCAACTTAGCTTAGGCTAGTGTCTTGGAGTAGGAGAGTAATTAACTTTCCAAGACAGTAAAAAAAAACAAGTAGTTGTATCTTGTGGTAGGAAGAAATCCAATTGTTGCATTTATGCTCTGGGAAAGCTCCTCTTAAAGGAGAAGCACGAGATCGTGTCTGAACCAGTGTGGGAATCAATCCTTCCTCATTGGGAACGACGCCAGATATTCACGTATTAAAAACGGTAAACCTCGAATTAACCATTGTCGAGGAGCCTGGGGTCACTTGTTGGTAAACCTTGGATTATGTCAAGGAGCCTTCAAGGGGATTGAGCTTGCTACTCTGCCCTTGCGTGCGTATGGGATCGTAGATTGTTCCCCAGGTGTATTTGTCTCAGTTGGTAACCTTAGTGGCCATATTCTTTAGGATTCTTCCTAAGGTGACAGTGGTGGGAAGATCCCACTGTACCTGGAGCAGATGTCGGCTAGACTCACTTGGATTTTTTGGGGGGTTCACTTCACTCGAGACGGTTAAGTGGAGGAACTTGGTCTAGTCTATTCACTAAGCAGGTTCCGGGGTAACTGTTCCAACCGCCATTTCTGTACTGAATTCTACGACGTTGGATTTCATCACCAACTAGTGTTTTCGGTCCGGAAAGTTACTGTTTGTGTGTGTTTGATCTCTAGATTCTTTAGGCGTGTGATTCAAATTTGTTTGGTTCTTTAGAGGCTTTAGGTGTTTTTCATTGAGATTTTACTTTTTTTGTGTGTGAAGTAGTTAAAAGTTTTTAACTGTGGCTGAATTACCAAGACAGTCCCGTAGACTTCGGGGCCAGTCTCATGAGTTTGTAACCGTGGCTGATTTATTGAGGAAGTCCCGTAGACTTCGGGGCCAACCTCCCGAAGAAGTCCCGAGCCATCTTGAAGGCTTGAAAGTCCTTGTAACTCCTAGTGGCAGTAAAGTTGGGTCACCTGAAGAAGGAGAGTCTTCATTGGTTGTACATCCTGATTACCAAACTCTAGTAACAGGTTATAATCCTGAACCTATTTCGGTTTCCGAACTTGCTGGTAACTTTTCATCTACTAGTGATATAGGTGAAAAACCTGAGATATCTGAACCTGTTACTCCAACATCGGGGTTTGCCTCTCCAACTTCTAGTGGTCCTAATTCACCTAGGGTAGAAAGAGTAATCACCGAAAATCTTCCTTCTGGTTTGATAGCTATTGAAGAACTTGCTCCGGAAGAAGAAGTAGGCATCCCTATCCCTGAAAATCAACCTGTTATTGATCTAAGGGAGCGTGAATCATTTTTTTACAGTCCACCTAGAAGTGCTACTTGGTATCTTTCTTTGACTAATTATTTGGAAAACCCAGCATTAAGTTTTTCACCACCTCGTGCTCCTTATCATCCTAGAGGTTTTTATACTCCCGTAAATATGTTAGGTCAGTCGTCCATGTTTACTCAATCGCCTGAATCTTTTTTGTACGGCGGTCCTTCTGTTCCCTCTGTGTATCAGTCACTTTCTGGTACTTTTCGGGAGCATCTCCTCAACCTAGTGAACAAGGGTTATTCACTGGAAGCAATGGTGCAAAGCCGTTGAGCGTAGAAGACATTCTTATGATGTCAGGTTCTATTCCCAATTCTCAACCTCAAGGTGGCCAGTTACTGCCTGGGGGGCAGCCTCAATTAACGCCTGGGAGGCAACCTCAAGGTACACAATTTGCATCTGGGGGGAAACCTCAAGGATAGTACGTACCTACGGTACAATACGTTCCTCAAGGTCAACCCCAGACTCAATATGTACCCCAAGGTCAACCCCAGTATCAATTTATACCTCAAGGTCAACCCCAGTATCAGTACGTGCCTCAGGGGTATCTACCCCAAGGTCAGTACTCGAACCAAGGTTTCCAACCACCCCAAGGTCAATCTTATGTTCAAGGAATGGGAAATGTACCTTTCAATTATCAATCCTACCCTCAACCCGGTTATGGTCCTCAATATTCTCAACCTGTTATGGGTCAGTACCCTGGAATGAACATAGTGTGTGATCCATCGCAAACTCAGCAGGTGTTGCAGCCAAGTGTACAGTTGTCATCTCAAACTGGACAACCCTTAGTTTCTGGTTCACTCCAGCAACTAGTCCAGTCTAACATTCAAACTTTTGTACCTTCGGTAGTTTCTCAGTCTGGGCCTAATGCGCCTCGTACTCCATCTCAAATGACTGCTGCAACTGCCACAACATCTGTTCAATCTACCCCACCTACTTCTGGAGTATCGACAACTCTGGTTTCTACTGTTCCTGTATCTACTCCTCAGACATCTTTACCATCGTCTGGATCTACGATTCAAACTACGGTTCAGATGCCTGTAGGAAAACCTGGTTTAAGTACGGTTGTCGCAAGTCAACCTCAATTCACCTATCAACCGTACCAGGGACAGTACCAATTCGGTCCTGTTGTCCAGCAGCCAGTTTATCAGTATCAACCGTATCCTGGGTACACTTATCAACAACCTCAACAACCCCAGTACAGTCCGGTTAATCCTGGTTTTCCGGGAGGATACAATATCCCGAACGCGATTCCTATTCCTAGTTATCCCAGATATCCTCCTCCTGGGGCTAGTCTTATGACCCAGAGTTTTAGGGATCCTAATCGGCAGTTACCGTTTATCACAACTTTGGACTTACCTGATTTGTCGTGCCTAACGAACGATCTGATTAATTATCTTCTGTTTTGGCCGCCAATGCCGAATAAGTTGCCCAGTGACATTCCCAAGTTCGAAGGTAAATCTGGAGAGGACCCGTCGAACCATGTGATGACTTACCACCTCTGGTGTGCGTCTAACTCCATCACAGATGATTCGATCCGTCTTAGACTTTTCCAACACACTCTAATTGGTCTCACGGCCAAGTGGTACATTGAGTTACTGCGAGGTACTTTTTATAATTTTAGTCAGTTAGCTACCTCGTTTTTAACTCATTTTCAGTTGCCAGTCAGATATGACAATGGCACGGAATTGTTAACTTCGCTAAAACAATCGACATCCATGTACATTTCAGATCATATTCATGAGTGGAGACGTCGACGACGTTTAGTGAAGGTATTTATTCTGGATCAAATCTTGGCTGAGTGGTTTGTAAAATCTTTGTTGCCAAGGATCATTGAAGATGTTTCTAAAGCTAGAGTTGTTACTGAGGAGCAAGTGATTGCTCAAGCACAATACCTTGACTTGGTCTATACTCAGTCAGGTACGTTACACGAAAAGATCCCTGATCTTCCCAAGTCAAATCAAATCACTGCAGCTCCTTCGGGATCTCATGCCGCTGACGATATGATTGGTACGGTTAACACTAAAAGTAAGAAGAAGTATTCCAAGAATTCTTCTCCTATCATAACCTTGTCTGATTCCCCGACAGGAGATTCTTCTGCAGAGGTTTCCGCCGATATCACGTTGTAGAGTCATCTACAGCTAAATCAAAATCCGGTGGGAAGAAGAAAGGAAAGAAGAAGAATAAAACGGACAAAAGTTCAAAAGAGAAATCTGAAAAGGTGGAATCCAATGATGAAAAGCGCAAACCTCGTTATCCATGTCTCATTTGTGATGAAGAACATTTTACAAGAGACTGCCCTCATCGAGCAGAGGTTGTAAAGATCGTCAAAGGTTCCCAAACTCCTACTGTTTTGAAGGATCCATTTCCAAGTCAAGATAACAAGATGACAGGTTCTTCCTCGAGTGCCAATGAAGAACCCATATTGATGATGTCCCATGTAAGGATTGCGACTCGATCGCAAGATTATGGTAGTAAAAGTCCTGTTGATGGTAAAGAAGCAGAATCTTCTCATTCTAATCCATCAACCTCAGCTCCCGGTTCCGATCCACTACAGATCGAGAAACCTAATCCAGACTTAGTAATCAAACCGCCCGCCAAGGGTATACTTTGAAAGTCAGCTTTCAATCCACATGGGAGAGCGGCTCAGAATTATAACATTGTTGAGGATTTAGTTGTTTCACCCTCAGCAATGTTGGCTTTGGAAGTGCTCCAATCATGCCCAACACAGCGTATATTACTTTTGTCGGCTATAGGAGCTGTTGATGTTCAGGACCCTCTTGAGGCCTTGAAAATCGCTGCCACAACAAAGGGGATACCACCCGGTCCGGACCTTAATGCAGCACCTTTTCCGTTTGGAATAGTGGTTCCGACTGGGGATAATGGGACCAGTTTCCCAAGAAGTATAAGTGAATGGGATGGATGAATGACTTATGAGATAAGATGGTAATGAGCGGACAGCTAAACTATAAACAAAATGTAATAACTATAATCGGATCCTGAGACTTATTACTAGGCAAAGCGTAGTGTTTGATGATCTGTGCTTTAAGGCAGGCATATAAATGACTCTAACACTTTAAGCATAGACGTTTGAACCATTTAAACATTGCTCTGCATAATTATTTATGCAGAGCGATTAGAGCGAATTACTACGCTTAATCATTCATATCATTGATACATGCATGAGTGAAAGAGATAACAAATCAACACAAACATTCAATAGTGAAGCGAAATGACGATTCGCTGTTATATCGCATACATGCATTCAACAATAGCAAAGATAATAACACAGCAATTCATATAATCAGAAAGAACACAGATACAGATAATAGTACCATGTAAGCTGATCGATCAATCCAGTACATCAATCACTATGTCGCAGTCCTTCCTTCCAATCGGAAAGCATTCCAAACAACAGACAGTCGTGCGCAATTGTATAAAACAGCCTTCTAATCAAAATTCAGAACCATTGGTCGAGTTTCACAAAAAGAATATAGACTGAAGCGCAATAGTGCAAACTTCAGCCTTTAAGTCTTATTACAAAATTTTACGACCCTTTCCAAAACAATGAAAGGGTCTATAAATACTATACTAATCTAAATATCTAAACAACTGAAAAGCTATTAAATTGGCATCAATAAATGTTTGTTCCATCTTTTTTTTTTGGCAATCTGGTAGTTGGCGGCAATGCTTCATTCGATGGGTTCTTTGCCTTTACTCCTTAGCTGACATATCGCCAGCATTGGCTCTACTTCTGGTGGAGTGTTGAGACGCGAAGTTAGCTGAGCATCATATGTAGCATCTTGAATGTCGAGGATCAGGTATCCGAGGGCATCTGTTAAACACTTGAGAGCAGACCTTTGAGTATGTGGCTTGATTAGAAAGAGCCAATATGCATCAGAGGTTAAAGTATTTACTCCGGTAATTAATTTCCTCTGTTCCTCCCAGTCATGATAACTTGATTCTTCAAGCATACCTGCTGTTGTTATGCTTCCAGGTGTGCACTTGGAGATCATGTTCGCCAAATAAAGTGTATCATTGACTAGGTCGGTCATGTTGCTGGTAATTATTTTACACCTGGAAGCCGCCCTTTCTGCCTTCATTACCTGAGTATTCCATTCAGTGAAGAGTATGTCCTTATACGTTTCATGGATTCGGGACAAATTCGCCGCTTTCCCTTCTGGAGTGTCTTGCCACTCAACATATTCGGATATGGCTTCTTCGGCCTGATCTAGCTCATTCCTGGCCTTCTCTATTTGCTCACACACTGTTGTAGATATTTCGCATAGTTGTTCAGCCTTAGCAAGTTTTTGACATAAAAGTCTGATCTGAGACAGTAATGCGCCATTTATTTGAGTTGCCTCTGCTCTGAAGACTTTCACATTCTGTGTGCTCTTGATACCTTCGAGCTGTGTTGATAGTTGAGCTATTCGCTCATCTTTTGATTTCATCATCAGCTCATTTGATGCTTCCAACTGTGACAATGCCTCCGACAATTCTTTTGCCTTCTGAGTTTCACTTTGGTCTATTCTTTGTCTTTCAATTTGCAGTTGCTGGGTTAACAAATTGTTCTCCTGCTGTTGAGCCAGCAACTGCTCTTCCACCTGTGCTGCTTTGTTTTTCGCCTCAATTACCTCCGCCTGTAATGCATATATTTCATGGTCCTTAGTCTTCAACAGAAGACTTACCTCTGATGCTTTGTCGATAGTTGCTGCAGAATAAGCTCCCGCGAATTGCGACAGCTTTGTTAGATCATCGGAGGGATCCAAATCTTCCTTCCAGACCATATTGCCCGTGACTGTTTGCTCAGGGAAGATAGAAGGTTGATCAAGCCTTCGTCTTTTCTTAGAGCGCTTGATAACGGCTTTATGCTTTGGGCTATAGAAAATATCCAGGGGAGGAATTTCTTCCACCTGGAGAACAATTTGATCGGAAGGGTCCTTATTGATTACCTCGACATCCTGTGAAATGGGTGGGCCGTTGGTTCCTCCTAGAACCTGAGAAGAAGTGATATCGGGCGCATCACTTGTTTTAGGGGAGCCTGTGTCTTTGGAGCCTTCCTTACCACTGATAATGGAATCGAATTGATTCCATTGTTTAATCAATTCAGGATCAATGGAAGATTGCTTATGGGCTTTGCTCCGTTCTTTCTCTTGTTCTAACTTCTGCTGTTCTTCAAGTGATTTTCGCTGCTGCTCCTCTCGCGTTTTCCGCTGCTGCTCCTCCAATTCCTTTTTCTGCCTATCTGCTAGTTCTTTCTTTAATCTTTCTTCTTCCTTCTTCTTCCTCTGCTCTTCTTCCCTCTGTGTCTTTTGCTGCCTTTCTATCTGCTCCTTTTTCTGCCTCTCTGCTTGCTCTTTTTTCTGCTTCTCAGCCTGCAGCTTTTTCTGTCTTTCCTCCTGTTGTTTATCCTGTTCTTTAGTTGTAACAGGAGGTGAATTTATCTGTTGCCGACCAGGCTCACTTGAGGAAGACGCTGGGGTTGTGGATAATAACTCTAGGGGCAGAGTTTGCAACCTCTGCTCCCTAAGTTTATTAAACTCAGTCAACGCCTCATCGTTATATTTCATTATGGCAAGCTGTTTGACTTGGCTTATTGTCTCGGCACCTACGAACAAGTCATCAAATGTATCTTCTTGATGATCAACTTTTGTTAATTTTGCTTGTTCTAGGGAAATGTAGGCAGTTTTCTTTGGATCATAGAGTCTGCTTGGGAGAGTGGCCAGGGATAAAGCTTGGATTTTTGCTGCTTCTTTTTCTGCATGCTTGTAATTAAGAAGAGTAAAAACCCCAATTCTTAAATGAAAAGAGGGCCAACCTTTCTTCTTCTCTTCTTTGAGAGTTTGTGTGACACTGTCGGCCATAATCTGATAGCAGATTTCCCGGGCTAACAGCTTGTCTGGGATATACAAAGGGAGGACATGTGGCCTAGCCTTACTCCCAAAAACTCTGATATAGGAGAAATACTCTTCCCCAAACCAACTCGCTACGGCAGGTAAGTCAAAGGAGGCTTCATAAGAAATTCTGGAAATGGGTCTGTCAAAAATAGAATAGTAAATGGGCACCATGAAACCATTACAAATTTGGTACAAGTGGTCCTTGTAAGAGGACTTCCACAATTTCTGATGGTATAAATGAATGGGTGTTGGATCCTGGGTGGTCCATCTCCAACCGAGGACAGGAAACTCAGAATTAAGACACAGGGTATCCATAATGTAAGCAGAATAATAGAATGGAGGGATTTTCCTTTCGGAGACTATAGTTTTGTTTCTGAATTCACGAACAGCTACGACCAATTTATCGGAAAGAATAGTGGCCCAGTCCATGATTATAGAATTGATAGCCGCTTCCATTAGGGGAACCATGTCAATATTGATATTAACAGAGTCATGTAATCCCCACAGTCTACACATCATAATCCCCGCATAGCAATAGGGAGAAGCCAAAGAAACGTTGGAGTACTTACCCGAACTTTCATGCTTGTGCTTGGCTGGGTTCTGCCTCCAATCTCGGAGGGGTTTGGATGGTGATTCATTTTCTTTTGCGAATTTCTCCACGAAGGTTCTGTTGTAGACTAGCTCCGGTTCAGGCAGATGATACATTCGCCTCAGGTCATCAGGCTTGAATGACCCGAAAATCCTTCCGTCCCTTGTATGGAAAGTTCTATCAGTGATGGGGATTTCTTCGATTGCCCAGCGCACCACGTCTGTGTAAGGGAGAACCTGCTCTCTGGCCGCTATTCTGTGTAAAAAGGAGTCGGCCAAGTCTTTGAGCGTTGCATCAGACTTCCTTAATACATCTACACTAGCCGTTCTCACTGTTACTTTTGGTTGCTCGGCCTCCAACAGATTATATGTACCTTGCCATGTGGTTCTATGAAGACCAGCGCACGTAGTGTCCGAGATTAAGCCTTTCTTTGAAATTGGAGCAGCTTGACCTGCAACAGATGTTGTAGTAGAACCAGAACTCCTCTTATTTTTCTTCCCCATCATGTTCAGGCTTTCTTCAACAAACAAACTCTACACAAGTGCGAGAGAAATCGTAACACGAGGAATAATGAAGACAAAGCATAATTGGAAAGGTATATATCACTTGAAGCGTGGCGCTATTAATCTTCAAAAAGTGGCTGCGGATCCAATCACTGGTAAGAGATTGCATATGCATTAATGGTGATTTTAAGGCTTGCTACCCATTAAATGACCATTTACGCTGTTATTCAGTTGAATGACCACCCAACGCGTGCAACAGATATGATATGCCTTAGACGCAAGTATTCGTTAATCGAAGGGGCAAGGTTATTAAATACGCATGCATTACCTTATCCCTGCATTTAACGGCATTTTGAAATCTGCGCCTTATCAACCGGATTTAAACAATCACCTTTTGAAAATGCCGATTACCGATGAACAATGTCGCATCGCATGGGGGAAGAGTGTTACATTATCGTTTTGAAAGTAGCCCTAGCGAACGCCGATTGCGATATCGCATTGGACTAGCATATGAACACATTACCAGATACAATTTAAGTGATTTGCCGAACTCCGATAGCGAATTCGCATCGCATCGGGGAAAGAGGTGGGCGCCTTATAAAAAATGCATGGGATACCGCCGACGGCCGATAGCGATATCGCATCGGGTCGGGGTTTATAATTTAACACGTTTTCTCATAAGAGGCAGTGCCGATAGCCGATCGCCGATATAGCGTCGCATCGGGGTGTGAGATATGTGCTCTTTTTGTGTATGCCATGAATACCGCCGATTTCCAATAACGATATCGCATCGGCAAAGGCCAAAGTGCCGTTTAAGTGCGTCTCTCTTGTCATTGCGATATGCGATCTTGCGATCGCTTTATCGCAATAACAAAAGATTGTTTTATTTTGGTAACATTGTTATTCGAAAAAGGCTTCAATTTACATACTTATTTGATTATCATGGCTTTTTCGAACAAATTCATTAATACCAATTAATTTCTAAAAGGGACCCATTTCATACGTTGATTATTTGTAAATACATATGATATGAAATGGGGGGTTGTTGTAGGACACAACAATTGGCGATTCGTTGGTAGAACCAGTTATCTCTGAAATTAACATAAACATTCAAGTCTTTTATAAATAGAAACTCAATCAGAAGGAGAGATTTCTAATATAACTAGATATTCATGTGTTCTGACAAAAGTGAATTCTATTTTGTTAACTTCGTCCCATTAAGTTTAAAGAAACCAAATACATAAAAAGTTTCTAAAATAAGTCTTTATTGGTTCATAATGATAAAAATAGAAAACTTTCCCATATCAGCTTTTATAATTAACTCCTTTGTCATAGGTAGAGCCTCTGTTGCCAGCAGACATTTATAGTCTCGACAGGGATACCCTTTAACCATAGTATTGTCCACTTTTCCATTCACATAAGAGTGTGATTAACAGAACGAATCCATAAAATGTTTTCATATTTCACTTCTTCATCTGTTTTTCTTTGTAATAAATAAGATAAAAAGCCACTGTCCTGGTTTGGTAGCCAGCTTATGACAATGCCATTCACTGGTAATAAGTTAACTGATCAAGCCGGCTCGTGATGAGACCCCTTGTCTTGAAATTTCAAGCCATTACCCTGTTTTGGTAGGCAGTATTGGTAATGTCAGTTAAGCTATTTCCCTATGAACATGGTAAGCAGGCTTATGATAAGACCTCTTATCTTTAATCTTTTATATTTTAGAATTACACTCTGAATAATCACAACCTTTAGTGAATGGGGTGAACAATTTTCTCCTTAAGAGAAGATGGATGACAACTGAAGAGTTGAAGATACTGAAAAATGGTTTAGCCTCTGTTTCTTTTAACAGATAACCTTTGGAGACTATTTTGGAAACAGAAAATGATTCAGAACTTTTACCTCCTGAGAAGAGTCTTCAAAATTTAGATTAAAATTTCAGAACACAAGGATATCTAATTTCCTAGAAACTATTTCTTTTGAGTGAGGACTCTATTATCTAGAAACAAGCATTTATATTATTTCTGTGAGACAGCTTTCTGAAACACAACAAAAGGTCAATGTAGGTACTCTACAGTTTTATTTCCTACTAATCCTACAAACTACGCAAATCTAAAAAAGGAGAAGGGGTTACCTTCTCAGTTAAAGAATTTCTTCAGGATCAGGCCATTGACGGGGAGAGAATCTCTCAACCCTGATAAGCTTTGCAATATAAACGTTGAATGGCCTATCTTTTCACAGATCTGAAATGGTCCAAGCCACATTTTCTGAAATTTGGTATGCTTGCCTTTATCCTCATGGGCCTTGTCCCATTTGAGAACTAAGTCACCAACTTGAAGTTGTTTGGAAGAGGATGATGCTGAGTCAAAAGATGCTTTGATGATTTGTTGATGCTTGGCATGAGTGATTCTGGCCTTTTCCCTTTCTTCTTCTAATTTGAGAATTTGATCATGTCTAAGTTGGATAGAAGAAGACGGAGTCTCTTGAATAAACTGCACTAGGGCTAAAGATGGAAGAACAAGATTTGTAGGCAACACGGCTTCTTTTCCATATACCAGATTGAAAGGAGAGGTCCCTATTGAAGCCTTTTGTGTTATTCTATCAGCCCATAATGCAAAGACCAAAGATTTATGTCAGTTTCTATGATTCTGTTCAACAGTTCGCTTAATGATTTTGATGAGGTTTTTATTAGTAGATTCGGCTAAACCGTTTCCCTGGGGATAGTAATTGGAAGAATATTTCAGTTTAAACCCCCTTTTAATAGCAAAATCATATATAGCGTTTCCTGAGAAATAAGAAGCATTATCGAAAACAAGAGCGTTTGGAACACCGAACCTGGTAATGATGAATTGGTCGATGAACTCGATGATTGCCTCTGCATTTGCTGCCTTCAAAGGAATAGCCTCTACCCATTTAGTAAAATAATCAGTAGCGGTAAGGATATACCTATGTTGTTTGGAAGATGGTGGAGTAATTTCCCCGATGATATCTAATCCCCATTGTTCGAATGGTTGTTCAATGTTGACAGGTTGCAGAGGGAAAGCGGGTTTTCGTTGTCTTCCACCAGATGTTTGGCAATTAAGGCATTTTCTTACGTGCTCATGGCAATCTCTAAATAGAGTAGGCCAATAATATCCGGCATGAATAATCTTATGAGCTGTTGTGTCGGCTCCAAAATGTCCTCCAGCTGGTCCATCATGTAGCTCCTGCAGAACCTTTAGTGCTTCAGTTTTCTCAAGACATCTTAGCAGGATAGAATCATAATTTTGTTTAAACAACACATCATCAATGAGAGTGAAGTTCTTAGCTTTCAACCTAATGGCCCTTTTATTTTTGTAAGATAAATTTGGAGGAGCATAACCTTTCTTCAAATAAAATATCAAATCAGCATACTGAGATTCAGAATCATTGAGACTTATCTGATTGATGGATTCAATCTGATCTTCATCGCTTGATTCGTGAATGTTTGATGCTCCTGCCAACATCCTGCAAAAACCTTGGCCCCTAACAATCTTTGCTGGCTTTATTTCTAAGTCATATTCTTGAAGCGCTGTAACCCAATTGGCTCTTTTTTCACCCAATTCTTTCTGAATTAATAGTTGTCTTACCGCTGGGAAAGGAACTATAACTTTCGTATGGGTTTTCAAAAGGAAGGGTCTATAATGTTTGACTGCTTTGAACACAGCAAAGGCTTGTTTCTCCACATCTGAATAATTTAATTCGGCACCTTGAAGATTTGAACTAAAAAATGATATGGGTGCTTCTAGGTTGTTATCATTCAGTTGTGTAAGTACTGCAGCATATGAAGTGTTGGATGCAATAGTATATAGTGTAAAATGATTAGAAAAATTCGGGGTATTCAAAGCTGGGGCATTGATTATTGACTGTTTGATAACATCAAAAGCTTGCTTTTCTTCTGATCCCCATTTGAATACTGAATTCTTCTTGATCATTGTCTGAAGAGGTAATACAATCTGTGAAAAATCTGGAACAAATCGTTTGACAAAATTAATCTGACCTAAAAATGAATGCATTGATTTCTTGTTATGTGGGAAAGGCATTTCAGAAATTTCATTAATCCGATCAGGATCAATATAAATACCATCTTTGGATACTATAAACCCTAAGAGTTTTCCTTGATCTAGAGCAAAGAAGGACTTTTTTGGGTTTAGAGAAATACCATATCTTTTGCATCTCTGAAAGATCTGATTTAAGTCGTGCAAATGATTATCTCTCTTTTTAGAATACACAGTAATATCGTCTAGGTAGACGACTACTGATCGATTAATTAACCCTCTGAAGGCCATGTCCATAGCTCTCTGAAATGTCGCTCCGGCGTTTATAAGACCAAAAGGCATTTTCTGATATGCATAGGTTCCCCATTTTGTCCTGAATGTAGTTTTGAGCTGGTCATCGGGATGTACCAGAACTTGATTGTACCCTGAAAAACCATCTAGAAAAGACATCAATTCAGAACCTGCCACCGATTGGAGAATTTGCTCCATAGTGGGCAATGGGAAGTTGTCTTTTAAGCTCGCTTTATTTAAATTCCTGAAATCAATACAAATTCGAATATCGCCATTTTTCTTCCTGACTGGCACCATGTTAGAGACCCAGTTTGAATGTCGGACTGGGAAAATAATTTTGGCTTTCAAAAGCTTATTAAGCTCCGACTTAATCTGGCTCTCCAAATTTGGGTGTATTTTTCTTAATTTTTGCTGAATTGGTTTTTTATCAGGAAGCATAGGAATGGTATGCTGGATAATAGATGTATCGTATGTCTTTAAGTCATCATATTTCCAAGCAAAAACCTGTTTGTTCTTTCTCAACAATTTAATAAATGCTTCCTTTTCGTTCTGAGATAGTCCTGTTCCTAAATTGATGTTTTGAGGAGACTCGTTGGTTCCTAGATTTATTAATTCAAACCTAAGGGTAGAACTTTGAAGCTTTGTGTTAATTACAGGTTTGAACCTGTCTTTAATATCATAAAGGTCTTCTAATTTTACCACTGGTTTGGGGATCGAATTTTCTTTGGGCACTCCTTTCATCTGGGAATCATGATCATCTTCCTCAATAACTTGCTTATCATAAGAATTCTCAGAAGTTAAAAACTGCAAAATATCATCGTCATGATTAAATACTCTCCAATTAGTGACATTGTCGGGAATTGAAGGTCTGAAAAGTAATTCTACGGAAAATCTATCAAGGCTGTAGTCTTCAGAAGGTAGAAGCTTTGAAGCTACATTGGCTAGCAAATCTGCGGCTGCATTTTGAGATCGAGGTATAGAAGAAATGTTGAATGCAAGAAAGTGTGAGGTAAGTTCTTGAACGAGCGATTGGTAATGTTTAAGGTGAGTCGAAAGGCAATGAATTGCATTTCTAACCTGTTTGACAATGATTTCTGAATCGCCGAAAACCTTTAGATATCGTACCTCCAGACCGATTGCTTTATATAATCCTTGGATTAAAGCCTCATATTCGGCTGTATTATTAGTACACTCAAACTCTAACCTACAAGACAACATTGTCTTTTCTCCTTGCGGACTAACCAATATACATCCAGCTCCTGAACCTTCAGGGGATTTAGAGCCATCAAAATACAGAGACCAAAATAAAGGAATATTAACAAAAGTATCTACATTTTTCTCAGTATCATTATAACATCTGGACCTATCAGTTTGTGAAAAAATTTCTATTTGAGATGTAAAATGATTAACTGAAAAAGGAGATGGTTGGGCAACAAAGTTGCCAAAGAATGATTCTGCCGAATAATTCCCCAAAATGTTATTATTGAATGCGACAGGCTGGTTTTCTTGCTCGAATTCAGTAACTGTGTGGGTCATATGTTTCTCACGATCGATCCTTATCTGATTTGGCTTTCCCTTGTAGGGAAGCCACATGTGTGACCAATCCGTAGAGATATACCCATGTAGTTTTTCGGACCAATCTCTGCTTAAAATCAAACCATAAAATTCAGGTATGTCTGCGATTAAAATGTCAATTCTCTGGACAATTCTGGGGTCGGCTGACAACCTGATGGTTACAGAATTAATTTCTCCCACCACCTGCACTTTAGTTCTATCCAACTGTACAATATGAATTGCAGATTTCTGGGGTTCAATGTTCAGCTTAGAACAAACTGAAGCTGGCATTATATTAGATGAGGCCCCTGAATCTATTAAACAGTTGTGTAGGTTTCTATTATAAATCTCATAAGTGAGCAGGAAGGGTGGAGTGTGAGAATTTGATTTATCTCCGATTAAGACTGAATCAGTAATTTCAACCATACCTGCGGGAGGCTGGCCTGAATCGTTGGCAGCTCTTGCACTGGGAAGGGGAATAGAGGGAACAACATTTAACTCTTTAAGAAGTAGCTTTTGCTGATGCTTCAGTTTACTCAGTTCAAACATGGTTATATTTGCCTTGGTTTTCTTCATATCATCAACAATGTTATATTCCATGGAGTCAGATACTACTAGAGTCTTGGATTTTGAAGGAGAACTAGAAGTTGAAGGCTGATTTGAAGGAACTACCACAGGTGACTTCTTTAGGGGAACTTTTTCTTTTGCTGTAGTAGCGCCTGCGCTCCTCTTCTTTGAAGTTGCCTGGGGGAGTTCAGAAGCAATTTTACTTCTAGTAGTAACCGGGAAGGCTTCTTCTTCATTCTCAGTATCAGAGTTTGGGAGTATAAAATCCCACATTCCGTGACATTCAGCCACTTCTTCATCATCATCGGTCTGTGGAGGTGTTTCCTCTTCCTCTTCTTCTTGGTCTGAATCGGCGTTAGATATAACATTAGGTGGCTTTGATTCGGATTTCTTAAAAGTCCTAAATGGTCTTTTGCTTGAAGTTTCGGCCACTTGCTTTTTAATCTCAACCATTTCATTAGACAATGTTTTAAGGACCTTCTGTAAACCTTCCATGTCATATGGGTCCTTGGGGGTTTTCTTCTTGGAATCTTCTTTAAACGAGACTTTTTTAGCTTTTCTATCTTCTAGAGCAGCTTTCTTTTCAAGAGCATTGATGCGCTTTTCAACTGCAAGTGCTTCTTTCATATTTTCAGCTAGGGTAGGTTTACCAGCCCTGTCCACAAAGATAGCTATGTTGGCGGGTAGGGCAGTGATGTACCATTCGCTTCGGATTTTCTCACTTGGTTTAGAAGCGGTAGGGATTTTATTCAGTAGTTTATTAAATCTGGCATTAAATTCTTTTATTGGTTCCCTGTGCTCTATTCTCAAATTGGAGAGGTCATTTATTAAAGTTGCTAGGGACCGGTCGTCTCCATACTTGGTGAGAAACTGCTCTTGGCATGTAACCCAACTGGTAATCGAACCAGAGGGTAAGGAAAAATACCAGGATCCTGCTGATCCTTGTAAAGTATAAGGGAACAGTCTTACTACGACATCTTGCTCTGTCACTCCTTTTAGATTAACTGCTAACATGAAGTTGTTGATGTGTTCTTCGGCTTGGGTTCCATTATCTGGATTAAATTTAGGCAGCCATTTTTCGGGAGCATCTGGTAGATCATGTAATGGTCCAGGCATGTTGACAGCACCCGGTCTAGTCCATGGATCTGCCATTATGCTAGCGACAGTGGTTGTCACTACTGTCGGGGTTCCAGATGTTTGGTGAGGTATTGAAGAGTGAATAGGTTGGGATATTGAGGCTCCTGTTTCCTGATGAACAACAACTTGTAATGGAGGGGTGGGTGGTTGACTTTGCAGATGAGGAGATGGAATGGATGATAAGGAAGAAAAATCCCCACTGTCAGATCCTTCAGTGTTTTTCTTTGGCTTTTTCCTTTTGGGTAAAGGAAACTCAGTAGGTTCAATACCAAGTTTTTCGCTCTGAAGTCTGGTAAGAGGATGAGTGAGGTTGAACTACGAAGTCGCACTGCTTTCTGATATCTCAGATTTCTGTGGTGAGATCGAGAAGCTCTGAAGTTTATGGATTAGAGACTGAACTTCAGGAGA
Organism: Pinus tabuliformis; assembly: GCA_031772625.1. Lineage (NCBI taxonomy): Eukaryota > Viridiplantae > Streptophyta > Pinopsida > Pinales > Pinaceae > Pinus > Pinus tabuliformis. The sequence continues at coordinate 416,533,278 of CM062806.1, read as the reverse complement.
TTCAAGACTTAGTTGTTCTGGGATATGATGGGATTGAGCAGTGGTAATAGATTCCTCTTCTTCTTGGTTATAGGCTGGCGAACCAGTATGTAATTGAGAAGAACGAGGAGATTTGGAGGGAGAATTACTCTTAGAATGACTTGCCGATTTGGGTCGGCTTGCCATTCACAGTTGGCCCTCCTTCTAGCGCCAATTTTGTTGAGGCCTCGAAAATCGCTGCCACAACAAAGGGGATACCACCCGGTCCGGACCTTAATGCAGCTCCTTTTCCATTTGGAATAGTGGTTCCGACTGGGGATAATGGGACCAGTTTCCGAAGAAGTATAAGTGAATGGGATGGATGAATGACTTATGAGATAAGATGGTAATGAGCGGACAGCTAAACTATAAACAAAATGTAATAACTATAATCGGATCCCGGGACTTATTACTAGGCAAAGCGTAGTGTTTGATGATCTGTGCTTTAAGGCAGGCATATAAATGACTCTAACACTTTAAGCATAGACGTTTGAACCATTTAAACATTGCTCTGCATAATTAGTTATGCAGAGCGATTAGAGCGAATTACTACGCTTAATCATTCATATCAATGTATCATTGATACATGCATGAGTGAAAGAGATAACAAATCAACACAAACATTCAATAGTGAAGCGAAATGACGATTCACTGTTATATCGCATACATGCATTCAACAATAGCAAAGATAATAAAACAGCAATTCATATAATCAGAAAGAACACAGATACAGATAATAGTACCATGTAAGCTGATCGATCAATCCAGTACATCAATCACTATGTCGCAGTCCTTCCTTCCAATCGGAAAGCATTCCAAACAACAGACAATCGTGCGCAATTGTATAAAACAGCCTTCTAATCAAAATTCAGAACCATTAGTCGAGTTTCACAAAAAGAATATAGACTGAAGCGCAATAGTGCAAACTTCAGCCTTTAAGTCTTATTACAAAATTTTACGACCCTTTCCAAAACAATGAAAGGGTCTATAAATACTATACTAATCTAAATATCTAAACAACTGAAAAGCTATTAAATTGGCATCAATAAATGTTTGTTCCATCTTTTTTTTTTGGCAATCTGGCAGTTGGCGGCAATGCTTCATTCGATGGGTTCTTTGCCTTTACTCCTTAGCTGACATATCGCCAGCATTGGCTCTACTTCTGGTGGAGTGTTGAGACGCGAAGTTAGCTGAGCATCATATGTAGCATCTTGAATGTCGAGGATCAGGTATCCGAGGGCATCTGTTAAACACTTGAGAGCAGACCTTTGAGTGTGTGGCTTGATTAGAAAGAGCCAATATGCATCAGAGGTTAAAGTATTTACTCCGGTAATTAATTTCCTCTGTTCCTCCAAGTCATGATAACTTGATTCTTCAAGCATACCTGCTGTTGTTATGCTTCCAGGTGTGCACTTGGAGATCATGTTCGCCAAATAAAGTGTATCATTGACTAGGTCGGTCATGTTGCTGGTAATTATTTTACACCTGGAAGCCGCCCTTTCTGCCTTCATTACCTGAGTATTCCATTCAGTGAAGAGTATGTCCTTATACGTTTCATGGATTCGGGACAAATTTGCCGCTTTCCCTTCTGGAGTGTCTTGCCACTCAACATATTCGGATATGGCTTCTTCGGCCTGATCTAGCTCATTCCTGGCCTTCTCTATTTGCTCACACACTGTTGTAGATATTTCGCATAGTTGTTCAGCCTTAGCAAGTTTTTGACATAAAAGTCTGATCTGAGATAGTAATGCGCCATTTATTTGAGTTGCCTCTGCTCTGAAGACTTTCACATTCTGTGTGCTCTTGATACCTTCGAGCTGTGTTGATAGTTGAGCTATTCGCTCATCTTTTGATTTCATCATCAGCTCATTTGATGCTTCCAACTGTGACAATGCCTCCGACAATTCTTTTGCCTTCTGAGTTTCACTTTGGTCTATTCTTTGTCTTTCAATTTGCAGTTGCTGGGTTAACAAATTGTTCTCCTGCTGTTGAGCCAGCAACTGCTCTTCCACCTGTGCTGCTTTGTTTTTCGCCTCAATTACCTCCGCCTGTAATGCATATATTTCATGGTCCTTAGTCTTCAACAGAAGATTTACCTCTGATGCTTTGTCGATAGTTGCTGCAGAATAAGCTCCCGCGAATTGCGACAGCTTTGTTAGATCATCGGAGGGATCCAAATCTTCCTTCCAGACCATATTGCCCGTGACTGTTTGCTCAGGGAAGATAGAAGGTTGATCAAGCCTTCGTCTTTTCTTAGAGCGCTTGATAACGACTTTATGCTTTGGGCTATAGAAAATATCCAGGGGAGGAATTTCTTCCACCTGGAGAACAATTTGATCGGAAGGGTCCTTATTGATTACCTCGACATCCTGTGAAATGGGTGGGCCGCTGGTTCCTCCTAGAACCTGAGAAGAAGTGATATCGGGCGCATCTCTTGTTTTAGGGGAGCCTGTGTCTTTGGAGCCTTCCTTACCACTGATAATGGAATCGAATTGATTCCATTGTTTAATCAATTTAGGATCAATGGAAGATTGCTTATGGGCTTTGCTCCGTTCTTTCTCTTGTTCTAACTTCTGCTGTTCTTCAAGTGATTTTCGCTGCTGCTCCTCTCGCATTTTCCGCTGCTGCTCCTCCAATTCCTTTTTCTGCCTATCTGCTAGTTCTTTCTTTAATCTTTCTTCTTCCTTCTTATTCCTCTGCTCTTCTTCCCTCTGTGTCTTTTGCTGCCTTTCTATCTGCTCCTTTTTCTGCCTCTCTGCTTGCTCTTTTTTCTGCTTCTCAGCCTGCAGCTTTTTCTGTCTTTCCTCCTGTTGTTTATCCTGTTCTTTAGTTGTAACAGGAGGTGAATTTATCTGTTGCCGACCAGGCTCGCTTGAGGAAGACGCTGGGGTTGTGGATAATAACTCTAGGGGCAGAGTTTGCAACCTCTGCTCCCTAAGTTTATTAAACTCAGTCAACGCCTCATCGTTATATTTCATTATGGCAAGCTGTTTGACTTGGCTTATTGTCTCGGCACCTACGAACAAGTCATCAAATGTATCTTCTTGATGATCAACTTTTGTTAATTTTGCTTGTTCTAGGGCAATGTAGGCAGTTTTCTTTGGATCATAGAGTCTGCTTGGGAGAGTGGCCAGGGATAAAGCTTGGATTTTTGCTGCTTCTTTTTCTGCATGCTTGTAATTAAGCAGAGTAAAAACCCCAATTCTTAAAGGAAAAGAGAGCCAACCTTTCTTCTTCTCTTCTTTGAGAGTTTGTGTGACACTGTCGGCCATAATCTGATAGCAGATTTCCCGGGCTAACAGCTTGTCTGGGATATACAAAGGGAGGACATGTGGCCTAGCCTTACTCCCAAAAACTCTGATATAGGAGAAATACTCTTCCCCAAACCAACTCGCTACGGCAGGTAAGTCAAAGGAGGCTTCATAAGAAATTCTGGAAATGGGTCTGTCAAAAATAGAATAGTAAATGGGCACCATGAAACCATTACAAATTTGGTACAAGTGGTCCTTGTAAGAGGACTTCCACAATTTCTGATGGTATAAATGAATGGGTGTTGGATCCTGGGTGGTCCATCTCCAACCGAGGACAGGAAACTCAGAATTAAGACACAGGGTATCCATAATGTAAGCAGAATAATAGAATGGAGGGATTTTCCTTTCGGAGACTATAGTTTTGTTTCTGAATTCACGAACAGCTACGACCAATTTATCGGAAAGAATAGTGGCCCAGTCCATGATTATAGAATTGATAGCCGCTTCCATTAGGGGAACCATGTCAATATTGATATTAACAGAGTCATGTAATCCCCACAGTCTACACATCATAATCCCCGCATAGCAATAGGGAGAAGCCAAAGAAACGTTGGAGTACTTACCCGAACTTTCATGCTTGTGCTTGGCTGGGTTCTGCCTCCAATCTCGGAGGGGTTTGGATGGTGATTCATTTTCTCTTGCGAATTTCTCCACGAAGGTTCTGTTGTAGACTAGCTCCGGTTCAGGCAGATGATACATTCGCCTCAGGTCATCAGGCTTGAATGACCCGAAAATCCTTCCGTCCCTTGTATGGAAAGTTCTATCAGTGATGGGGATTTCTTCGATTGCCCAGCGCACCACGTCTGTGTAAGGGAGAACCTGCTCTCTGGCCGCTATTCTGTGTAAAAAGGAGTTGGCCAAGTCTTTGAGCGTTGCATCAGACTTCCTTAATACATCTACACTAGCCGTTCTCACTGTTACTTTTGGTTGCTCGGCCTCCAACAGATTATATGTACCTTTCCATGTGGTTCTATGAAGACCAGCGCACGTAGTGTCCGAGATTAAGCCTTTCTTTGAAATTGGAGCAGCTTGACCTGCAACAGATGTTGTAGTAGAACCAGAACTCCTCTTAATTTTCTTCCCCATCATGTTCAGGCTTTCTTCAACAAACGAACTCTACACAAGTGCGAGAGAAATCGTAACACGAGGAATAATGAAGACAAAGCATAATTGGAAAGGTATATATCACTTGAAGCGTGGCGCTATTAATTTTCAAAAAGTGGCTGCGGATCCAATCACTGGTAAGAGATTGCATATGCATTAATGGTGATTTTAAGGCTTGCTACCCATTAAATGACCATTTACGCTGTTATTCAGTTGAATGACCACCCAACGCGTGCAACAGATATGATATGCCTTAGACGCAAGTATTCGTTAATCGAAGGGGCAAGGTTATTAAATACGCATGCATTACCTTATCCCTGCATTTAACGGCATTTTGAAATCTGCGCCTTATCAACCGGATTTAAACAATCACCTTTTGAAAATGCCGATTACTGATGAACAATGTCGCATCACATGGGGGAGGAGTGTTACATTATTGTTTTGAAAGTAGCCCTGGCGAACGCCGATTGCGATATCTCATTGGACTAGCATATGAACACATTACCAGATACAATTTAAGTGATTTGCCGAACTCCGATAGCGAATTCGCATCGCATCGGGGAAAGAGGTGGGCGCCTTATAAAAAATGCATGGGATACCGCCGACGGCCGATAGCGATATCGCATCGGGTCGGGGTTTATAATTTAACGCGTTTTCTCATAAGAGGCAGTGCCGATAGCCGATCGCCGATATAGCGTCGCATCGGGGTGTGAGATATGTGCTCTTTTTGTGTATGCCATGAATACCGCCGATTGCCGATAACGATATCGCATCGGCAAAGGCCAAAGTGCCGTTTAAGTGCGTCTCTCTTGTCATTGCGATATGCGATCTTGCGATCGCTTTATCGCAATAACAAAAGATTGTTTTATTTTGGTAACATTGTTATTCGAAAAAGGCTTCAATTTACATACTTATTTGATTATCATGGCTTTTTCGAACAAATTCATTAATACCAATTAATTTCTAAAAGGGACCCATTTCATACGTTGATTATTTGTAAATACAGATGATATGATATGGGGGGTTGTTGTAGGACACAACAGACCCGAACCTAATAATCTTTGATCTAGAAAATAGTACACCGCGTTTGCCTCATCAAATGGCTTTCCAGATCCCAGTGATAGTAAAAAACAAGCCTATTCATCGGACTGTAATTGATGAAGGAGCTTCAACGTGTATTATGTCGATACAGTGTTGGAGATTGCTTGGTTCTCCTTCACTAAATCAATCCCCGACAATTCTTAAGGCCTTTGATGGCTGTGGGTTTCATCCTTTTGGCATTCTACAGGATTTTCCTATAGGGGTTGAAGGAAAAACCGTTAGTCTAGATGTGGAGGTGGTTGATGCCCCTCTAGACTACAACCTTCTCTTGGGTCGAAGTTGGTCTTACGCTATGAAAGCGGTCGTTTCATTGGTCTTTAGAGTAATAAAGTTTCCACATAATGGAAAGATCGTAACAATAGACCAGCTGACTTACTTTTCATCCGACCCAGCCTCTTCGGAGAGTATTCAGCATGTCGGTAAATCGACTATCCCATATAAGGATGTTGGAGTAGGATTAGTTAAACATGTCGGTTTACTGGGAACTTTTCCTTTTCCTCCAATCAACACATCATCTTCATTTGCAACCATTCATATGATTACATCAGAAACCATTTCTTATGACGATCCTTGGATCGTTCCTTCTGAATCTGAAATAGACTCATTTGGTAATTCCATGCCTTTGAGTCCATATGAAATTGCCTATGAAGCCGTGTAGTCTTTTGCCGACCCGTGTTCAACCGAAAATGACTTAATGAATGTGGTCCGTGAGGAATCACTTTTCACATCAACCTCGGATTTAACTACGTTTTCTGAACTTGTTCACTCTAATGAGCAAATTCCTGAAATCCTATGTGTAGATGATTTACCATGGGAAGATCTCCATCACAGATCTTCGTTTTTACCTGAGGATGATCATTTTGAAAATGATTTCTCATCAATCTTTACGACTGAATATGTCAAGGAACCTCAGAATCCAATGAAACATCCCGATTCAGAGTTAAATTTGGGAAACATCTCTCGAACTATCCCCATTGACATTTCGGTCAAGCTCGGAATTGTTGAGAACATTCATATAGGTGCCTCATGTACAAATGACGAAATTCAATTATATAAGGCCCTATTTCAAGAATTTTGTGACGTGTTTGGCTGGTCCTATGAGGAAATGCCAGGAATTGATACCGCAATTGTTGTTCATGAGATCAAGACTTACCCGGACGCTAAACCCATCTGGCAACGTTTGCGTCAGATTCACCCACGAAAAGCTGCTGCAATTAAAGCAGAAGTTGAGAAACTGTTGAAAGTAGGCTTCATTTATCCGATCACGTTAACGGATTGGGTATCGAATATTGTTCCGGTTAACAAAAAACATGGGACGATAAGAATATGCATCGACTATAGGGATATTAATCGAGCCTGTCCAACGGACAACTACCCAACTCCCTATATCGATCAAATCATTGATGATTGTGCCGGCAACGAAATATTTTCCTTTATGGACGGTTTTTCCGGATACAATCAAATCAATATTCTACCTGCCGATCAACCAAAAACGGCTTTCATTTGTCCATGGGGGACATTTGCTTATTGCAAATTACCTTTTGGGCTTAAGAATGCCGGAGCAACTTTTCAGAGGGCAATGTCTTATGCGTTTCATGACATCAAGCACATTGTGCAACCCCACCTCGATGACTTGCCGGCTAATTCATTACATCGAGCTGATCACCTCGTCCATTTACGAGCAATCTTTATGAGGTGTAGGCATTATCGTATTCGGTTGAACCCACACAAATGTGTCTTCTATATAGAAACAGGTCGATTGCTGGGATTTGTAGTTTTAAAAGTCGGCATTCGCATTGATCCCTCGAAGGTCGAAGCTATTATCAATTTTCCTCCTCCTTCGAGTCTTCGCCAACTCCAAAGTTTGCAGGGGAAAGCAAACTTTTTACGACGATTCATTCCTAACTACGCCGAGGTTACAAAGGGTTTTACACGGTTGTTGAAACAAAATACTCAATTTTCTTGGGATGAGATAGCTCAGAAATCTTTTGATGCACTCAAACGCGCGTTGACCCATGCACCGTTGTTGCATCCTCCCAACTACAACTAGGATTACTTCTTGTATCTCGCCGCCTCCCATTCCACCATTGGAATGGTCTTAGTTCAAGAAGATGAATTCGGAACGAGACATGTGATATATTACCTTAGTCGAACGTTAAATCCAACTGAGCTAAAATACTCACATGTGGAGAAATTGGCATTGGCAGCCGTTCAAGCTATCCAACGTTTTCGTCTCTACATTTTACTACGTAAAACTACGGTAATTTCGGATTGCAATGCTATGATCTACATTTTGACCAAACAATTGCTAGGGGGCAAGTACTCTAAATGGATTGTTATCCTACATGAGTTCGACTTGGAGTTTGAGAAATCTAAGTCTAAGAAATCTTTAGTTTTTGCAGAATTAATGTGTGACTTCCCGCGTGCTGACACGGAAACTGTGGCAGAGGAGCCCATTGCGGACGAATCTTTGTTTCTAATCAGCACTTTAGATCCGTGGTATGGGGATATCATCATCTATCTCCAGACCCAATCCTTTCGGCCAGAAATTTCAAAGTCGGAACGTCAGAAAATTCGATTCCAGTCCCAACAATTCAAAATTATTGGAGATACTCTTTATCGCCGTGGGGCGGACTCTATTTTTCGACGTTGCTTAACTCACGAAGAGGCTGAAAGGGTTCTAAATGACTGTCACTCTGGAGCATGTGGCGGTCATATGTCTGGGTATGCCACAGCTCAAAAGATATTGCGCGCTGGCTATTTCTGGCCGTCCTTGTTTAAAGATTGTATTACAGCGGTCTGAAAATGCCACAATTGCCAGATTTTTTATCGTAAGATGCACACTCCACCTACTCCTCTCCACCCTATAATTGACGTTGGTCCTTTTGCCAAATGGGGTATCGATTTTATTACATGTAACCCTCACTCGGCTAGGGGGCATGCGTATATCATCCTTGTGGTAGATTATTTTACTAAGTGGGCCGAGGCGATGCCTACATTCGAGGCAGACGGCAAGACAACTGCAATTTTCATGTTCAATCATATAATTGCTAGGTTTGGTGTCCCACAAGCAATAATCACTGATCATGGGCGTCATTTTCGAAACGTTATGATGACCGAACTTACAGGCCAGCTTGTTTTACGTCATGATAGTTCAACTCCTTATTATCCACAAGCAAATGATCTGGTTGAATCCATCAACAAAGTTTTAGTGATCATGATCCGACGAATCATTGAGATTCATCGGTCAAATTGGCACAACATGCTATTTTCAGCACTTTGGGCATACCGAACTTCAGTAAAAACATCGACAGGGTTCACTCCTTTCCAACTAGTCTATGGTTTGGAAGCTGTGTTACCCATTGAGTGCGAAATCCCGTCACTGCAAATGGCCATCGAGTTACTTCCAGCTACTTCCGAAGAGGAAAAGAATTTTTTATATTTAGCTCAATTAGATGACAATCGACGTGATGTTGCATTGGCGATCGAGACTCACGCAAAACGTATGAAAGCTCAGTATGATCGGAATGTGACCCCTCGAAATTTTTCGGAAGGAGAGCTAGTGTTATTGTATGATCAAGCTAATGATAAATTAGGCGCTGGGAAATTCGTTCCTATGTGGCATGGTCCCTATATTGTTAAGCGAAAGCTAGCAAAAGGGGCCTATGAATTGGTAAACTTTGATGGGGACTCTTTGGGTAAACCCAGAAATGGCCTTTACTTGAAGAGGTACTATGCTTAAAAGAATGGGGTATGGAGATTTTTAGTTAGGATAGCTTTTCTTTCTAGCTGGTGTGTTTTAGTTTAAAAACAAAAGTGTGCTTAGCGTAGGGAGTGTTTTTCCGTCATTTTTCCTGCTTATCTTGGTTTTAATTTTGATATTGCAGATGTCGATGCCTCTCCAAACATACATTGGATTTGCTGATGGTGCTTGTCGTAATACATGGAACATCTCTTCCGCAGCTTGGGTTATCTATTCGCCCTCTGACGAGTTAGTTTCTATGCATGGGGTAAGACTTGGTCAAACAACAAACAACATTGCAAAGTACAGTGTAGTGATTCAGTTATTGTCTGAATCTATTTCATTTGGGATTCGGAGTTTGATAGTGAGGTTAGATTCTGAGCTCGTTGTCTTACAGCTTAATAGAGTGTATGCCATTAGAAATCCAGTGTTATTAAGATTATTTTTGAGAGTGCGTCTCTTGGAACGTGAGTTTGATTATTTTGAATATCAGCATGTTCCAAGGTCTTTAAATATATTAGCAGATGCAATTGCTTCTCGAATGTTAAATAGACATTTGCAATAATCATACACGTAAATTTAAAACCATTTCATAATATGATTTACAAGATAAGCCGATAATAGTGATATATATATAGGAGTGTGTCAAAAAATACATCGTCTTCGATCATAGGTTGAAAAACACCTTATGATCGGCAAAAATGATAAGTACAAAAAACAAAAATGTCACATGTGCCCACAAAAGGCGATCATCCTATCACTGGTGATGATCTCTATAAGAAACCACTACCCAGGCCACCTTGCAAAGGAACCTCCTAAAAGGTCCCGGTACTCCAATCACATAGTGCTGAAGTTGATGAGGAATGTCGTCTATAGTGGTCTCAGGAATATCCCCTGTCAAGCGCTCAAGATGACTCTCTAACTCGGCCAAAACCTCTGCTGATTCGTCCTGTGGGGCTGGCGTGGGTGCAACTGGTTGCCTCCTCTCGAAAGGCCGGAGAGTGGCTGGTCGCTGTGGGCCCACATCTACATTTGAAATTTTTACTATCAGTTTTGAGACGATGGAAAAATAAAAAAAAAATTAAATAGGAAAAGTTGAAAAGGATTTTACCTGACTCGTCCCACTGCTCTCCTGGTGGAAGAGCCATGTCTGGGTCACCACGGAAATCCATCCCAGCGTCAGGGAAGTCCTGAATGGAAAAAACCTGACTCTCCAACCATTGGAAATACTCACGTTTGAACCAAGCAACTTCTGTCCTCTCGTCCGGGTGACGGGCCATGACTGCGACCCATCGCATCAGTTTGGGCTCTCGAGGAAGCCCAGCTCCAATAGTAAGGTGCTGTGGGATCAGCATAGTAACCCTCTCCAGGCCAAAACTCATGACCAAAGCCCCATAACCAAAGGTCTTTAGTCGTCCGCTCTTGTCCCTGGTCAGTTGGCCTTTCACATTGGCTAGCATAGCATTGCACCAGTTGAAGATGGTGCCTCGAAAGCAATGAACTGCCATACGCATCTGGAATCCGGTGGCAATATGTAATGCGACAGCTTCGCAAAGTCTGGTGACAGTAAACGCAATCACCATGAGCTCAGGACGGGATATGGTCTTTATGTCTATCCCTTTGTCTTTTGCCTGGCTGTTGTAGTACTCTAGCCGGAGGCTATCGAAAGACTAGCCACCTGGCCTAGTCCCGTATAGAGTCAAGTCTTCGCCTCTCTTAGGCAAACCAGTCAAGAAATAAATGTCCTCCGGCTCGATTTCGAGCCGATGCCCGCCAATGAAAAACACTGGTCCTGTATGCTCCATCTGTCAACCAGCCACTGTAAGAAATCTACCTGAGCCCTCATGCCAGGAATGGTCCAGAATTTGTACAGTCCGCATGCCCTCAAAGCATCAAGTGAAGGCTGATGATTCCATGTGGCAGTATCCACGTCCTCATGCTCTCGTTCACGCCAATCTAGCATGATATACTCTCTGCATCAAGTACAAATATTAATTAAAATGCTAGAAAACATTTTGATTGGTCCATTTTTGAGAAATTTTGGGTTCAAAACCCTTGCGGTGGGGTACGCACCCTTCGTGTTAGACACAATGCGTGGGTCCGCACTTTGTCTACACGGAAGGTGTGGACCCCGAGCTTTTTCCCAATGGGGAAAAGTCGGGGTCCGCCGGTCCGCAATGGTAAACCTGCGGATCCCCGCGCGCGGGCTTTACGCCTAAAAACCCTCCCAAAAAATGAAATGAAGGACTAAATAAAAAAACTAAACGGTTGAAAATGAAGAGTAGGATGATGTGGATTACCTGGAGAAGACGACGCTCGATTCCGACGGTTGGATTCTCCATAATCTTCACGGGAAGTTTTCTAAGCAAAAGCACTATTTTCTCACCCAAACTCGAATGGTAAAAATGAATTGACAAAGGCCATTTTTATAAGTTTTTTGAGTAAATAAATCACAAATTTGTTTATGTTTCACTTTGAAAAGGTATTTTGCAACGCTTTTATCCATTTCAAACAGGTATGAGTAATGTTTGTGTTTTTTTGCAGAATAAAGGATTATTCAGGCGAAATCTATTATTTTCAATGAAAAAACAAGTAGAGTCATCTTTAAGCCCTTTTCTGACTCCTAAAACATGAAAGGATTGCCGAGCATTTCTTTTACACTCGTTAAAACGGAATTAAAAGATGGTCCACTTACAACTCTTTTCCGGCCGTAAAAACATGAAAAGATTGCCGGATTTTTGTCGTTTCAAATTCGATATTGGTTATAAAACGACGTGTCGTTGATCGCCTTTTTACTTTTTTGGATCAGTGACACTAATAACGAAAAGTACTCCTTGGTCGTAAAAGATCAAGCGGTTCTCTCAAGTATTATTTTATACTTTTTCGGGCTTGGGAGACACAAATTTACGAAAAAGGTCAACCCTGGAGTCTTCTTAAGTTTTTTCAAACTCTATAAAATTGAAAAACGCCGAGTTTCTCCTATACTGGACTTGTTAAAATTTCATAGTAAAGGACCTGTACAATTACAAATAGGAACGAACCACTCCTTCTTAGGGTTCGAATTTAAACTAAGTTGGACTCATCCGAAGGATGAGCTTATAATCAAGCAAATGTTATCCTCCTCAAGCTTGTCAAAAATAAAGAGGTACTTGCCAGAAATGGTGGGGGAAAAGAGAGGAAAATGAGCCTGTTTGTCATACTTTGTAACCACTCTTGAACACGACACTTTTATTCACCTGGGTTGGGAAATCCTTTGCCTAACAGTTGATCAAACCACATTGAAAGTCTTCAGCCGGTTTCTGGGTATTAACTTTGGGTCAATTGTCACCAAGCCATCTGTCGTATCGTTATGTGTTCAAGAGTTCACTGCCAATAAGCCATTCATATGTAAAAATATCTGTCATCCATCTTGACCATCCCTGAGTCAGTCCTTGCAACTAAATTTCTTCAACTTGATCTATGATTTCGTGTTGTGGGCTTGCCTATGACGGATCGCTTTCTATCGACATCAGCTCATTAATAATCTAGAAAGATGATCTAGAAATCGTCAGTACCTTGAGATTCGCATGCCTTAATGGCAGGTTTCTCGCCTTTGACGACAGTTTACATCATTGACTTTCGATCAAAGATTCCGTGATATGTTCGACATCAACACATTTACTCACATCTCATGGATTGTACTGGGTACTTTGAGAGCCATTGACATCACTGGTGGTTTCTCTCACACTTGTTAACAGTTTACATCATTGACTGGTAATCAAGTGGTTTCTCCCATGTTCGACATCAACACATTTATTCGCATGGATAGAATTGTACTTTTTCGGGAAGTAGAAATGAAGACCCTGGATCTAGTTTCAACCATCCAGGTTGCGAGGAATTGTGTATTAATTGTATTGTGGACTATTTATAAACAGATGGTTGCGTCCATACTGTGTTCACATGAGTCCATACTTGTGATGTTTTACAAGATCATTCCTATATCAGAGCAGTAGATAATTTTCTAGTTAGTTTTGATCTGAGTATGGGAATGCCTACCTCAGCGATGATATGATCTCATATATATATCTTGCATTGGATGTTTTTATAGGTTCCAACCAGGCTCTCCACAAGATGATCCTCGAAATGATAAAGTACTTCACTCTTCCTATACGATAAATGAAATACTCATCTATTACAGACTTCGCACTTTAGGGGGAAATCTGTTACACTAAAATATTGTCACCATGATTATTTGCAGTCAGTATGCGTCTATCATCACTTGTATTGTCCTCCTAAGCAAGTCTAAGACCTCAGCTCTTCAAATCAAGCTTTGGAAGTGGGAAAAATACATTAAAAATCAATGTAACTCTGGTTCCGCACTTTCTCTCATGGTCACCTGCGGTCCCGCACCTTCTGTGTACAAAAGCTGCATACCTACCCGCTTTGTCCCTAACGGTGTAGGTGCGGACCCCTGTGAAAGTCAAAAGGCGCAAGTTTTATCTTTAAAAACCCACTTTGGATTAATTCTAGAGTTTTCTAGAAGGAATTTTGACGTGGATTGTTCGCTCTGAGGTGGTTCATGCATCCCAAAAGAGAAGGAGCTAATCCCTTGACTAAAGGAGCTATCCCTTTGAAGGAGGGCTTTATCCCTTTGAAGGAGGACCTAGTAACTTCCCTCCATTGTACTATAAATACAGGCATTGGGGTGAGGACTAAAGAGGTTAGAAGCTGAACATTTTGAGGGTAAATGCTGGTGAAATTAATACTCTTTGGTTGAGCTTGAGAGGAGAGATCACATACCTCTTGGTTCCATTGGAGAGTGAGTGAAACTTGTCAAAGTAGAGGAGACATCTTGTTGGACCCTGGGAGGAGCTTGTACAACGTCAAGGAAAAGGTTGTAAATTTCTTCTTCTTTTGAATTAATACAATCAAACTCATTTTTCTCAACAAGTATCTTATGTTATTTGTTTCATTAAATCCTTGACTTTCATGTTAAATATGTTTTATGCAATTGGTTTTTCAGGTGCTATTTAATTTGTTTGCCTTGTTTGTGTTTGTAGATTCGCTAAAAGGAGCTCATTTGGATCAAAAGAGCGAGGGTATCCACAAGCTTGCGTTGGACCAAAGGTAGGCCCTAAAAACACTTTTTTGCTATTGTTTATTGAAGCATATTTAGAGAAAGATAGTGTCTGATTGGTTTGCTTGTCGTTAGTTCTTCTTTAGATTCTAGGAAGGTCTATCTTGTCCGCAAGATCGACTCATTCCGTGCGACACAAGCCAATATTTCTAACCAATTGAATGGCTTCCCCTCATTCACAAACTTGTTTAATAAGACTACCCACCCTTCAAGAAAGGTTTCGTGGTCTGCTGGCCATGGATCCTGTAAGCTAAGATAACTAAGAGCTGGTAGGACTTCATGAGGGACATTGTCTTATATACATGGGTAGGTGTTTGTTGAAACTTTGATGGCTCTTTCACACAAACTTTGATAATGTCTCTTGTAGTCACGTAAATATGGGTGGCATAGAAGAATGAGTCCATGAGCATCACTGGCTCGGGAAAGTGATACATGCACTGATAATATTATGCCCAAAAGGTAGAAATATTTTGTCTGCTGGCACTGCTAATTGTCACAGTCTTCTCATCAATGTGTGAGACAATCCAATTGATGACATCTACACATGGGAAGGTCAGATACCTGCATGAAAACTTGTGTATTCCTGACTGTTGGATACTTAGATACACCTATCGATCCTCTAGATCTACCTCAAGGCTCTTTGCTGAAAGAGCTTCATTAACTTGTTGCCATGTTAATGTTGATCCCTTTTCTATAAACAATTGAGCGTTTGCATATAATCGCAAGTCTGGTTTTGTCTGATCAAATGCTTCCTTGGTACTTCTTTCAGTAGTCTCTTTTGAAGCATCTCTCTTTGGTGCCATGGTAGCAATGACTATTGGATAGAAGTGCATCATAAGTGTGGTACCTGTGGGACAAAAAGGACACTCATGGTAAGCAAATATTAGCTTAATAAAATCTACCTTCAAAGCATGATCAAGAAGAAAACTGGGTAACTAGATAGAAGGATTGCACAATTTTTATAAACAAGGGAGACTATATGACTATGGGAACTTCCCACTACATAGTCCCAATAGCCAAGGATGAAGCTTGAGGCTTGGGACTCCGCAATGCACAACCCTACCCTGGGCAAAGACTGGGAGAGACTACGCATTGTGCAGTCTCAGTGGCCAAGGTGATAGGGTGACCCCTGGAATTGTGCAGTGCCTAGTTGGAGCCACCTTGTACTACACACTACATAGTTCTAGAGGCCAAGCTTGTGGCTTGAGCCTTAGGATTTCATAGTGCCCACCTGGGCAAGGCAAGATCCACCCAAAGAAAGTGTAGGTATTCCCGGTGGAAGTGTGAAAAACAAGAAGAAGTGAGTAATGATGTGAGATTGAGTGCAACACTAACTATGTATGAGTAAATCCATGTAGATAAAGTGAAACAAATAATCAAACAAAAAGAAAATCAAGTGTGTGAGGAGAGTCAACACAACGAAGATCATCGATGAAAAAATAGGAAAACTGATGCGACACTTGTGAAAGGGAAACAAAAACTTAACAAAACACTTCTATAAGTTAAAATAAGTTGAAATTCCAAGAACTACAAAGAGAAATAAGTAAAACAACAATCACACAAGTGAAATGACAAAAATCAACAACAAAATGACAAAACATGACAAAAGAGAAACTCACCTGGAAAAGCGACGACAACCACACCGAAGGTTCCTTGATCTCCTCGGGAATGCTAGAGACCCAATATCAAATTTGCAAATGAGATGTAGAGGCATTAAATAAATACATTTGATTGAATTAGGGTTTATGACACACATGCCTAAAATCAAGGAAAAAGCGACATTTGGCAGAATTTTCTAAAAATAATGAAAGTGCCTCCTTCAGGATACTAAAATAGATCCCTATTTTTTAGGGATGTTTCTTTCTTTTTTCTTTTTTTGGGTACTTTCCATTCACACTGCCAGGAAAGTCTATGCAATTCTGGCCAGCTTTCTGTCTTAGTGCACTGCATAGTTTCTGATCTCAGTGAGGGATTACACAATTTATGGGCTCGGTGTTGGGTTGCCTTCCATGAATGCATATTTTTTGAGCTCAAGGTTGACTTCCATTATGGACTACACAATTCCCATCATCAAGGCTGCTTGCCCTCAAGGATTGCACAGTTTCTGGAGGCAAGCCCAAAACTATTGTGAGACCAAGTCATGAGATCAACTTGTGAGTTAGAAAGATTATCTAAGTAAGAAAACACAAGAAAAATGAAAAATATAAGTCTCAATCAAAGCATGAATACTTAAATCAATGCAAGGTAAGCTCTTGTGGATAGGAAGTAAGGCTCCAAAATCGAAGCATAGGAAAATTTTTGGAGGGTGGTTGTAGCCACTACAACAGGTGGATAATCTGGGACAAACTAATACAAGAAATAAATACTATCTGGGAATATGGTGGTCTCATTGTGTTGTGGGGAAAAATGCCTATGCAGGACGATCCTATCCACCTAAGGTGTGACAGTGCCTTAGCAACAAACAGAGACAGCTATTCTAGTATTCTTCCTTTATGAATTAAGAATGAAGAGAGATGGATGGACTAACCAGTGTCTTCTGTTTGTCCCTCGATCCGGTTTCTCTTCTCTTTGAGAGTTCCCAGCTACTTGCCTTCTCGCTTGCCCAGCTTCAACAAGTCTCTACAAGATCACAAGAAGAGAACACTACACAAAGACATAGATTCATACTCATAACTAGTTCAGGATTAGAAATAAACTAAACATACTAATGCAATCATACATCAAAGATACATCAGTATATAGGAGAAACCAAGATAGCTTTATTGATGAATAACAAGGTTCAGGAAGAGATACAACCAAGAAGGCTCCAATCCAGCATCTCCTTCCCAGCAAATGGAATTCCTATCTTCACCTCCCTTCAAAGCATTAAGCACCCAATGATTCCAGTCTCAAACCAACAAGAATTCTTTGCAATAACAAAATTCCAGCCTCTAGATCTCATGGAGGAGAGATCCATATATAGATGTTTGGGGAGAGGATGAGTCAGCTTGAGATCTGACTAGTGTCCTCTCCCTCTGTTAGTTCTTGATTCCACTTGGAGGTTCTTGCTTCCACTTGGAGATTTGGAACCTCTTACTCATCACTAGTCGAATTCACTGAGGCAAGTGTCATTGAGGAAGATTCTAGAAGCTTCTTGGGTCTTGACACCTCTTGGAATGAACTTTCCATTTGTCAATTCCCGCTCAGCGCACCCCGGTAGTGCTTCTACCTGTGTTGCAATGCAGGTAGCCAGTGTTGACTTTGCATTTCAGCGCAGACAGCTAGTGGAGCCACTGAATTGATCCTGAATTGAATTGTTTTTGAGTAGTTTCTGGTGGAGAACTTCTGTGAATTGCTGTGGTTTGTTAGCCTTGTTCCTCTAGGGGTAGGAACAACATGTTTAGGGACTTTGGATCCCTTAGATTATGGACATTTCATGCTCAATGTTGTAAGGCACAAAAATGTCTATAACACATTGTAGAAGACAATTTATTGCTTTCTAAGTTGGACCTATTATAAAAAGGGATAAAAATGAGTTAGATGTTATGCTTCCAAAAGAAAACTATATTATCAAATATCTAAATCATTATATTATGAATGACCTAAGCAATATGGATATGATAGACAAAAATTACACTATTATAGTGATATGGAAAGTGATAAAAAGAAATCACTTAGAATTCATGTGTCAAATCGATATAAGGATGTCAAGAAAAGAATCTTTGTGCTTGACAACAAATTTGATAAAAGGGTGAGAGATGAAATTTCTAATTGCTAGGACCAACAAGGAAGTTTAATCTCTCAGTAACCATATGAAAATTAGTTGGTAGATGCAAAATACAAAGCTAACAAGATTCATGGATTATCTGATTCCTTAAAAGGACAGGTAATCTTCAACTACGAATTGAGGGAGTTTCAGTTTCTATGGTTAGTATAGGTTGGTTTTTATGATAATGAAGATATTAAATACACTTAGGAAATTATATTGTAAAAACATCTTAAGGTGAACGGTTAAAGCTACATTTAGTCAGTTCACAAAATTTAGTAAAAAATACCAATATCTCCATTAATATTGGTTTTTAACTTTTTCTGATTTAACAAAAAAAATTCAAAACAATGAAACCTTATCACTCTTTCCGCATCACTCTCATAGAAGATTTCTCACCATTTTTCAAACATTCTCAATATGATATCTTCATGAAAATGCTTAGGTACTAATGTTGGATTAGTTGTTTGAAAAATAAGTTTTTTTGTACAACCTTTCATCTTCTGTGCTATTCTTAGTTTGTCCTAATGATCTGTAGGGATTGGAGCCACTACACCATGTTTTCCTAAAAGGTGGAGATTGTTCACCAAAAAGGAAATTAATCTACATGTTACAAAGCTGTTAAAAAATGCTAGACCTATGAGGGTAGTGAATTATGCTAATAAGCAATTTAGATTGGGAGAGACGTAATTAAATTTTATTATTTAATTGAAGATTTCCAATTAAAATAATAATAAATCTACATTTATATATTCATATATTGATTGGAAGGATTCTCACAATGGTAACTTCTTTCAATTAAATCCTCTTCAAGCCTTTGGGATACCTAATACGTTCTTATATAATATAGTTGGGGCTTGCTACTTGTTGGCATGTTGGGTCAACCAAACTTGATGTGTTTTTTTATCTTGCAATTGTAGCCCATGGAATAAGAAAGAAATTTTATAACTTGAAAAAAGTGGTAGCTTGACAAAAGTTGTAGAGAAAAGATTAATCTCTCCTACCTTGATAGAACTTGTTGTCAATATCAACACCTACAAAAACTCTGTTGTGGAATATTATCAAAACTAATAGAAGGATACGAAAGAGTGTATTGTAAGAACCTTCACAAACACGACCGCTGAAACTTGGAACATTGTTTGTAGGAAGATAAAATTATGTTTCTTTTTTACAAACATGTATGCTAGTATATTACAGTTTAATGAATATGTTTTGTTATTATCATATATGGTTTCATACTTTAACAAAAAATTCGCCAAGACTTCACAATGTTTTATTATTCAGTAAAAGATTTTCCAAGATCTTACAAGATTTTATAATTTAGTGAAACATTATCCATCACTGTACAAGATAATATAATCTGGTGAGAAATTCACCAAAAAAGTTATATATACATATTATATTATTGATAAAATCACCTCCCATTTTTCCTATGTATCATGGGGATTAGCCCATTTATTATACATATAAATTTAGTGTGGTTCTTAAAATTTTCACTGTATAAATTATATCCCTCCTTATCTAATCTTCAATTGAGTCCAAATACATATATTTTTGAGTCACAACTTGAAACCACAACCCTTCACCTAGAATAAGCTTCCAAACACTCTTAGCTACCGAATCTCCTTAGAAAAGGAAAATGTTGTTAATGATCCATGCTCCCAACAACTTTGGTAAACTAGAATTTTCCATCCTACCCACAAAATCACCATTCTAAGCTAATCCTCCGTATAAAAATTGAATCCTATCCTTTTGGGATCCATGACATGGGCATTGAGTAGACATGAATTTTCTTGAAAATGAATTTACTTAGAACATGCCTTGCTCCCTATGAGAGCTCATTGTAACTCTAACATGTTAGTTATTTTTCTAGTTTAGTTATAAGCCAATTTAAATCCCATCTCAAATAGATTTTTGGTTTTGTGTAGAACCCTTAATATTTCATCCGACCTTTCAAATCCATCCTCAAATAAGGAAAAAAAGTATAGCGGAAAATTCTTCTTTCTTCTCCATTTCCAAAAAGGAAGTTGATAATTTACCTATTTTAACCACCATCCCTTTTTCACTGCGATACAAATACAGAGTGCCATGCAACTTGCTTAGGTCCCACGTGCTACCGTCACAAAATAATAATATATCATCTACAAATAAAAGATGTGAAATATATGAATTCAACGCATATGAACTGCTTTCAAGATCCATGATCTCTTTTCCTCTAGTAATGACCAACTAAGCCCCTTATATGGTAGAAGAAAAAAGAGAGGTGACAAGCGTGATGTTTACCTAATAACTCTTCCTTCTTTGACGAAACCCAAAGTATAAGCATTGATGATAGTTGAGAAAGAGACTATCATTACACAACTCATCATCCAGGTAATGAAATATACCTCAAATCCCAAATGTGTCATCAATAACCTTAGGTAAATCCAGTTAACCTTGTCATAGGCCTTTGATAAATCCTTAGAACCAAAATAACCTCAGGATTGTCGGCTATATAAGAAATTGAATTTCTCATGTAAAAATTGTCTCAAACAATTTATTTCAGCCTATTTGCATTGATCTTTGTCACTATTCTATTAATACTAGATGTAGGAAGAAAATATTCAAAGGAGAATGTATTATCAAATTTTGGAATAAGAGCCTATTTTTATTCAAGGCTTTTAACATTCTTCCAAACAATATTGTATCCACTACCACCCAAATCAAATCACTTTCCAATAAATCTAAACATTCCCCCAAAATTCCATAGTCTTGTTGTATAAACTTGAACTATTATTCTTCTGAGGACTACAAAGAGTAGATTTTAAAATATTATGAAGATATAGTTTGTAAGGGTCATTGTAGTTTGAACCTACCACTATGAAGAGAAGGAGATTTATCCCGTAATCAAGTGTGGATTCATGATTTGAAAATATAGAGTTGTAACTCGTCAGGAAAGGAGAAGTCGTAGCCCTAGACACTGCTATCGTTAAAACTTCTCGACTAGGCCTACATGATGTATTTGGAAGCAGTTTTTTTTTATTTTGTTGGTTGTTGCGACATCTAAGATATTGTAAATAAAAAATCCAACATTTTTTGGAGTTGTTACCAAATAAAACGGTAACCATGTTGATATCTTTTTTTAAGCCACCTTTAAAGTTTTTTTGTGGACCTAAGAATATCCATCAAAATGTTTTAGATGGAGTTATTGAGCCAAATATTTTGGATGGAGTTATTACTGGTTCAAAATTCATAGAGAAATTCATAAATGACTTGGGTAAATTCATACCTATGTGAATGTTGTCTAAATCAATATCATGTGAAAATTTTAAAAGGAGATATGGTAAACAAAAGGCTTGGGTAAAACATTTTTCGTACATTTATTTAAGGACATTTGCCTTTTTTTTAAAGTGAAAAGTGGCTTTTTTAATTGGGAGTCCACAATTTGGTTTTTTTCTATTCAAAAGGTAAAAGGGGTGTTTTATAAAGAAAATTTTCTTAGGTGTTTTAAGATTTTAAAGAAGGAAAATATATATTAACTATTTTTTTGGAAAATTAGTGAAAAGTGTTTTGGTTATTATAATTGGGTGTTTGATTGTTATTTATTTATTTATTTTATTTTATTTCTTTAGAAGTGTAGTGAGACCTCCGTTGGGATTTTGAAATGGAGGAGAAACTCTCCAATCCAAAATTAAGGGGAGATATTATGGAAGTCGGCCACAACTTCGACCAATAATAAAAACTCACATGATCTCACATTAAATTATACCAATTGTTCAATGTGGATAATAAAGATGAAGATATTTTAAAGAAGGGCAGTTGGGAAATAGTGGTCACAAAATATGAAAAATTAGATGTTAAAGATTTCGCAGTAATGGAAAGAGCCCAAAAATACGCAGCAACAAAGAGTAAAATAAATGATTCAAGAGCACCATGGAATCCTAATATTGTTGCAACAACCAGTGCCCATAAATCTTGAGAGATTTTACAAAGGGCATACCAAGGTATAGATGTGGTCAAGAATGCCAAAACTTCAAATTCTTTGAGAGACGTTTGAAACTTTGCAAATGAGAGATACTAAATCAATAGATTAGTTTATGACTTAGGTCATGTAGGTTGTAAATTAACTTAGAGCTTATGGAGAGAGTGTCACAAATCAAAATGTGGTTGAGAAAAAATTTAGAAGCTTCATACCTTCATTTGACATTCTTGTGGCAGTAATAGACAAATTAAATAGTTGACCTAATTTTCAAATGAAGAATTCAGAGGTTCAAAATTTAATCATAAGTCAAGAATTAAAGGTAGAAATGACTCATTAGAAAATGCCTTCTAGACTCAAGCCACAATTTGTAGAGGAAGTGGTAGACATAGTGTAAAAAGAGGTAGAAGAGGAAGACGATATTCAATAGAAGAAAAAATGCATCAAGTCAACCAGAGAAACCATAGAATCAAAGAGGAAGAGGTAGAAACAATAGAGGAAGTGAAATGATGGAAAATGTAAATATATAGTGTTATTACTAAAAGAAGTATGGGAATTTTGAAATTGAATGTAGGAAGATGTGGACAAATTTAAACAAAGGCAACATAGATGTTTCAAGCACTAATGAGGAAGAACATTTTCCATGTTTCTTTCTTGTTCAACAGCTCAGGAAAACAACAATGAAAATCTATGGTTACTAGATAGTGGTAGTAGTAACTATATGGAAAATAACATATATATTTTTCAATTTTTGATGAAACAATTAATTTTCACATTAAACTAGGTGATGATCATCTCGTTAATGCCTAAGAAAAAGGATCTATTACAATTAAAACCAAACATAATGAAAATATGGACATTCATGATGTGTATTATGTGCAAATTTTGAAACATAATCTATTAAGTGTAGGACAAAAGGATCAAAATTGTTTTGAAACCGTGTCTAATGGTCCTACCTAAACAATTCTTGACGGGCCACCCAGTGAAAGAGTCATAACAAGAATATAAATGAACAAATATATCATGTTTCCTAGCCACGAAAAAATTAAAACATTCATTATCATATGCTCAGTTTGTAACAGGTTCTGATGAAACTTGGTTATAACATCTTCGATATGGCCACTTAGCTATTAACAATATTGATCTTTTGAAAAATAAGTCTATGGTTCAAGGTATAACTATGATAGATGTCCATCATTATCCATGTGAAAGTTGTATCCTTTCCAAACACCAAAGAAAGAGTTTTCCAAATGCTACCAGCTATAGAACCAAATGTTCACTTTAATTAGTACACAAAAATCTTAGTGATCCAATGCAAACCCAGTCAATAGGAGGAAGTTTTTCTTTCTAACATTTATTGATGATTTCAACAAAATGACATGGGTCTTATTCAATGGAAACAAATATGATTCATATGAAAAATTCAAGCAATTCAAAGCCATGGAAAAGAAGCAAAGTGGCAAGAAAATTAAAGTATCAAAATCATATTGAGAAGGTAAAAATGATTCCAAAGAGTTTTCATCATATTGTAGGGATTAAGGTATCAAGAGGAAATTTACAACAAGGTACACTCCATAGAAAAATGGAGTAGAAGAAATAAAAAATTAGACAATTGTGAATATGGAAAAAAGCATGTTGAAGGGAAATTTTTTTCCAAATGGGCATTAGGAAGGAGTAGCATGTTCAATTTATATTTAAAAGATCTCCAACTAGAAGTATAAAAGGAAATGTTCTTTTGGAAGCTTGGAGTGGTGTGATTACAAGTGTATCACACTTGAGAATCTTTGCTTGTGCAGCTTATGCACATGTTTTAGACTAAATGAGACGAAAATTGGATAAAAAATGTGAAAAATGCATAATTTTAAGATATAATTGTTGGGTTGTGTTATACTCTTTCCATGACTACCCTACGCGTGGAGGGATTACAAGGGGGGTGCTAGCCCCCCTGCATGTTGCGCTGGGCACTGCCCAGGGTTCGGGGCAACGTACCGAGATTTTTTTTTTTGCACCCTATATTAGGTGGGAAGACCCACCTATGGTTTTGTGCATGGATTTTGCACATGGTTTTGGGCTTGATGGTTTTCTGTCCATGGTATTTTGTAGAGCCGGTCAAGGTAACTACAATTATGTTCTAATCCAGGGTTAATGGATTGGGGTTTATGGATGCTTCGACATGTATATGTATATATATATATATATATATATATATATATATATATATTGTAACATTGAAATGAACATAATGAAAAATCAATCTAGTAGTCCTAGTTTTGGGATGCAGGGGAAAATCCCTGTGTATACCTGTTTTATGTTTTATGCTCTTGCCATTGTTTATTTTCTGTTTTTTAGAATTCGTATGCAGGTAATTTCTATACAGGGTTAAAATCTACAATAATGAAGAATACAAGGCTTAGAAATTGTATTTTCCCTAAGAAAACAACTATTTCAAGAGTCGTTAAATTCTTTGAAGATCAAACATGGAATGATAAAGATAATGGGAAATATAGGAATCAAATTTCTCCACATGAATTTAAACTAGGCGATGTAGTAGAAGTAGAATAAAAAAGATAAGGATTCCCATGCCCACAAGTTCCAGCTAAAGGTGTGAACTGAGGAGGATAAATTGTGCATAATCAATCTTCAAGAAGAAATTATAATCCCACCGTTTCGCAAAAAACAAACAGTTTGAGAGAGGTTTATGAAAAACTAGATAATGAATAGGCACATTTTGCTTTACTTTCTTGCTAGCCAACATATTTTGAAAAAGTAGTCAAAAAGAAAGACTGGATTAAATCTATGAATGGAAACATTACAACCATATAGAGGAATAATACATCGAGTCTTGTAGAACTACCAAAAGCTGAAACAAGAATTGGAGTCAAATGTGTCTATAAGACCAAATTTAATGAATGGGGAAAATTGAAAAGCATAAAAACATATTTGTAGTAAAAGGCTTTTCACAACATGGAGCATATTATGAAGGAACCATCATCCCAATAGCAAGATTTAATATTGTTAGAACTAAGTATTAACAATAGTAGAAAATAATCATTAGCTAGTTTACCAAATAGATTTCAAATTGGCACTTTTTAAATTGGATCTTAAAGGAAGAAGTTTATGTAAATTAGCCTCCAAGTTATGAAATAAAGGGCCAAAACCAAAAAGTTCACAGGTTAAAAGAGACTTTCTATGGTTTAAAATGAGCCCCTAGAGCATGGTACAATATAATTGATTTATATCTATTGAAAAAATGATTCAAACACAACGTGAATGAATCCACTCTCCGTACAAAAAGATATCTACAACGTAATATTTTTAATGTTTGTATTTATGTTGATGATATGATTTACGTAGGAAATTTGTAGCTTGAATATTTTCAAACACCCATGGAGAAGGAATTTCAAATGAGCAAATTTTGTGACATGAAAAAGAGACTTTCTATGGTTTACAATGAGCCCCTAGAGCATGGTACAATATAATTGATTTATATCTATTGAAAAAATGATTCAAACACAACGTGAATGAATCCACTCTTTGTACAAAAAGATATCTACAACGTAATATTTTTTATGTTTGTATTTATGTTGATGATATGATTTACGTAGGAAATTTGTAGCTTGAATATTTTCAAACACCCATGGAGAAGGAATTTCAAATGAGCAAATTTTGTGACATGAAATATTTTCTTGTCATAGAAGTTAAACAATATAGAAAAGGATTTTTCAATTGTCAAGGGACATTTTGACAGGGTTCAAGATAAGTGAGTGTAAGCCAACAGACACACCATTTGTCCAAGGAACCAGACTAACAAAAAATGAGAACCATCCAGTAGTCAATTCCACTTTGTATAAGCAACCAATAGGTAGCATAGTATTTTTCATAAAGGCCTGACATTCTGTATTTAGTCAATATTATATCTAGGTTCATGGAGTCACCAAAAAAAACTCATTGGAAAGCAAAAAAAAGGTTTTAAGGTTTATTGTAGAAACAATACAATATGAAATTTTGTACACTAATTCAAAGGAAAACCATCGTATTGGTGATACATATACTGATTTTTCATGAAGCATTAATGATAGAAAGAGTGCCTCAGATTATGCATTTCACCTAAGTATATGACAAATTTCATGGACATCAAGGAAGTAACCAATTGTCACCA
Organism: Pinus tabuliformis; assembly: GCA_031772625.1. Taxonomy (NCBI): domain Eukaryota; kingdom Viridiplantae; phylum Streptophyta; class Pinopsida; order Pinales; family Pinaceae; genus Pinus; species Pinus tabuliformis. The sequence goes on along the minus strand of CM062806.1, from coordinate 416,507,024 downwards.
TTTCATCAACATAAGCAGAGTATGTCACAACAACAAAAGTAACATGCCAAGCAGTTTGGTTAACAAGAATAATTGGTGACATTGAGCCTAAAAAAAAGAGAAGCCAAATCCCATTTTCTGTGATAATATTTCAATTATTATACTTTCTAGAAATCACATGTTTAGCTGCAAACTTCACTTTTTTCATGAGCTTGTCAATAATGGAGATATATCTCTTCAATTTGTGGATCTAGAGAGCAACTAGCAAATACCTTTATCAATCCATTAGGAATACATGTTTTTGAGTTTCAAAGACAACACTTAGGCATTATCACTATTCATTGAGCCAAGAGGCTCATTTTACAGCCCAATATGGGGGATGTGTAATTTTTTCCGTATGTCTGTGTCCCTTTAAAATAAAAAAGATGTTCTAAATAGAAAAATAATATTGCCTATAATTAAAAAAAAAATGAATATGTTGTAAAGTAATTAAAAATAACTTTAAAATAAAAATGATGCTCTAAATAGAAAAAAATATCGGCTATAATTTTAAAAAAAATGAATATGTTGTAAAGTAATTAGAAAAAAAAGAAGTCTGAATCAATTGTGTAGATCTTATATTTTTCAAAAATATTTCAGCTAGAGATTCAAATAAACTATTGGAAGATCTATGTTAACTAACTGATGTGGACATCAACTTCATATATAAATATATAGAAAGGAAAATGTTTTTATGGTTAAAATTTTTATGTGGTCTTATATATATATTTATTTAGCATTCAAAAATACAATTCGAACAATAAAAAATAATACATTATATTTTACACTCTAAAAATATTTGCACGTGAAGAAATTTGATCCCTTTCCATTCATGTTAGATTAATCTATGCTGATAAATATAACAATATAAATTAATAGAAAATATAATTACATATTATTTCTAATAAACACTTATCCAAATCATTTTTAAATTACAATATTTTTAAAATTGATTAATTCTAAATATCTTTAAAATCTCAAAATGCTAAATAAATTGAACAATCCGATCCTTCTGACTTGATCCACTAAATAAATTGAACAATCCGATCCTTCTGACTTGATCCACTAAATAAATTGAACAATCCGATCCTTCTGACTTGATCCTTCTGACTTGATCCACTAAATAAATTGAACAATCCGAGCCTATGCCGAGCAGATTAAGGTGATTAGGTGAGCCACGATGACTTCTCCAATCATATAAAAATTAAGATTCAAGAATCTCATGACTTTTATGTACGAAGCTCATTACAAACTGACACCATTCCGACCGAATCAAGGCCAGTGGGATACCGACCAGCACTTTGTAATTCCACAAACACGTTTAGAACCCCAGTTTCTAGAAATTCATTAAAAACTTAGACCAATGCGACCGAGTCAATAATGACAATATATGAAAATGATGTACCCAAGTTGATGTCGACCTTTTCGGGTGAAGATAAGTATCTTGTCCATAAGCATTATTGTCGACTTTTTCGGGTTGATATCGACTTTTTCGGGTGAAAGTAACTAACTTGTCCTATTAGCAATGTAGGAACTTCAATACGAAATTACTTATTAAATTTGATGATGGTTTACATAACTCTAACCAAGGTTATATGTATTTTATATGTTACACTGTTTGAGTGGATTTAATGGTTAAAAGCATGTGTTTCCTCCTAAGAGCATCGGTAGAGTATGTATGCCTTCGTAGACTTAGTAGTCAAATCGTTGCCGGGAGGTGGGTTCCTTGTCCCACAAACAAGGGGGTCTCAGACACCAATTTGGTGTTTGGCTTGGCTGTGACCTTAAAAATGGATATTATTATTATTATTATTATTATAAATTTAGCTAAAAACTTATATAACATTTAAATGATATAGTTTTAATATTTTTTATTTTTATTATATTTAAAATAAAAATATAAAATGTGATGAAGAATCCAAATCATAGTCTACTTAAATTATTTATTAAAATAGGTAAAATATTAATTTTATTAACATTTTTCAACGTGAATATTATTTTTAAATTATGAGTTTAATTTATAGATTAAGATATTAACATATATGGAATTGAGTTTGGAATATGCTTTAAAATTATTTTTATTTTTATTAAGAGTTTATTTTAATAAGAGAGAATCTAAGTCATTTATGTCTTCGTCTAGCTCATATTATAGATATTGTATGCTCTTCCTACAACTCACGTCACATATATACTTGCTCTACTTGCAACTCACATCATAGAGGTTTTGTTCTTCCCGCAACTCACATAACAGAGGTATTGTTCTCTTCTCACAACTCGCAATTTCACAATGAGAAGATGCCACATAAAACTCATCTTATATGACTCAGGTTCCATGCCACACACTCGAGGTATCTTCTTTAGAAGGAGATTTGAATGGTTGCTAAAATGATGAGGAATCAATGCCACTAGCTAGTTGTTTCCACATGCGAAGAGTCACGACTTTTGGGTAGGCCGACTTGTCATCCTTCAGGGTTGACTTGGCAACACGGAGGAACAAAATGATGCTTACAAAAATTATAATTTTCTTCTTTTATAGGGTCACAAAGAACATGCCCTTATGAATTTTCTTTTGACCAACATAAAGTATGAAGAACATGTTTGATAATGAAAATAATAATAATAATTTTTGTTTTTGTTTTTACATGGAATATAAATTGATACAATTACAATAAGTATGAAGAATGAACCTAGTTACAATTTCAACACATAATAATCAATCAATGTGTCTATGTTTGAATATGGTGAATCATGGCCAACCCTCTTCAGCCATGGTCAACCCCTTTCAACCATGGTCAACCCCATCAACTAACTCAATCATTAATGTAACCATTTTTGTAACATTAATATAACATTAACCACCTTAATGCAAGCTTGATCATCGTCAACCTCATCAACCCTCGTCAACCATTGTCAATAAATCCACCCCATGGACATTAGATATCAAATAGGACAACTACGTTTATTATGTGGTTGCTATACTCTGGTCGATGGCATTTTCCACCTTTTATACACTAATCAGTGGATGAAAATGACACCAATCAACATATATCAACCACATTAGTAAATGTACTTATGCTGATAATGAGAAAATCATATACAAATTAGTTATCACATCTCAATAATATTACAAAGTGTAGGGTGTTCCATATAAGGATATTTTTGAAAACAAAGTCAGAAAAGGGAAGGGCTATATTCACACTAAAAACATTATTGATAAATACTAGTCACCATAATGTTTCTATTTCATTGCCACAATTGAATCTTTTGTATGGGATACAATATCTTTAGTTGAATTGATGTATAAGTAAGATGGCTAAATTTGAACATGTGCTTTCGAGAGAGAAAATAAATATTCTATCTTATCATTATATTTTATAATAAACGTAAATATGTTTTACTGAAAATAATTTTTGTCTTAATCTTTTTATATTCATTTAAATTAAATAAAATTATATAAAATATATTATTATAATAATAATTTGTTTTCATAAATTAAATAGAAAAAACATTATAGCATATAGTGCAATGTAAAGTGTTTAACATAGTTGTAAGTTAATATTAAATGGATATTTGATGATATCTTATTAAGATATCCCTATCATGATAGGGTATAACACATTCGATAATATGTTGACCATGAATTAGTTTGGTGTTTGACAAAAAATTAAAATACATCCTCCAATGTTTTACATTATAAAAAAAAAATATGTCACTTTATTGGATACATGGTGCAAAGAGGAGTTGTTAGACTCAATCACATATTGACAGATGAGCAAATTACAAATATTCTCACTAAGGAATTACCAAAAGGAAAGTTCATGGTCTTCAGAGAGAACATTGGACTAATGGATGTGGCCCCTCCGACAAAGGGTAGGGTTGATCAAGGACACCAAGCCAACTCTTCCCACCTTGTTTGAGCTCCCAGGGTGAGGAATTGACATAGAGGGCTCCTGGGGTTGAGGGATATCTGAACAACAGGGTACTCCCCTATCTGTTACCCATAGGGATGGATATGTTGCAAGTTTTTAAAAATCCTTCTTAACCCTGTGGTAAGTTTTTAAAAATCTTGAATGCCCTCCTAAGGGAGATGTGTGCAATTCCATAAGACTCTTTTGTTTGATTTGGGAATTCTTAAAGAGGTATAAGTGATTTTTGTACCATAACGAATGATTTTTCCAACTAAATGTATCAGATGTACTAGGATCTTGCTGCAACTTTTGAATGAGTGCCCACACTTTTTTGTCATTCTTCCATTCATCCCTTGGTTTGTTTATCTAATCTAGTTGGATAATAGAAATGGCACAAAACAATGCTTCCACATCCTCATCCTTTCTTGAGAGTGCATCTACAACAACATTTTTCTTCCCTTTTTTGTAGATGATTTCAAAGTCATAACCCAACATCTTTGTGACCCATTTTTGCTACTCTTCTGAAGACAATCTTTGTTACAAAAAGTATTTAAGGCTATCATTATCTATATTTACCTTGAAGTGTCTTCCCATTAGGTAAGGTCGTCATTTCCTAAGTTCATGTAGTATTGCCAACATTTCCTTCTCATAAATAGCTTTGTGTAAATATTTTCCTTTGATTGGACGACTTTCGAAAGCAGTGGGTCTTTGTTCTTGCATTAAAACAACACCAATTCCATTTCCTAATGCATCACATTCCACAATAAAGGTTTTTGTGAAGTCTAGCGTAGGTAAGACCAGTTCTTGGCACATTGCCTCTTTAAGATGTTCAAAAGCCTTCATTTCTTCGGTAGTCCAAGAAAATGAATCTTTCTTCAATAATGTTGTTAGAGGTGCCACTATTCTCCCATAATTCTCAACAAACTTGCGATAATACCCTGTCAACCCGAGAAATCCTTGCAGATGCTTTATAGATGTGGCGATTTTCCATTCCTTAATAGATTTAACTTTTCTAGGGTCTACCCTAACATCTTCATGAGATACAATATGACCCAAATATTCTACCTCTTGTACTCCAAAGAAACATTTGGAGGTTTTTGCATATAATTGTTTCTCCTCTAATAGTTTGAGCACTTTGTCAACATGTTGAACATGTTCATTCCAAGACTTGTTGTATATTATTATATCATCAAAAAATAGTAACACAAATTTTCTAAGGAAGGGTTTGAAAATGGAATTCGTCAAACCTTGAAATGTAGAAGGTGTGTTGGTAAGGCCAAAAGGCATGACCAAAAATTCATAATGACCCTCATGAGTTTTAAATGTTATTATCGAAATGTCTTCAATCTTCATTCTTATTTGATGATATCCTAAACAAAGGTCTAACTTGGTAAAGTAAATTGCTCCATGCAATACATCCAATAATTCATCAATGTCGGGAATGGGGAATTTATCTTTAATAGTGAGCTTGTTGAGCTCCCTATAATCTGGACACATGCACCATGATACATCCTTCTTATGCACCAATACTACTGGAGTAGAGAAAGAACTTTGACTAGGTTGAATTAAACCAGCCTCTAGCATTTCTGCAACCATACGTTCAATTTCACTCTTTTGGGAATATGGATATCTGTAAGGCCTCGTGTTTGGAGGAACACTTCTTGGAATCAAATGAATAGCATGATCATGATCACGAATAGGTGGGAGGCCTTTGGGAGTCTCAAATACCCTGGAATGATTGTCCAAGACGTTTTGGAGATATGAAGAAATAGATGATTCCAATGTGGGAACCTCTAGCGAACATAATTGTGAAATTACGTCTCATTGTTATTTCTTTAGAAGCTTTGTCTTGTCATTAGCACTGATTATATTTCTTAGTTTCCCTGTGATACTCCTGAATTCAACATCCTTTCCTTCCGAAACAAATTTCAGGAAAAGTTCTTGAAAATTAAAAGTTATCGTACCCAAAGTTTGTAGCCATTGGACTCCTAGTACAACATTAGCACCACCCATTCGAATGGAAAGAATTGGACTATTCAACACATATTCTCCCATGGATTGCTTGATTATATGGCACTTTCTAGAGAAATTTATGGTTCCTCTATTTGCAACCATCACTTGACACTCTCGTGCTAGATATAGGAAGCTATTCAATTCCTTGGTTATATTACAATGAATAAAATTATGGGTACCTCCTCAATTAATCAACACTATTACATTTTTCCTATTGATATGTCATTCTATCTTGGTAGTTTGAGCAGTGGTAATTCCGGCGAGTGCATTACAAGATATGGTTGGATTCATTTCTTCTTTCTCTAGGGTTTGTTCCTAGTCTGTATCCTCTTCTTTTGATGTTTCTTATTCCTTTTCTTCCTCCTCTTCAAAATCTATGTAAAATAATTTCTTCTCAGCACACTTATGACCTTTAGTGTATTTGCTATCACAATTGTAACAAATCCCTTTTGCTCTTTTTTCTTCCAATTGTTGTGGTGTCAACCTTGTAGGTTGTGGAAGGTTAGGGGCAACAACACTTCCATCTTTATAGTTCTGAGTGGTAGGCTTCCTTGTTGCCATAATTTTTCTTTCATTTTTTCTTTCCAACCTGAATGCCTTCTCCAATGAATCAAGTTCTCAAAGGCGAACATCATGTTGGATGTTATCCTTTAAAGTCCCTATGAACACATCAATCTGATGCTCCTTTGGAATATCTTTTACCCTTATATTCAATTTTTGGAAGTCCTCAATGTGCTCCACCATTGAACCCTTTTGTTTGAGATTTATCAGTTGGCTAAAAAGGGTGTTGTTTTTCGTATCCTCATAATGTGTTATCATTTCATCCATAAAAATTTCTCAAGTGGCAATTTGTTTACGAGAGCAAAGCCATCGATACCATACAAACTGATTGGGTTCCAAATATAAAGTTGCAATGTGTACCTTTGTGTGCTTTGCACATTATGGAGATTGAAATATTTCTCCATGTGTAGTATCCATGTGACAGGATCCTTGCCATTAAAGTTCCTCATATCGATATGGAACATGGGGGGTTTTAAATCCAACGTTAGAGTCTATGAAATCATTACTAACATTTTTTTTGTTCTCATAGCGAGTTTAGTTCACTACCCTTTCGCAATTAGTAAGAATTTCTTGTATCAACTTTGTCAAATCTATATTGAAATATTCCATGTTGCCTTTAAGTTTTTCTTCTATACCATCTATCTTAGCTTCAATTACCTTTTGTGAGAGAGAAATTTGTTGCACTTGGTCTCGTAATTTTGATATATCGTGCTGCATTTCTTCCTCTTCTTCATGTATCATAGTAGATATTTCAGGTTGCTTACTAGGTGTTTCCATTTTCTTTCTTCAGGTCATCAATGAATGATAATTATGCTTCATAATGCCCTTTGAATCACTTCAAACTACTTTCCCAAACAAGGCTTATGCAAATTTAAAAAAAAAACTACACACCTTTTTTTTCTGCTTTTTATGAGCTCGATCTTCAAATGCTTGTAAATATGTAATTTCGGATCTCCAAGTTCTAAAATTTCATTTTGTGATATCCCTCTGAGTCTTCTTTCCCACCCCACAAGTCTGATCACAATTGGATTCCCAAAGAAAGAGTTATGCCCAATCTCCCACGATGACCTAATTATAGACTTGTTTAGTAGAGAGAATTTGTACGATGTGCCACATGTCATTGTTTCAACGTTAGGTTCTGAAAATGATATCCAACAAACTATAGTTCGTCTAGTTTCTGTCACTTTTTACGAAATTTGATTTAGATGCTTCGAGAGAAAGTTATGACGATTTTCCCAAGATGGCATGTTTGAGATCCAATTCGAGAGCCTGCCAAAACCCTAACTTCCTCAGTTCATATCTCCGAAACCGATTTCCTCTAAAATGGGTTTTAATTTCAACTTTTGAAGCATTGTAGAAAACACGTTATAGTGAAAATTCCATGATGACCTGTTTGAAGTAGTGAAACCCTAGAATCCAAAGCTTTCATACCAATTCTTATGCAACCAGCTCACAAAAAAGAAGAAAGAGATAGATCAACAACTTAAAATGTAACCTCTTTAAGGGGGCAACCTCCTTTACATTACATAAATGAATAATTGTTGGATAATACAAATGAAAGGCCTCCTTTCTATATATAGGAGTCTAAGGGGTCACAATATAATCAGAGCCAACATAACAATAGTAATATGAGGGAACAACAATAACAATAGCGGGCTTCTATGGGGCACAATAATAACAATATGGGGACAACATGGGCACAACGATAACAATAAGGGGTACACTAAAAATAATAATAAAGGAATAAACTAGTATTATAGGAACCTGACACAAAACAACCGAAACACCTCCTCAGGAGCACTTTACCTTCGTCTATGTTCCAAATTTTACAGTCGAAAGCCAATAGATCATGTGTAATTATTTCTTGTAAGGTCGTGAATCTATCTCTTCACTTAATTCCTTGACATCTAAGAAAGTAGTGGCTTTGAAATTTGAGCGAATATAATTGTATGTAGCTTTGGTAAGAGTGGTTTTTCACCCAAAGACATGAATCTATATGTGATTGTTGAACCTTTAAAACATTAGGGAAAACACACACTAGTATATTTCAGACAAAAATCAGAATGTGATTCAACGAAACTTACAAGTTTGATGTCGATAGATGAAAAAATTTCCAACTCTTTAATTAATGGAGGTTATCATTATTTAAAGTAGCAAATATATGTCACGTAATGGGAAAAACAGAAAATAAACAAATTTCAAAGGGAGATAAAAAAAGGTAGACAATGCCTAGCCTAACCAATTTCAAAAAGGGACACCTTCAGTGTAAATATAGTTGATAGGTGGAAAGTGTACATCCTAGACTAAAGAAGCCATAACTTGCAAGAGTGGGTTATCGAGGTTTCAAGACTTTTCGAGATTTGATGAGAGATCAATGATGGGGAAGACATATTTAAGGTTAAATTTGAAAAATTCCAATAAATGGATAGTACTATCTCAATGATATTTGAATGGATCCAATAGTTGTCATTGATCTAAAAAGTAGTGCAAATATATTCATTCTATGAGGGAGATAATCCCATTGAGGGAAACAAAGCAAGTAAAGAAGGATCAAAGTAATCAAACCATGGACATACAAAGTCTGTGGCTCTATGTATATGAAGCAAAATCGTAAGTAAAGATAAAGCTCGTTTCCTCCTATTTGGAGGGATGCCATGCCCTATCCAACACCGGTTTTCTATCCAATCAAACACACTCACAAAAAAAGGAAATCCCATCTAGAAAATTATTAAATTGAAGGAGTTGATCCCAATGTCCTTATAGAGGGTTACATAGAGTTATCCTAGAAGCATGATCACCCTACCACTAATCCTTAAGTTGAGTTTCAATGAATGATTGCTACAAGTATGTAAAAAATAGATAGAATCCATAGTTTTCAAATAAATATGCTATGAAGGCATCCACTTCTAGGAGAGAATAGGTATATTGAATAATGCTTCAAAGTAACTCAATAGTTTTCTAACAAATTTGGATGCCAAGGAGAGCATAAGTAGCCACATTAGGAAAAACATTGAATAATAGAAATGAATTATGATGTAAAATATACACTATGAAAAGGTCTATGTAGAAAACCTATGTATATGAAACCTTGTGGTGCCACAAAAATTCATGTTTTTATCTCTCACTACACAAAAATATTTCTTGCAATGCAACATACCACACTATTCTTTTATGTGATACATTCTAATGTAGGAAGCATAGTATCTTGTGATGTGATGACTTAAATGAAATATGCGTGTGTGTGTTTGTGTGTGCCTGTAAAAATGTCACACTACATGAAAGTATTTTTCTTCTAGTGTAAGGTATTTCCACGGGGCTTCACTGGGGGAGCAATATCATACCACGTGGGTTCATATTGGGGGATATATATTGAGGAAAAATGACATAATATATTGGGGGATATATAGGGAGTAAAGGGTTTTTATATTTGCAAATATAAAAAATGAAGCTTAAAGTTAATGAAAAAATATAAAGGGGCATAAAATATGCTAATGAAAAACTAGATACCTACAATATCTAGTGAAAGTAGGGGTTTTTTAAATTGGGAATTTGTATTGGGCTCATATTGGTAGGGGGTTAAATAATGTGATTTTTAGAGGGATTTTCCAATATATAGTCAAATTAAGGGTATTGTTTAATATGTCACGAACACACATGATATGTCATAGGTTCACTGAGTGAATCCCCAGTGGGTATTGCAGGGGAAAAAATTGTGTGAGTTCCAAATTACTTGAAGTAATATTTTTTTCCATGTAATATGTAACATTGTAAGAAACATAGTTTTGTGCCATGCATTCTTTCACATGAAAAATATTATGCAAAAGTCACACTAAAAAACATATTTTTTGATGATGTAATGTATTGCAAGAAAATAAAATTATGCAACATGTCAACCAACAAAAATATAATTTCCATGGGATGCAACATGCCACATGATTTTTTTCATGCAAAATGTTGCAACACATGAAAGTATGTGCCCAATAGTGCAACATATCATATTTCCAAAAAAATTGTGCTATATTTCACACCATAGGAAATACAATTCCATGTGGTCCAATAGGTTTGTAATTGAACTTGAAGATAATATTGACCTTTTGTATAGCAACATTCAATTCAAAACGAATAAATCATAACAAGAATAGAACCATGATGGATGACCTAACCCTATGAAACCTTTTAAGTGAAGTGGAATTGCAAAGTAACTAACTTGTGTCATACATGGAATATTCTATGCAATGTTTACACAATTAACCCATATGTTATTGCTAAATTCCCTATAAATCTTCCATTCAGACATTATTGAATCCAAGGTGTGTAATTAAACCCACTAAATTACCTAAAAACCTTCTATCAAGACATTATTGAATACAAGGTATGTAATCAAACCTAAATTTGTAAGAGGTGACTGACAAGTTCTATTATTTGTAACACAAACCCAATGACATGTTTTTTAACCACTTCCATGAAAGAGGAGAAAATATTAAAGCTAGGAAAAAATACACGTCGCAAAAATACGTTAACGACATAGAACAAACATGTCTTAAAAATGTGTTACATAATTCAATACATCTGAATCCACTTCTTATTAAAACAAAGTTGTGTTTCCATGCAGGAATGTGAATGACATAGCACAAACATGTCGTAAAAATACATTACATAATTCAATACAACTGAATCCACTTATTACTAAAACAAAGTTGTGTTTCCATGCAGGTGAATCTACTTTTTATTGATCTTTATACGCGGTTAATGGTAAGTGGCTCAATAATTTACACATGATTTAAATATTCAAAGAAGTTATAATTTGAAATTTTATGACAACGATAATGTGCCAAAATCTTTTATTTTCAATAGAAATTTGTAATGAAGAAAAAAAATTAATTTACTTATTTTTATGAAAGAAGTTTATTAGCCTAATATTATATATATGTGATTTTATTGAATAATAAAAAATGAAATACATCATATACAATCATGACTCTTTTGTTGAGTGAGTGTATAATATTTTAATAGGAACATAACTAAAAATAATGAAAGAAATATATTTATCTTCTATCTTTCTATTTTCCAAACCTTAACTCATCTTAAAATACTTTAAAATAAGTCACTTTGTCATTGTTACAAGTTCAAACTTTTAAAATCTATAAAAGAAAGTTTGAGAAAATAGTGCAACAACATTATTCACATTCCCATTCAAAACTAAACCATGGAAAATGGCTTACAATGAAATGAATGGGTACAATAATTTTCGAGAAAAACCCTTAACATCTAACTTGATGATTAAAAATAACACACTAGAATAAAGAGGAATTTTGACAAAAAAAGAAAATTACTGAGAGAAGTTTTGAGAAAAGAGGAAATGTGCAAGCTACAAACACTTTTTTAAGACATCTCGCAGACTCTTTAATGCGTAATCAATGGAAGATATACCATCAGAATCTTCAGTTGTTGGGCCATTACCCATGTTCTCACTCCCTCCTTGCTAGGGTGCTTTCGTTGCAATCTACACGTTGGAACTCCATTCTAGCTTCTCGAACAATCCCCTTGATTTACCTGATATGTAAATTGCTTCCAACAGTTTTGTTTTCTCTAAACCCTGTGCCCATTTACTGCAATTGTCCACTAATGCGGCCCCACATTTTTTATGCAAGAACTAATAATATTTCCTAATGATCTCTTCAATTCATATTTTAGATATTTCAAATTACCTTATGTGTAGTTGATGCTTAAGCATAATTTGTATAATGCATTATTTTCCGTTAACTTCTCCCGATCTGCCATAGTGTCTTCACCATCTACAATGTTGCTATAAATGTTGTTAGCATCGTTTTCCCTTCCGTATCTAAGAGCATGGATTGTCATTGTTGTTGCTTCAATATCATTGATTGTTGCTTATGTTGTTGTCTCACACATTGTTATTATCATTTATTCTACTGCTACTGCTTCTCACTAGTTTCCCATATTGTTGTGAAGAGTCTATCTACGAGGAATATTATCAAGTCAAGAGAAATAGAGCCTAATTCGAAAATACTGAAGGAAGTAGTCAAGTTGAGTCCCACACAACAATCACTATTTTTGACAAAATGTCCAAGTTGTCTAGACAAAATTGGATATACATATATTCAAAAAAAGTGCAATTCATGTTTTTTAAGGTGTGGAAAATAATTTAGTATAGAAGAACGTCAAGACAATGAGAATATGGAAATAAAACAATTAAAGGAAGAAATTGCAAAACTTCAACAAAAGAATGAAGCATCAACGAATAAATATAAAGATCTCGAAGATCAATTTCATGAAAAACCAATAGAAAGCAATGAAGAAATTTGGTGTCTAAGGGACCACAATGAGAAATTACTTTCATAGATAAAAATATCCAAGGATAAGAAACAAAGACTAAAACAAGAAAAGAAAATTTTTGATAAGGAATTAAAGGAGAATTTATCAAAAAAAAGAAAAAGAAAAATTGTGCCTAAATTCCCTTAATCAAAAATTATTAGAGCACATAAAAAATTTAAAAGATAAAGAGAAAGATACTAAGGACAAAGTGAATGATTCATAAAATAGCAAACTTTCACATCTAAGGAATCATAACCAAGCCTTACTTATGAAAATAAAGAAGCTTAAAAGTAACAAGAAATCACTAAATGCCAAGTTAGAGCAACTTCAAGTAGTAGTATTGAAGCATCTTGGCATTTCAATCCAAGTTGAAGAGAAAGAAACAAATACTGATCGAGTCAAAGTCGTAACTCAAGCAAAGGATAAACCTATTGAAGTGAAGGCACATGCAAAAGTTACATTTCAAACGATGGAAATTTCAAATGATGATTCAGTAGCCAACTCAACAACAACAACATTTGAAGGAAATCTGGAAACAACCACTAACATGATAAGGGAAATTCCTTCCATAATAACTATTTATCGACATCTGAATCACAAGAGCAGACTTTCCAATCAATCTACATACCAATATAACTTAGAACAGAAACGACAAATTTATATTCCCAAAAATACTGAAGTTTGCAGAATCTAGTCCTACGATAACAATTCATTGCAAATTTTCAGAGACCAGAAGATTCCATAGAATATTAATCTATGATGGTTTGATCCATTCTCAGTATGGAAATTCTCTCTATCACTCACAACATCATATTGTCTTGTAACAACGAAGATGACAGTTCAGTGACAAGTAAAAAAAAGATATCCAACCTTTCATCATGAAGCTTTGAGGACAAAGCTTATTGAAGAGAGAGTAAATTTTATGAATATAATTCACATAATATATATATATATATATATATATATATATATATATATATATACATATATATATATATACATATAATAATAATAATAATTAATTAGTTCTAATTGTTAGTTAGTTAGTAATGAAGAGACATGTCTTATAGACATGACCATTCATGAAAGGACACCTGCCTAGGGTATATAAGAAGACCCTCATTCTACTTTGTAATCATCTCATATATCATATCTCATATCAATTATTATACAGTATTCAATATGAAATTCCATTTCTTATAATAAGCATTTACATCTTTCAAGCATTTTAAAGATTTCCACTGCGTATACGACTTTTGGTCATTACAAATGCATATTTATTTCTTATTTATTAGTAATTTAAATATGTGATATAATTGTAAGAATTAATATTATCAAAATGACAACAAGATGAATGAGTAGGCATGTGGAGCTATATAAATTTTATGTGTGTTATATGCATGCATAGAAGTTTTGGTTTTTTGTTTCCTACTTTATTTTTACTATGCACTCTGTTTACTTATAACAAGTTTTCCTACATATTAAAAAATCATATTAAGAAAAACCACATTAAGAAAGATAAAGTGCGAAGAAAGCTAGTAGCACTTTACATACAATCTATTTTGTAATTGCTTTGATGAATCATTAGGGCGCCAAAGAAGACTTTGAAGACCTAGAAAATCCTTGGACTCTTGATTAGCTATGTCCATCCCTATGTCGCGAAGATGATCGTGCATTGTTATTCTATCTAGGTGGTTGACCTGAATCAAGCATTTTTGTTCAAGAGTCTCAAAACCAAGCCATCCACTCCACCCAGAAGCATCCCATATACATATAGTTGTATCCTTAGCTTCCATCACTAAGTAGCAGGAAGCGTCAAGGAACATTGACTTTCTTCTTCATCATGTCCTTCAACTATGATTTTCATCCTTTCTTTGATGTTTTGAGGCAAAATTCTGGAGATTTTATGCAATATAGCTTCCCATTCTTTTCTCTCCTGTTTTCCATATAAATGAATCCTAAATGTTTCTGAAGATAGCGGAAGTCCATCTAAGATCTCCACAAATTTTAGGACCAAATCATCGAAACCAATGCTAGGTCAGGGACAAAGAAAAGCATGATGGGAAAGGAGTTATGTTTCCTCGTTAATGTTGAGTCTCATAGCTTCACATATATTAGAAATTTGTGTGACCTCCAATATTTTCTTATATCGAGTAGCCCAAGAATTTCTGAAACCATTAGAGCTTCCAGCTGATGAAAATGATCAACATTGTCCAAAACAATTGAAACACCTCCTCAAGAGAACTTTTCCTTGGTTTATGTTCCAAATTTTACAGTCGAAATCCAATAGATCCTGTGTAATTATTTCTTGCAAGACCATGAATCCATTTCTCTCACTTAATTCCTTAACATCTAAGAAAGTAGTGGCTCTGAAATCTGAGCGAATATAATTGTATATGACTTTGGTAAGAGTGGTTTTTCACTGAAAGACATGAATCTATATGTGATCATTGAACCTTTCAAACATTAGGGAAAAGTCACCCTAGTATGTTTCAGACAAAAATCGAAATGGGATTCAACACAGCATATGAGTCTGATGTCGATAGATGAAAACTTTTCCAACTCTTTAATTAATGGTGGTTATCGTTATTTAAATTAGCAAACATATGTCACGTAACGGGAAAAACAACAAAGAGACAAATTTCAAAGGGAGATAAAAAAGGTAGACAATGCCTAGTCTGGCCAATTTCAAAAAGGTACACCTTCATTGTAAATATAGGTGATAGGTTGAAAGTGTACATCCTAGACTAAAGAAGCCATAACTTGCAAGAGTGGGTTATCGAGGCTTCAAGACTTTTCTAGATTTGATCAAAGATCAATGATGTGGAAGACATATTTAAGGTTCAATTTGGAAAAATCTAATAAATCGTTAGTACTATCTCAATGGTATTTGAATGGATTCAATAGTTGTCATCAATATAAAAAGTAGTGCAAAGAGATTCACTTCTAAGAGGGAGATAAGCCCATTGAGGGAAACAAAAAAAGTAAAGAAGGATCAAACAATGGACATATCAACTCTTTGGCTCTATGTATATGAAGAAAAATCATAAGTAAAGATAGAGCTCGTTTCCTCCTATTTGGAGGGATTTCATGCCTCATCAAACACAAGTTTTATATCCACTCAAACATGCTGACAAAAAAGGGAAATCCCATCTTGAAATTTAATAAATTGAATGGATTTGATCCCAATGTCCTTGTATACGGCCACATAGAGTTATCCTAGAAGTACGAGCACCCTACCACTAATCCTTAAGTTGAGTTTCAATGAATAATTGCTACAAGTATGTAAAACATAAACAGAATCCATAGTTGTCAAACAAATCTGATATGAAGGCATCCACTTCTAGGAGAGAACAAGTATATTAAAAACAATGCTTCAAAGTAACTCAATACTTTTCTAACAAATTTGGATGCCAATGAGAGCACAAGTAGCCACATTGGGAAAATTATTGAATAATAGAAATGAAGTACGATGCAAAAGATGCACTATGAAAAGGTTTATGTAGAAAACCTATGTATGTGAAACCTTGTGGTGCCACAAAAATTCATGCATTTATCTCTCACTAGAAAAAAATATTTCTTGCAATGCAACATATCACACTATTTTTTTATGTGATACATTGCAATGTAGGAAGCATAATATCTTGTGATGTGATGACTCAAATGAAATGTGTGTGTGTGTGTGTGTGCATGCACGCAAAAATGTCACACTACATGAAAGTATTTTTCTTGTAGTGTTAGGTATTGTCGGGGAAAAAATTGTGTGATACATTGCATTCCATGAAGTTTCGAATACATTGAAGTAATATTTTTTTCCATGTAATATGTCAGATTGTAAGAAACATAGTTTCGTGCCATGCATTGTTTCACATGAAAAATATTATGAAAAAGTCACACTACAAAAAATATTTTTTGACGATGTAATGTATTGCAAGAAAATAGAATTATGTAACATGTCACCCAAAAAAAATATAATTTCCATGGGGTGCAACATGCCACATGATTTTTTTCATGCAAAAATGTTGCAACACATGAAAGTATGTGCCCAATAGTGGAACATATCATATTGCCAAAAAAATTGTGCGACATTTCACACCATAGGAAATACAATTCTATGTGGTGCAATAGGTTTGTAATAGAACTTGAAGATAATCTTGACCTTCTGTATAGCAACATTCAATTCAAAATGAATAAATCATAACAAGAATGGAACCATGATGGATGACCTAACCCTATGAAACCTTTTAAGTGAAGTGGAATTGCAAAGTAGCTCAGTCATGTCATACATGGAATATTCTATGCAATGTTTACACAATTAACCCATATGTTATTGCTAAATTCCCTAGAAATCTTCCATTGAGACATTATTGAATCCAAGACGTGTAATTAAACCTACTAAATTACCTAAAAACCTTCCATTAAGACATTATTAAATGCAAGATATGTAATCAAACCTAAATTTGTAAGATACTAGTCACAAGTTCTACTATTTGTAACACAAACCCAATGACATGTTTCTTAACCACTTCCATGAAAGAGGAGAAAATATTGAAGCATGGAAAAAACATTGAAGCAAGAAATGGATATTTAGAATAGGAAAATAAAAGAGCTAAAAATAATAGAAATTATAATATATGTCTTTAATATATAACAAAAATAAATATATATAAGCGATAAACTTCCCTTATAATTCCATATTATAAAATTACTTTATTTTATTTAATAAAATTTTAAAATATTGCCTTTCTATTATGAGCAGATCAATGATATATTAGTATTAGGTATTATTTATTATCCTTTATTTGTTTATTTTCTTAGAGTGGAATGGAATTTTGTTATTGTTCACTATATATGTTTTAAAAGAATTTTCATTATCACTATTAATGTGCTTGATTAAAATTACAAAGTATTTATAAACGATGAGATCTCAGTATATGTGGTGATTTAACCAACTAATTTAATTAACTATTTAATTAAATTAGTTATCTTTCTTCCTATTAATTTCATAATTATATGATGATCTAAATTGTTATGAAAAGTGTGAAATATTTGTAATGGCATATAAAGCATTATATCTTTATTTACCTTATTTTCTATTGTTTTATAGAAAAGAAAATTAGTCCCATAATTCTAATTCGAATCTCAAATAGAAAAATATGTATTCTAAAGGCCCACATAGTTTCCTAATATTAATGCATTCATTAAAAACCATCCATATATTGTTAATTTAATAAAATATTAATATAAAATTATTATAATTATTATTTATATTAATTTTAAAGATATTTTCAAAAAAAATATTACTACAATCTTCAAATATATCTAATATTATTATAAACCTTAATTAATATTATAATATTATTATAAACTTTAATTAATATTATAATATAAAAAAGTTGATATATAAACCTAATGTTCTTATCATTATAAACATAATGTTCACGTCCTTGTAATCATTGAATTGGGCCATAACCGCATCTCATCTAAGCTGAGCATAGCGTGCAACATATTCAAAAACCCACATGGGAACCCTGTATTCCATGTGCCAACGATGGAGTAAAACACTTGAGCCGCTTGGAGGAATGTGAACTACATAGCACAAACATGTCGCAAAAATACGTTACATAATTCAATGCAACTGAATCCACTTATTACTAACCCAAAGTTGTGTTTCAATTGCGGTGAATCTACTTTTTATTGATCTTTATACGCGGTTAATGGTAAGTGGCACAATCATTTACGGATGATTTAAATATGCAAAGAAGTTATCATGCGAAATTGCATCTGTTAATATAGGATAGAAAAGACAATGATAATAGGTCAATATCTTACATTTAATAGAAAAAGATTTATTAACCTAATTATGTTTATATACGTATATATAGTGTTGATTCGATTGATCTATTATAATTTTTTTTTTCCAGAAAGAAAAGCACTATATTATATTGAGGCAATATATATAAAATTGTTCTGATGGATCTGTTAAAAGATCGCATGTGAGAAAGACTGATGGGTCAGCATGCAAAAGCATCAAAAGATAAGCATAATACCAAAAGAGATTGCCTTCAGAAACAACAAAATCGTAGAGACAAAATTGAAACCCAGAGGGGCTGCTTCAGCGAATAGGAGAATAGAGAGCAGAGAAAAAAGACAGAACATATTTAGAGGAGATTTTTGAATCCTCAAAAATTTTTAAGTTCCTCCACTTCCAAAAACACCATATAGTAATGAGAAAGATTAAACGATTCATCATAACTTTATATATATATATATAGCTGATTCTATTGACCCATCATAAATGAAGTCATCAATACAATCATACCTCTTATTTTGACTGACTGTACAATATTCTAAGTAAAACATAATTATCACCCAAAAAAAACTCACCCAAGATTTAAGACATGTCCTGGCATCCACTTTTCTTTCTTTCCATTTTCCAAATCTTAACACATTTTAAAATAATTTAAAATAAGTCACTTTGCCATTAAACTTCAAAAATCTGTAAAAGAGCGTTTCAGAAAACAACGCAACAGCATTATTCACATTCCCCATTCAAAAACTAAACCATGGAAAATGGCATACGATAAAATGAATAGGTACGACTATTTTCGAGAAAAAGCCTTAGCATCTGACTTGAGGATTAAAAACAGTACACTAGTATGAGAAAAGAGCAAACATACAAGCTACAAAGACAATTTTTATTAACACATCTGGCAGACTCTTTAAGGCGCGATCGCTGCAAGTTATACCATATCAGAATCTTCAGTTGCTTGGCCGTTACCCATGTTCTCACTCCCTCCTTGCTGGGGTGCTTCCGTTGCGATCTGCACGTCGGAACTCCATTCCAGCTTCTCGGACAGTCCCCTTGATTTACCTGCTATGTAAACTGCTTCCAGCAGTTTTGTTTTCTTTAAACCCTGTGCCCATTTCCTGCAGTTGTCTACTAATGCGGGCCCCACATTTTTTACGCAATAACTAATAATATTTCCTAATGATCTCTTCAATTCATGTTTTAGATCCTTCAGATTACCTTCTGTGTAGTCGATGCTTAAACATAATTTGGATAATGCGTTATATGCCGCTAACTTCTCCCAATCCTCCATAGTGTCTTCACCATCTTCAATCCTGGTACAAATGTTGTCAGCTTCATTTTCCCTGTCGCGTGCAAGATCACTGATGGCCTTTTTTGCTGCTTCAAGATCATTGATCGTTGCTTTTGCTGCTGTCTCACACATTGTTGTTGATCGTTTCTGCTGATTCTCAGTGGGATACCGTATTTCTGTGAAGAGTCTATCTGCGGCTTTACTCAGCAAGCCATCTGTTTTGGGATTGGCCTCGTCAACCAAATCTATTAGTTCCCATGCTTCATAGTATGCTTGTAAGGAATCTCTCTCAGAAAGGGGAGACAAGCAGACAATTACGTTGATCAATGAGACCGCCGTTAGCTTCAATGACCGTTTTCTGCCATATTTCAAATATTTTTGCACTTTTGGCGGGGTGTCAGGATGATGTCTCCACAGGAACTTTAAACCTGTTTTAGAGAGTGCTTCTTCTGGGTCCAAATACTGCATATCTACACATGTTCCAGACCCCCAATCTCTCAGAAACGGGACCATGGCATGGCAATTTTCTCCATCGTTGTTGCCCTTCGTCATAATTCCCCTGGCTTGCTTGATGGACTTTCGATTTGTCAAAATCACATCGTGAGTAGTCTGATCAAAAAAATTGTCCATGATATTCAAAATTTCCTTGTAGTCATTATAATCCTTATCCGCTTTTTGAAAATGACTTGAAAATATCCATTTTACTACCTTGCAGATAACTGTATTACCGAACACACAGACTGACAAAAACCAACACAATTTGCTGAAGAATACCACATACCACTGAAGCCAAAAAACACATCTTAGCCATATCGATACTAAACTAGTTTTTCTTTTTTTCTCCCTGGCTATCATTTTACTTACTCTTTCATCAACTTTTAGCTTCCTCAACTTGGTGACAAACATTTTACTTATTCTTTCATCGACTTTTAGTTGCCGCAGCTTCAAATTTTCAGCTTCCCGCAGATCAGCAATGTGCCTGGTCCAATAGTCCTCCACCCGAAAGAAGTCCTTCTTCTTTTGCCCTCTTCCATAGAGGGCAACGGAGGAAAGCCATCTCCAACCGATGATTGCCCATCCTACTAGAATGAATATCATTTGCAGAATCGTTGTTATGAATTTCAGGCAGAATACAGGTTTAGGCTGAAAGTTTACCTTTGGACCCAGGAAAATCCATCCTACAACTGAACATAAAATGCAAATTGTAACTCCCAGTGCAGCTGATGAGGCTAATACTGACCTAGCTATGATCGATTCGGGACAACATGCACGCGCAACGATCCATGACTTCAGTACTTGATCTTCTACTCCCTTCCAACTGCTGTCTGCAGGCTCTGCAAGAATGATGGGAATTTTTTGAGAGGTGATATTCCGTATGCTTTTACAAGCTATAGCTGCGCAGAGTAGGAGGAGAATAAGCCATATGAGCGTTATCGATATTATCGAACCGGATACGAAGAACGAAATCTCGCTAACTTGCCTGCCTTGTGTCCAGGAATAGAAGGAATGGAAGGAATGGGAAACCACGTGAGACCCAACCGTACGATTATGTACAGTGGTAACCTCGGAGAAAATGTCGATGAAGACAGTCAATCCTATAGCTCCTATTTTGGTCCATTTCTCCTGATACCCGAGACGGGCCATTCCCGGCAGGAAAAATGCTACCAACACACATAACATTACTCTGCTGATGTGTATCATAAATAAGTTATCCTTAAGATCCTCATTACTTAATGATCCTGGACCTTCCAAAAACTTATCCAGTAAAACACTCTGATTTTGGATGAAGTTCATAATCTGTATGGTGAGAGCACTTAGGACGACAGCACGCCCTGGAACCCAATAAGCTCCCTTCTTGATTGCTTTCCGCAGGTCTAGCCCGATAAGAGTAATGAACGCAACTGCTCCCAATAAAAACCCCACTAATTCGGCATAGTCTTCAACGGAGAGGAACGGATCGTTATTTGCCATGATTCCGAACAAGGAAAGAGCAACAAGGATGAGATTGAGCTAGAAGAATATTGAAGATTGATGGATGGGTTCACTTACAATCCATTAACATGACTGTGTTGATTCCAGAAGCTTGGGGAAATTGGGTCGATGCCCAAAAACATATAGGAGAAAATTTTAGTGTCCCGAGGACCAGACAGCCCATGAATTCATAATATATTCTTCTCCAGTGGTGCAAAATTCATTAAAAAAAATTAGACCAATATGGTCTAGTCAAGAAAATAATATATGAAAATTGGCGCGGGAAATTGGGTCGATGCCCAAAAATATATAGGAGAAAATTGCAGTGTCCCGAGGACCAGACAGCCCATGAATTCAGAATATATTCTTTTCCAGTGGTGCAAAATTCATTAAATTTTTTTAGACCAATGCGGTCTAGTCAAGAAAAATTGTTGTGCCCCGAGGACCAGACAGCCCATGAATTCATAATATATTCTTCTCCATTGGTGCAAAATTCATTAAAAAAATTTAGACCAATATGGTCTAGTCAAGAAAATAATATATGAAAATTGGCGTGGGAAATTGGGTCGATGCCCAAAAATATATAGGAGAAAATTGCAGTGTCCCGAGGACCAGACAGCCCATGAATTCAGAATATATTCTTTTCCAGTGGTGCAAAATTCATTAAATTTTTTTAGACCAATACGGTCGAGTCAAGAAAATAATATATGAAAAATGGCGTGGGAATCGTGACATGGAGCAGGAGAGCACTCCACCCCGTTCCGGTCTGCCCGCAAACGGAAACCCCAGTTCTTCCACCCACATCCCGTCTGCCTTCAGCGCCCATGTCATCATGTGTCCTACGTGGATGCCATCGCCGATTCAACTACAGCGGTCCGTAAAGCACGTCACGTCTGAGTTGGTAGCACATTCAACATCGGTAATGCGATGATATGCTTTTTTTTCGAATTTCAAATCCAAACGATGCGAGTTGATTGCCTCCCATTTTGCCCCACCCTCCTTCAAATTGGTACATGCCATTGTAAAGAATAGAATCAGCCTAAATCTATCTAGCCTAAATTGATGCATGTCATTGTAAACTAAATTGATAATGTCATTGTAAACTAAATTGATAATTCCATTGTAAACTAAGTTGATAATGTCATTGTGAAGAATAGAATTAGCTTAAATTTATTTAATTTATTTTTGGATTTATGGTGAGTTTAGAGGGATCAAATATCAAATTTCTTGAAGTGTAATTTTTTCTTAATATTTTAAGGTTTTTTAGGCGGAAGAATTGCTCTGATATTCCAAAGTGGTCTGGGCCAAATAATTTCAAGAATTCTTGCACTAATAGCGTTTCAAGAATTGCCCTCATATCCAAAAGTGGCATGGGCAAAATAATTTCAAGAAATCTTCCACTAATAGTGTTTGAGTAATGTTTTTGATGGTGGAAATGGATTCAACGCCATCAAAAACCTGTGGGCCACCCAAAATCTTGAAGTTTGATAGCTGTAACCTAGATTTACTAAAATCCCTGCCTGATTTTATCAAAACATTACAAGAATTTCCATGATTTTCAGGACTGCATATTTTACATTAAAAAAAATTCATCTAAAAACACTTAGTTAGATCTAAGCCGTTATTAATATTAGATTTAATAATATTTTTTTATACAACACCAGAACAAAATTTATAGTAAAACTACCTACATTAAATTAATATTTTCAAATATTACAACTTTGACAAGCAAATATTTATGTATTTAAAAAATTATCTTACAAATATTTTATTAAAAAAATATTAAACTCTTTAAAAAAAGATTTTTTATATTTATGTTGAGTTAAAGAATAAAATAAAAGATTTTTTATATTTATGTTGAGTTAAAGAATAAAATAAAGACGTTTAACATTTTAAATTATTTAAAATTTTAATGTGATATTTCTTTTGTGGAAAACAAATTTATAATACATTTACATTATCATATAAACAAAAAAAGTATTAAAAACATAAGATGTGATATGATCATTTTTTTCTGGTTTATTTGTTATACTTATTTAGAATTTTGTTTACCAAAACTTTGGCCAAAATTGTTTTTATTTTTTATTTTTAGAAAACTCGACTTACTTACCTATCTCCATCATTATTTTGAATTGTACAATGCTGTGAGCAACCATAAAAACTCAAGCCCTGTAACTACGAATCGCCCCGACCTTAGAAGGTTGGCATAATTTAGCTGTAATTGAGCCCTTCAATTCGTTGTTTGCAACCTTGGACTGATGGCTGGGACCAGCAAGGTAAAAGCTGCAGATGACAGGAAGAAAGACGGCTAGCCCAGGAAACTACAGTCGACGGCTAATAGCGTTGGACATATTGAGTTCTTTACCTTCTGTAATTTTAGTGGGCAGTTCCAATGGAGAGACAGTGAGAGCAGCCGTCGTCCAACGAAGAATCTGCATCTTTAATGAATTAATATTGGCTGTTAAACGATATTTTGTGGGTACGAAGAATTTTATTTGGAAAAAAAAACCAAATAGTGCAAGAGATGGTACAATTTGTGACATATCAGAGAGAGCTCTTTATAAAAGACTTGATTAAGTGACAGAAGCATCGGGTGTTCTTTTGTAGGTGCTAAGATGCCAGAGACTGCAATAAAATACATCTTCTTCCTGCGCATATCGCAAGCAGGAATGGAATTTGACGGGCATTTTGCCCGTCATAAAGCCTTTTGAACGTATTTGATGGTTAGAAATTTTTAAAGACTTTTTTTTAAACGTGTTTGGAAAGGTTCAAAAAGTATTTTTGATGGTTAACATTTTGCTCAAAACGTCATTAATATCCATTTGAAAAAATAAGAAGCAAAGGTAGTAGACTGAGTTTCCAGGTTCTCCTCAATATGACCACTTGTCTGGCCTCCAGCAAGCCATCCTGTGGCCTCCAGCAAGCCATCCTGTAACGTTCGTATCTCACCTTTCCATGACTTCCGTTTGGTGTATGTTTTTGTCATGGTCCTATTGTAAGTGTTACAATAATTCTTGTGGGAAAGGCGTCCAGGAAAACCTAAAGTAAATCTCACTTGCTTTTATCTTTCTTTTCGCACATTATTTTGTCATTCAAATTGCACAAGAGGATTTTGGTGGATTTTTGGTTTATGTTTTGTTGTTTTTGGCCGATGTAATGCAAATTAGCTCGAGGAGCACTGCTTTTGGGCTTTTAGTGGAGGTTGGGTTTAAAAGGAATGTGATTTATTTGAACATTGGTATTTTCAAGAAGTAATGAATAATTGATTGTGTGGAGTTGTATTTCTAGTAAGTTTTTTCATTTTTTTGTTGCTAGGTGAGATTTGGAGCATAAGCTAATTTTGACTATATTTAAATTAAAATATTTACATGAATGATTATGAGAATTACTGTTTTTTAATTAGAATTTCAAGCAAGTTTGTGAATTTTTGTTATTTAAAATAATTTTTGAATGCATAATTGAATTTAAAACTCTAAAAATTAAAGATCCTTGTAGATCTTGATTAAAATTGATCATAAGAAAAATCATTTAGTGGATAAGAAATAATTTAATTAATAATAATAATCATTCTAACATATTTAGATAGACTTAGATGTCCCTAAATAAAATAATCAATTTAAAAAACATACCTCAATTAAATAGTATATCTTTTTAATATTTTATTTCAGTAATGAATTTTTCATTTAATAAATTTGTTTTGATGTAAATTCTATTTTTTTGTTACAATGTATATTTTTAGACGACGAAGATTTCCTTCTTTTCTAAAATATTTGTGAGCAAATTTCTCTCCAACAAGGTAGAATTATAACATTTTCCTTAGTCAAAATAAAATTAGAAAAATAAATAGATAAAATAATAATAACAATAATTAATAATTAATAATTATAATTAATAATTAAAGCAACTTAGATCCATCTTGGATCTACCAAGTGGCAAAAAATCAAATATGAATTATTTTTATTAAAATATTTATAGGAAAATACTTCAATTATAGAAAAAAATAATTATTTATTATTTTGATATATTTGTTTTATTGTAAACTTAATTTAAAATTTTTTAAGTTTAATAATGTTACTTAATTTAACTTATTCACATTATCCTTAATCCAAATTTGAGTATATTGTAGAGTGCACCTTGCTTTGTTTAGGTGCAAACAAGAGTAGACAATTCTTTTCAAATATGATCTCCCCATTATTTTAAAAAGTATATATTTATTTTAATCCCAAACCTATTAAACATAGATAAAGATTAAAAATATAAAGAACAGAAAGCATAAACATGTTTGTGACAAAACAAATTTGAAGTCCAACGTGATATATTTTTATCCAATATAATTAAAATTAAGGTATTGGATTTGTATCTCAAATTAATCTTAAAAGAATAAAAATCTATAATATTGAAGTCCCCACTACACCACATATTGGAGGATGAGATGTTGATTATATTTTTTGTCCATTTACATTTCATATAGGTAGATGGCCCACACCTTACCAACCTTTTTAAAAATTTAGTAAAAGAAGTGACACATTTAGATTGTAGCATTTTGCTACTATGGCATATCATCTTTCCCTTTGTGTTTCTCAAGATGCATTTAATATGACGAGATTCTTTTGCACATATATCCAGTATCCATTTTTATTTAGATTTAATGCATAACTTCCATGCAACTTGAGGCATTTCTTTGCTTGCAATATCATTGGAGAAATATAATTTGGATACTTGTAAGTTGTGACATTAGATTGAAACAACTAATAATTTGTTGTAAAATGAATTTCTCTTATTAGATGGATTTGAAAACTATATGTTGGTAGTATGTTCCTGTGCCCTTTTAGGGTTTCATATATTTATTTTTTATATCAAACCTTATATTAGATAATTTGCCATCAAGTAATCTACCTAGGATCGATTATATGCTTTCAATAAGAAAAATAAACATGTTTCAAATATTCAACATCTTTTTGTCGAAACGTCCACAATTGTAGTTGTCAAACTATTATAATTTAAATATATTTAATTTTAATTCACATGTCAGATTAAAGGGTATAGTCTCTAAATAAGACATCAAGGTGAAAATTATTTTGATTTTTCAATGAAATTGTTTTGTCTAAAAAATAAAATAGTTAGATACTATATAGAGCCCTTTTAGGGTGAGTTTATTATGGTTTTATTCAATGTTACTTCAATACACAATGGTTTTTTTGTTTATATATATTGATTTTACTACAAGTTTGGTGATAAATACAAGGAAATATTTGATCGGGCATGCTTTTACCATATTTAATACTTATAAGTATTTTCTCTCTAAAAATGTAATAGTGGAGGAAATCATAACAAAATCCTATAACATGATGTTAGGAGATCTACAATGTCCATTTATTATAGGTTCAGTCTTTTAAAAAAAAGGTTAAGTACTAAGTATTCATTCTTGTTAACATTACTGTATATCTCATTATCCAAAGCAATGCTAAAATATATATGTTAAAATGTACTTTATCTTTAAATCCACTAGCATATATTAGATTAAGTAAATAATAACATAAACCATATTAATTAATCTACTTTTGAGTTTTTATTGATAACATTCAATAGTTTTACTATGGTGGCCATCTTATATGTCCCATAAGATATCCTTAGTCATCATGTCTGGGGCAAGGATATTTGATTTCAAGTTCCAAAGACTTTATTGTGAGTGTTCCATGCAATTTTAAACCAAAAGTTTAGAAATAATAAGTCATTTGTGTGTTATGGTCATTTTGTTTTTTTTTTTTTTTCCTCTTATGATAAATATGTGAAAATTCAACATAATTATGTTATTGAAGGGTAAGTTTATAATCAAACATTCATTGGTAAAGGGTTAATTTATTCTAAGAACATTACTCTTGAAGAGAAAAATTTTAAACATAACGTTTCTTGACAGGGAACATAAGAACCCAAAAGGTCAGAAAAAAGTGTATGATGGGTAAAGAGAAATCCAAATTCCAACCCTGATCGCAAGTAAGTAGCTCAACTATTATTAGTTTTTTATTTATTTGAAAATTTTACGAAGTTATCATTATTCTTAATAATTTTTAATTAATTTAGATTAATTATTTTATTTAGAATGGTTTATCCGTTTTATTAAATGGCTAAGAGCTAGTGTTTTTTTAAGCAAGTGAAAGTTTGTCCCCTTACAAACTATTAGCAGGGCATTTTAGATGGTTTGGTTTTCCTTGAATAATGATGACAAGTCTTCGTGCATTCGTTGATAACACTCAGTGTTGTTGTTGGTTGACAACCCCCACCTTGAAAAAAAAAGTGTAACTATCTTTATTTAGAAGAGTGTAAAGCTTCATCAAATTTATTACATTAAAGAAAAACATACTTATCCATTTAGAAAATGTATTTACTTATTTGTGGAACACGCACATGGAGAAGAAATTCACTTATTTTTTAAACACATACATAGAGAAGAGAACAAATAATATAAACATAAATTACATTTATATTAACAAAGATATGCATTTATAATACATTCTTGTGACTCTTGGTCCAAGTGGTCTCTTCGACTCGGGTGACTGTTCACATTCCACACCATCTCTTAGCAGATTAGGTGTCCAACATTCCCCCCCTTAATCTGAAGGGGTTTATAGTAGTCCAAGAAGAGAGCTCTAATACAAAAATACAACAATGGATGACAACAATAAGTTGAATGTGCTCTATGATATTATGGCATAAGGTGGGAGAACTCAAGGTCTCAATTGACAACGGTTTAAGGATGACCATAAACACTGGAATGCTTAGTGAAATTCCTGGAACTCTTCCAAATATGGCAAGAAGTTGAAGTCTTCTGCTAGAGGAAGTGCTCCTTAATGCCTTGAAGAGGGAGACCTTCAACCTAAAAAAAGAGAGGTCTACAACTTGTGGTGGTTTAAGGAAGGCCACCACAACTTTTAATCTGGGGCTTTGGGTCTCTCGCTACAACTTTGAATTTGGGTATGGTTGTCTCTGGTTGTAGGCTTGGACAACAAGTTCAGGTTGTGGCTCAGGCTCGTTTGATTTATCTTTGAAACTTGTAGATGACCATCAAAATTCCCCCCCTATCAAATATAAGGTGAGAAGATGGAGAAAACTCAACTGCAAGACTTTTTAATATTGTAGAAGAAATTCTGACGTATGACTGAAATATCTTCTTAGTTGTTGAAGCCCATTGCCAAGAAGCGATCCATCCAAGGTGAATCTTTGTTCTTGCAGGTGGTTGGAAAAAAACATGTTGAAGGGAAAGAATTTTCCACTGCTTACACAGATGAAGATCAAAACAATGATCTTTCACATGGCCAACTCTATCACAATGTTGGAATTTCACAATATTTTGTGAATGTGGAGGAGGACCAGGAACAGGTGAATATGAACTATCATGCAAAAACCCAACACTATAGAAGTGGATGGGCTTCAAGTAGCTTGGAGTGTGAAGAGAAACCTCCTTATCATATCCAAGGCTTGTTTTATTCTTATTGTTGACAATCTCTTCCCAAGGTCAAATGATGGGACCAAGAAATGCATGTTGAACATGAACATTTTCATGCAAATTTGTTCCTGAAATGGACATTGGATTTGAATCACCCTCAACTTTACTGACTTGATCCCTTACTGGTTGTTGGTGGGAGCCTGTTTCAATTTCAAATAAAGGGTAGTTCTAAACAATGACAACTCTTTTGTTTTAATTCATCTCGCTAGAACTAAGATTCTAGATGCAAAAATTCAACCTTGTCTTGTGCATTTTGTAGACAAAATTTAATATTATCAAGACTGGTTTTATTGATTTTGATCATGTCCTCAATTGTAGAAAATATCAGATTATTTAGAAATTCTAATACTCCGTCAGCGATTTTTCGATTGGAGACTATTGATTTATTCAAACTATGGAAGAGTGTTCAACCCAAATGAAGTACCTCCATTCCCAAAGAAATTAGAAGTGTCAAAAAAACTTGTTGAAGAGCTACTATCAGCACAAAATTTAAGTGCAATGTCAAACCCGAATATGAAGAACAAAAGCAAGTTGTTGTCTAAACCACTTCTATATCTCAAGAGAATAATGTTGATGCATTCTTAAGCTTTATGATTGTTCGATGAATTGAAAATACATATCCACTCAAACAACATGCATGGATTGTCCGACCACATAAAATATTATATATAACAATTTCAATGTCTTACCACCAGTGGATAAAATCAATCATTCTAATAGGTAATAAATCAACCTAAATACATGGTTGGAGAGTATGAGAGATAAATTGGAGAGTTGATTGTGTGCAATGGTTCTTCCAACGTTCAATACAAATGAATTTGTGCCCCCTATCTGCAATATTTATGTTACTTTTATCCTCCTACAATGAACTTTCACACCTATTCTCCTCTTGGAACCATGACCATCTCCTTACAACCTTAAATTTTCTTCGATATATAAATAAAAAATTACCCCTTATTTTGAAGGACACTCAATGCATTGATATCGAAAATAAATGAAAGTCAATCATTTTGTGCTTCCTGTTGAATTGTTCCTCTGCATTCACCAAGATTTTAGCTTGAAAATGATTTCCTTGCTATGCGTGAACATTCATTGAATCAAAAACCCCGCGCATGGTCGCTAGAGTAGTTGTACAAGCCTTTGAAAACTAGTTGTCAACAGAATGATAATATACCACTTTTACAAACTCTTCTCCACACAATTTTAAGCCATGCAAAGCAAATTCAACTTGTTTTGGTCATTCAATAAAGTTTAATGCACCAACAGTCAATACCATATTAAACACCATGTAGAAAGAGAGCTCAACCTCCATTGGTTTGCAGGAACAGGTCTGGCAATATTCCTCTTTGTAGTCGTAGGGGAAGGTCTGTTCACAACAGAGGAATGACAAAGCTTATAGAGGTAACAAACTCTATTATAACAAATGCTCAGAATGGCATAAAATTCGTAAGGAGGAGATCACCGATTTACAAATTCCACTTGAATAGGGCAGGATATCACGTGCTCTTAATAATAATATCCATTTTTAAGGTCACAGCCAAGCCAGACACCAAATTGGTGTGGAGACCCCTTTTTTTGTGGGACAAGGGACCCACCTTCGCACAGTGATTTGACTGCTAAGTCTACGAAGGCATACATACTCTACCCCCCTCTAGTTTTGAATCTGTGACCTCTTAGGAGGAAACACATGCTCTTATACCATGTTAAACACTCACATGGAGAAAACAACAGATAAGATAAATGTGAATTATATTTCGTTTAACAAAGATATACATTCATAATACATTCTTGTGACCCTTGGTCTTCATATACCAAACGGTCTCTTGGACTCCCGTGAATGTTCACAATCCACATTATTGAAATATGAATTTATATTTTATAAACAGATTAAAGAGAATGATCAAATTGCTAAAAAGTAAGTTTTATAGCATGTAAGAAGTACCTCACATAAAATCATCTTTTACTCCTATTAATTTATGAAAAGGAGGTGGATGAGATTTCAAAATGTTGAGTTGTGTTATAATCCTAGTATTAGGTTGGATCATAAATACAACGTTGGTTAAACCATTAGCTTCTATATTTCCCCTTATCTACATATTGAAGATTAAGATGGTTTAGAGACACTCAAGTTTATGACCTCTTCCAAGACAAAATTTAGAAACACATTGTGACATATTTATTCATCTTTTACCCATTTGATGACATCGCCAAACACGTGTAAACTATTAATTCCTTTTTCATTTGTCTTCAACAGTAATAGTTATAATTTTAGTGCCATTAATTATAAATGATTATTTGACCCCTCTCTTAATAATGCTCTAAAATTAATGGAATGATTATATATGATGCAGGTGGATATCGATGACCACCCACCTATTCCATTGGCTCAAAGCACAATTCTCCATCGTGCCAGTTTTTGTATGGTTTTTTGTGTCCTAAAATTATGAAGTCATTTTGAGGCCCTAAACAATGTTTTTTCGATGTGCCAAGGTCCCAAGAAATGGCCATGGGATTTGACTTAGCCCCAATCAAAATTTGTAAATATCAACTAGACCTTTCTAACATGATATCAAGCATGCCAAATAGAGATCGTATGCAAAATTTGTGACCCTAGGAAGTTGACATACCAACTAACCTCCATCAAGGCTTGAAAACATTTTCGAATTTCATCTTCTAAGGTTAGGATTTTGACATCTAGGGTTGTTTATTTATGTTAAAAGGCCATTTTTTTGGCCTTTTTTAATATATATTAGCGAAGGCACATAGTCCTCTTGTCTCTCTATGTAGAGATAGCTACCACCATTCTAGAAAATTTGTGTTCTATGGAATTATATTACTTCCTTTACTAATAAAAATAGGGTTTCCAACACATTAGTGTAATCCATGTTATATTTCCTTGTATGTGTTTCATTTACTTTCATGCATTTCATTTCATTCCTTGTACAGCCCAAATCAGTGGTATTAGAGAAATCCAATCTCTCTTTCTTCTTAGTGGATGCCCTTGATGAGGTTAGCGTAAAAATGGTTGGGGTTTGAGCTAGTTTCATTAGGGAACCATCACTCTCGCAAACTCAAGAACCCTCCCATGTTAGAAGGAAAGAGAGAAGACATAGCAATAGATCCCATAAATTTGTTACTCTAGGAAGCACTTGCGTGACAAATAAATGAAATGATGGTCAATTTCATCAAGATCCATCAACAACTACGAACAATGGCCAAGGCACCTTCAACAAGAAGAAATTTTAAAGGTGCAACATCCTTCATGGAACAATTTAACTTTGATATCCCCTCTATTCGAATACCAAATATATGAAAATTCCTTGGTGAAATGGTTAATTTGGCTAGAGGGCTATTACTCTATCCAAACATTTTTTACAATGAGAAGATCACCTTCGCATTACCAAAAGTGGTTCCCCAAGTCAAACAATGGTGGGAAAGTTACTTAGAAAGATACAATGAAGATGCATTTATGATGTTCAATTTAGGGCCAACTTGGGATGCTTTTACTAATTCCTTAAGGAGGAATTCTATCCTATAGGGAACTAAAATGAACAATACATGAAATGGAAAACCCTAAGACAAGAGAGAGACTATACAGTGCAAAAGTACACCAATGGTTTTCATACCTTACACTCAAAGTTGGGTATTAAAGGCTCCAGGCGACAAAATCCTTGAAGTAATATAGTGATATACATAGGTATATCGAAATAGGGATGGGTTTCCTAGAAATATCCTCTGTAGGGATTGCTTATCAATATGTTGTCAAAATCATGTAGAAATTGAAGCAATGGAATAAGTCGTAATTACATTCTTCAAATCAATCACAACAGAAGTCGACTAAAGGCAACGCTAACTCACAGAACAAGGGACAAAGAAAGATTCAACCTCAAGAAAACCATCCCAAGTCAAAGGCGAAGAAGGATAATGGGAAGTCAATAAAGGATACTAGAAAGTGGTGTGAGTTTCACAAAATATCCTAACACAACACTCATGAATGTTGCTCGAAAAAATCATTGTTTGTCAAGTTTAAAGAAAAGGAAATAGAATATGGCTCTAATTTTGATTTAAAATAGGATAAAGAAAAAAGGATCATCAATGCAAAACCTAATGTTACCATCATGACAAAAAGGATCCAACCAAAAGAGCTAGAGGAGATTGAAGAGGGCTAGTGCTTGTTCCACTCACAAATGTGGGTGAAGGGGAACCCACTCCATTTCATTATTGATAGCTCGAGCCAAAAGAACCTGATATTAGTTAATGTCATCAAGGGATTGAAGTTTCCAACAATGCCACACCCCCAATCATAAATGGTTAGTTGGTTGAGTCATGGATAAGAGTTTTGTGTCATCTAGTACTGTTGGATGTCCTATGGCATCAAGCCCTTCAAATATGAGGTATTATGTGGAGTTTTCACACTTGAAGTTTGATATGTTACTTTAGTAAACCCTTATATGTAAAAAATTCATGATTTTCACAAGTCTTGTCCTTGTAGTTTCATTGTTACTCTTATTGTTCAAATCTACTAGATACCAATGGTAGTCCCAACCATTGTAGTTTCATTAATCTCAGCAAAAGAGAGCCAAAAGGTAATCTCTCAAACTACAAATTTCATTCTCTTCATGGTTTTCTCCAAAGGTGAAAGGAAGGTCACTTCAAGCACCAAAACCTCTACACGAGCTATCTCTACACAATAGAAATGATTGGACAAGATTTTGGAAAAGATTGGATTGGGCTGAAGGGTGCTTTGGTATGGAAAAGACAATATAAATACTTCAAAATTATTTTTACAGGCCAAATATTTAACTATATATATATATATATATATATATATATATATATATATATATATCAAATAATGCATTCTTGTCATTGAAAAACTAAACATCAATAAGCATGGGTTGTACAATCCCCTACCTACCCCGAACAAGCCTTGGGAGTTAGTATCCATAAATTTCATGTCATGTTTACCATCCACCAAGCATGGAAATGAGTGTGTGTTTTTAGTTTCAACTAGTTCCCCAAGGTGGTCATTTTTGCACCATTCAAGAAGGTTACCATAGCTAAAGCCACTATTAAACTCTCCTTTGATAATTTTGGGATCATTTTGGGCTACCTTGAACCATTGTCAGGTCAGGTAGTAACTCCAATAGGCAGTAAAACTGATTCATTCATTTCATTAGGTAGGCTATTGTTATATACAAAAGGGTGTGACTGCTGAGTTCATATTTTGATGACTGTTCACATTCCTAATTTAACTATCTACATAAATTCACCCAACTGTGAGGATTAGGTGTCAACATTCCTCCCCTTAATCTGAAGGGATTTTGGTGAGTCCAAGCATCGTTCTGAATCTTTCAAGTTTTTCTCTTCCAAGCGCTTTGGTGAAGATGTCTGCAATTTTCTCATTTGTGGAACAATGACGGAGATGGATTGCTTTGGCCTCAACATGATGTCGGATCAGATGATATTTAGTATTGATGTGCTTTGTTCGATCATAGAACTTTGGGTTCTTGGCCAACTTTATTGTAGAGGTGTTGTCAATCATGAGTGGAGTTGATTATACTTGTTTTACCTGCAAATCTTCAAGAATTTTCCTGAGCCACACAATTTCTTTTGTTGCTTCAGCTGCTGCCACGTATTCTGCGTCTATTGTGGAATCTGCTGGAACTGATTTTTTGTGTGATCTCCAGGAGACGGCTCCTGATCCAAGACTCATAGCATATCCTGAAGTAGATACCCCAGTTTCTTTGTCTCCATCGAAGTTTGAATCAGAGTATCCGATCAAACTGAAGTCATCCACCTCTGTGTACTGGATTCCGTAGTCTTGAGTTCCCTTCAAGTACTTTAGAACTCTTTTTGCAGCAGACCAATGTCCTTCACAAGGCTTTTGCATAAACCTGGAGAGGATTCCAACAACAAATGAGATGTTTGGTCTGGTAGTAGTAAGGTAGTTGAGACTTCCTACAAGTTGTTTATACTTTGTTGCATCCTCAAATTCCTTTCCTTCAATAGATGTGAGCTTTAAGTTTTGTTCCATTGGAGTAGTAAGAGGATTGCACTCTTTCATGCCAAATCTGTTTAACAAATCTCCAATGTATTTCTTTTGAGAAAGAAATATAGACTTTGGATGTTGGGTTACTTCAATGCCAAGATAGTAATGAACATAGCCCAAATCAGTCATTTCAAAACTTTTCCCCAATTCCTTCTTTATGGATACAATGTAGCTTTCATTGTTCTCTGTCATTAAAAGATCATCTACATATACCACAAGATATACAACTGTTTTGCAAACTTTCTTGACAAATAAAGTTGCATCATCAAGATCAAAATGATTGAAGTTGAGTTTCAGAAGATGCTCAGTTAGTTTTTCATACCAGGCTCGTGGTGCTTGTTTGAGGCCATACAAGGACTTCACAAGTTTGCATACTTTATGTTCATGTCCTTTCACAACAAATCCTTCAGGCTGGGACATAAAAACATTCTCTTTTAGGTCTCCATTCAAGAAGGTAGTTTTTACATCCATTTGATGGACTTTCCAACCGTTCTGAGCTACTAGTGCAAAGAGCGTCTGGATGGTGGCCCATTTTTCTGTGGGGGAAAAAGTTTCCTCATAATCGACCCCTTCCTTCTGTGCAAAACCTTTTGCCACAAGCCTAGCTTTGTGCTTGTCAAGTGAGCCATTAGCTTTGTACTTGTTCTTGTAGACCCACTTGCAGCCAATTGGTTTGGTTCAAAATGGAGGATCAACCAGCTTCCAAGTGTCGTTCTTTATGAGGGCATCATACTCCTTTTGCATCGCTTCTTTCCATTCATCATGAGAAGCAGCTTCTTTAAAGGAATTTGGTTCAAAATCTGTAGACAAGTTCAATTCACAATCATAAGAAACATCCATATCAACAGGTGAATTCGAGTCATCTACATCACCTCCATTTTGTCGGTTTTAATTTCTAGTTCCTGTTTTTCCAATTTCATCAGGATGAACACTTTCAAGTGTCTTCGTCAGCCACTTTGGGGGACCTTTCTGAGATGGTCCAGGCTGCTCTGTTGATTGAGTTGGGACTGAATCAAGATTGAGTCTCCCAATTCTATCAATTACATCACTTAAAGCATCATTTGTTGTTGGAGTTTCAGTCGGGGGAGAGTGTTCTTCAGAAGAAGATTCCACATGTTGACCTAGAATAGGAGTCCCCCATCAAGATGTGGAATCTGATTATCAAATTCTTGAAATGATTTCGTTTTTGTGAATCTATCCAAGCGATCAAGTTTCCGCTCAACAACATTGTCAGATTTGGATGATTCAAGAAAAATTACATCTCTAGATACAACAAACTTTTTATTTACTTCATCATAGAGGCGATATGCTTTGGAGGTGTTTGAATACCCCAGGAAGATACACTTACGATTTCTAGCACCAATTTTGTTTCTATGTACCTTTGGTATCAAAGCATAACAGGTGGAACCAAAGATCTTGAGATGTTTTACCGAAGGAACATGTCCATACCACAATTCATAAGGAGTCTTGTTTCTTATAGCATTATATGGACATCTATTCTTTATATATGCAGCACATAGAACAACATCATCCCAAAACATTATCTTTACATTTTTGAAGAAAAGCGTGGATCGTACCATATTCAAGATTGTTCTATTCATTCTTTCAGCTACACCATTATGTTGGGGATTATAAGGCACAGTTGTTTGATGTTTGATCCCATGTTGTCGAAGATAGTTTTCAAATTAATTTGATGTATATTCTTTTCCATTATCAGTGTGAATAGACCCAATATGAGATTGCGCATCATTTTCAATCCATTTATGAAAATTCTTGAACGCTTGGAAAGCATTAGATTTGTTCTTTAATAAATAAACCCAACACATTCTGTTGTAGTCATAATATATTTATTTCCATTTGCAGAAGAAACAAGCATTGGACCACATAAATCTGAATGAATGAGTTCAAGTTTCCTATGTGCTCTTGAATGTGAATCATGAAAAGATTGTTTGCTATGCTTTCCTAGAATGCAAACATCACATTGCTTAAGTTTTCTAGGAACTGTAGGCAAACCAGCAACACCATTTTTCTTCAATAAGCGGAGACTGTCATAGTTCAAATGTCCAATCTAGCATGCCATAATAAACTTGATGGAAGTGTACCTTCTTCATGATGAGAATTGTATGAGAAATGTTGTGCATGAGCAGATGTTCCTTGCAGTTTGAGAAGCCTTTCTTCTTCTATTCCCCTCATAACAAGTGAGTGATCAGATGCTTTTCTTACCTCAAGCTTGCCATCAAACATATGAATGGAGTTACCTTGCTGGCGGATGTGGACCAAGGACAACAAGTTTCTCTTAAGTTGTGGGAGATATAGAACATGATCCAGAAGAAAGTCTGAAAGACCAGGCAGTTTAAGCCTGATTGTGCCAAACCCTGATGGCTTGATTTTTTATTGATCTGCAAAGTATATTGCTCCATCAACATTGTCAGTGAAATCTTCAAAAAAATCTTTTCTGAGTCATGTGACAGGTTGCTCCTGAATCAAGCAACCAATCATTTTTCCAGGAAGCAAGTGAAGCATTAAACAAATCTTCATCTACTCCAATGTTACATTGTGCCTCAACATAGTGAGCGGAATCAGGTGCTTTACCTTTGTCTGTGTCATCAGTTCTACCTTTCTGTTGGTTTCTTTTCTGCTTAATTTTGTCCCATGGTAGGTTGCATGTAGAGGCATCATGTGATCCATTTCTTTTGCAGCGAATACAGTATAAATCTGCCTTTTCTCCTTGAGAATGTCTGCCCCCCTGCCTCTGAAATATCTTCCTCTTCCTCTTTGTCCACCTCTTCCTCTTGTAGAATCTTGAGCAGGATGATTTTCTTTATGAGCAAGGCACACAGTCTCTTCAGAAGACTCTGGAGTTGTCTTCTTTCCAAAAGCTTTTTCTCTTTCAGTAAACTTTTTCACAAGAGAGTCAAAGGTTATATCTTTGAGATTTCCATTTGCTTGCAAAGACTCAAGGTAATTGGAGTAAGTAGGATAAAGTGCCTTGAGAAAAGCAATAAGAGGGATATCCAGCTCAACCTTAGTGGATTTTATATCATGCATTATAGACTTTACTTCAGATGCAAGAGAAAGAGGATCAATATTTTGCATATCAAGAGTGAAGAGTTTAATCATGAGTTGGATGACTTCAAGTGCAGAATGCGAGTCATAGAGTTCTTTCAGCTTTTGTAAAGCTTCAAAGGCAGTTGAATATGATGAAATATGGTGACTTACCTCTTCATTTACAGATGCTACGATTAATGCATAAGCTTTGTTGTTCTTGTTTTCCCAAATGACGAGCTCTTTGTCTAAGGTAGGTTGTACTGGGTCATTGTCTCCTTCTCCGACACACACTCCTTTCCACAACTCATTGAAGATGAGGGCGTGTTTTATCATCTGGGACCATTCAGGATAGTTCTCCTTGGCAGTGAGAACTATTCCTTCCATGGATATGATTGAATGCATTCTGTAAAAAAAAATTGCTAATAGAAAAGAATACTTCTGCTAATATACAGTAACATTGTACTCAAAAATTTCTGTGGGAAACAATTTTGGTTGTTTAATTCATATCACAGTCAATAATCAATTATTCTCGACGAGCTCTACAAAGTTGGAGCAGCAACGACATCAACTGCAAGCTCTACAAAGTTGGAGCAGCAACGGCATCACAATTTCAAAGCTCACTGAAAAGAAAAACACCATAAATCCCTTTGATTCTCTAGACCTTGAAGCCAGTAATAAAAAATATGGCAGCGTTAAAGTCAGTAATAAAAAAATATGGCAGCGTTAAAGTGCTGGACAGTGTTTAAAATATGGGACAACGTTAAAATGTTGCCCTGAATCTCGTGCATAGAAGGTTTCTTCATAAACAACCTTTTTGGTTTTCAGTTTGCAGCATCTTGAAAATGAAGCATCATCGTTCTGTCATGGAAGTTCTCTCCTAGAACTAAAACATTTAACAATAGACTACTAACAAATCCTAAAACATACTAGACTGGCCTCTACAAGGCTATGACACGGTACAACTAATACTCGGACGGATACAGTTTGTCACTCTCAAATCTCTCACGAATCAGATAAGAGCTCTGATGAATCTGCTGTGCTTTTCTCACTTTTCAGTCGCTGCTCAATATCATACTTAAGCATTTCCTCCCTCATTTTTTTTTGCTTGTAACGAAGTTCGACGTGATACTTGATATAGAATCCCAGAGCTCCTCCTACTAAGGTGCCTGTGAGGATTCGAAAGTGCGCCCTTCAATACCACATTCAACGCATTCAACTGTCGATATCAGGAATGAATTCGTCATCGATGTGACCAGCAAACGGTTGCTGCAGAATAAGTTATAATAAGGACGCAATGGATTGAATCTAGACAAGCAAACAGACAGTGAAAACTGGCGTGGAAAGGGCAGAGCTGGCAGAGGATTTGCAGAGGAGTTATTCAGTCATGACAGTGCTATTCAAAAATTTAACATACAATGCTTTTCAAGACAGAGGGGAATAAGGCAGAGGCAGAGGCAGAGGCCAGGACAGAGGAGTTACAGGAGCATAATATCTAAAACAAGGAGTTGGCTCTAATACCATGTCAGGCCAGGTAGTAACTCCAATAGGCAGTAAAACTGATTCATTCTATTTCATTAGGTAGGCTATTGTTATATACAAAAGGGTGTGACTACTCAGTTCATCTTTTGATGACTGTTCACATTCCTAATTTAACTATTTACATAAATTCACCCAACCGTGAGGATTAGGTGTCAACAACCATTATTTTAGATAGAGATAGTAAGTTTCATAGCACCTTTTTGTCAAACTTATGGTATCTCATGGATACCAAGTTAACCAATCAACTTCCTTTTATCACCAATCATATGGAATAATAGAAGTTTTCAAGAAGATGATTATTCGTATCTTGCACATGTACAACTCCAAGTATCCTTGTACATGGGATGAAAGTCTTCCATATGTTCATCATAGTTATAATAGAGCTCTCCAAAACTCTATTGGCCACAATCCTTTTCAATGTTCACGGGGCTCCAACCATTGGCCCTAATTGATGTAGCTATGCCCACATCACTGATAGAGTCCTCCCATGATCAAGTCAAGGAAAATAAGGTAGCCAAATTTGTTGAGTAGATTCAACATTTCCAACAATAGGTCCATGATATCCTATAGAAATCAAATTCCAAGTACAAACAATGGAATTGCTAATAGAGGGTTGCACATAAGTTTTAGTTTGGTGATAAGGTGTGGTTACATTTACAAAAAGAGTTCCTCACACACCCCAATAGGAAGCTCAATTACTCCAATCTGGGCCTTACATAATTACAAAGGTTTTGGATGAAAATGATTTTGAATTAAATATTCCACTTCCCTTGGCTTCCACCCAATGTTTAATGTGGAGTTGTTTTAACCATATTTTCCACCTCTATTGGACACCTCAAAGGAATTCAAGCAATTGGCCTCCACAGAAATCAATCCTAACTGCATTGAAATGGCTACAATGGATCATGTCATGGACACCATGATAAAGGATACATTGCTGCATTGAAATGGATACAGTGGATCATATAATAGACACTAAGATAAGGGACACTCACTAGCAACACATACAACTATATTGGGTTGCGAGGGAAACTTCTTCACCAAGGAAAGTGGCTGACCAAGAGCCAAATTTAGCAAACTTTTCCCCATTTGGTAGGGGAACTCAATGAAATGGAGACTATTTCTTCCTAAGAGGGGAGGATTGATCTAGGTGGATGTCAATGGCTACCCACCTATTCCACTAGCTTAAGGTACAATTCTCCATCTTGGAAATTTGTCTATGTTTTCTCAGGTCCTAAAATTTTAGGGTTATTTTGAGGCCCTAATTGATGGGTTTTTAATGTGGTGGGGAACCAAGTGATAGTTTTATACAATTCTCTAGGATCCAGTAAAAAATTGTAACTCTTAGATAAACCTTTCTAATGGGCTATCGAGCACGCAAAATATAGATCACATGCCAAAATTACAACATTGGGAAGTTGACATAGTAATTAACCCCATCAGGTCTTGCAAACCTTTTTTCATTTCATCTTCTAGGGTTAGGTTTTTTAACCTATAGGATTCTTTCTTTATATTAAAAGGCCATTCTTTCAGCCTCTTGTAATGTCGTTTGGTGAATGCACGTAGTTTCTAACTCTTTCTCTCTCTCTTGATAAATAATTACCACCATTGTAGTCAGTTTATGTTCTATAGTATTTTAATTTTTCACTTACTAATAAATGTTCAGCTTCCACCACATTATTATATTATATGTTATATTTTTTGGTTTTCTCAATT
The DNA here is from genome assembly GCA_031772625.1 of Pinus tabuliformis. Lineage (NCBI taxonomy): Eukaryota > Viridiplantae > Streptophyta > Pinopsida > Pinales > Pinaceae > Pinus > Pinus tabuliformis. The sequence continues at coordinate 416,465,255 of CM062806.1, read as the reverse complement.
TACTTTCCTACATTTCATTCCATTCCTTATACTCCTTGCATCAATATGCAAAGAAAATGATCTCTCCCATTCTAGATACAATAGAAACCCCTTGTGTTGCCCCATAAAAAAACCCAAGGGAAATCTCTTATTGATTTGTTCTTGAACCACTACCCTTATTGATTTTTCTTCCTTATCCTATGGAAATGATTCAATATGTTGAGTTCGTTAGCTACACACATTTTCAAAGTATTTCAAAATAAAAATGGGAAATACCCAACCATACCCCCTACGATACTAATGAGGGGAGAAACAGAAAAGTATTTGTCTATAGATCCCTTACCCAATTCTTCAAACTTTCTTTCAATAGAATCTCCTCACTATACATTTTTCAATTCTATTAGTACTTCCACTTCTTGCCACACCTATTTTAAGTAGTCAAAATCCATAATCAAATGACCATTTTTCTTCTCATTGTACATTTCTAAGCCACCAGTAAAATCCTCTTTTTTAATATGTCCCAAGTTAATACTTTATTCATTAATAAGAAACAAATAAAATAATTTTCTTTAGATGGACATTTAAACTTCCAAATATAGTGCCACCACCATTGAGTTTCTCTTCTTCCTTCTTCTATACATAGAAAGATATATGAAAGCCTAAGAAAGTAATCGCGTGAAGGGGGAAAAACTAGTTTAGTTGATCCTAATTTTCCTATATTCAAACATAACTCCTTTCTAATGATAAAATTTAATTATATAAATCTACCTCATTACCTATATAAGCCATGTCTTCCTCCATATAAAATTTTTAAGTGGGTCTACAATGTTGGAAAGCATGCAAAACCTTATGTACTTTAGTGATTGAATCATAGGTTTTTTCTTCCACTCTCAACCCCTGCATCCTTTCCAATTTAAATTAGGATCCTTTCACCCAAATTATAATCCAGGACCCTCCCAATCAAAGGAAACACCTTCACAATTGCCTTCCACATCATTTGAAATATTATTCTTATAAATTCTATCCCTCCTTATCCAATCTTCAATTGAGTCCAAATACATATATTTCTGAGTCACAACTTGACACCACAACCCTTCACCTAGAATAAGCTTCCAAACACTCTTAGCTACCAAAGCTCCTGAGAAAAGGAAAATGTTGTTAATGATCCATATTCCCAACAACTTTGGTAAACTAGATTTTTCCATTCTACCCACAAAATCACCTTTCTAAGCTAATCCTTCGCAAAAAAATTAAAACCTATCCTTCTAATATTTTCAAGTATCCTTTTGGGGTTCATGACATGGACATTGAGTAGACATGAATTTTCTTGAGAATGAATTTACTTAGAACATGCCTTCCTCCCTGTGTGAGCTCATTGTAACTCTAACATGTTAGTTATTTTTCTATTTTAGTTATAAGACAATTTCAATCCCATCTCAAATAGATTTTTGGTTTTCTATAGAACCCTTAATATTTCATCCCAATTTTCAAATCCATACTCAAATAAGGAAAAAAATGTAGAGCGGAAAATTCTTCTGCCTTCTCCATTTCCAAAAAGGAAGTTGATAATTTACCTATGTTAACCACCATCCCTTTTGCACCGCAATACAAATACAGAGTTCCATGCAACTTGGTTAGGTCCCATGTGATACCGTCACAAAATAATAATATATCATCTACAAATAAAATATGTGAAATATATGAATTCAATGCATATGAATTTCTTTGAAGATCCATGATCTCTTTTCCTCTAGTAATGATCAACTAAGCCCCTTATATGGTAGAAGAAACAAGAGAGGTGACAAGCTTGATGTTTACCTAATAACTCTTCCTTCTTTGATGAAACCCAAAGTACAAGCATTGATGATAGTTGAGAAAGAGACTATCATTACACAACTCATCATCTAGGTAATGAAATAGACCTCAAATCCCAAATGTGTCATCAATAACCTTAGATAAATCTAGTTAACCTTGCCATAGGCCTTTGATAAATCCTTAGAACCAAAATAGCCTCACAGTTGTCAACAATATAGGAAATTGAATTGCTCATGTAAAAATTGTCCCAAACAATTTTTTTTAACCTATTTGCATTGATCTTTGTCACTATTCTATAAATACAAGATGTAGGATGAAAATATTCAAAGGAGAATGGATTATCAAATTTTGGAATAAGAGCCTATTTTTATTCAAGGTTTCTAACATTCTTCCAAACAATCTTGTATCCTCTACCACCCAAATCAAATCACTTTCCAATAAATCTAAAAATTCCCCCAAAATTCCATAGTCGTGTTGTCTAAACTTGAACTATCATTCTTCTGAGGACTACAAAGAGTAGATTTTAAAATATTATGAAGATATAGTTTGTAAGGGTCATTTTAGTTTGATCCTACCACAATCAACAGAACGAGATTGCTTCCATAATCAAGTGTGGATTCATGATTTGAAAATATAGAGCTGTAACTCGTGAGGAAAGGAGATGTCGTAGCCCTAGACATTTCTATTGCTAAAACTTCTCAGACTAGGCTTACATGATGTATTTGGAAGCAATTTTTTTTTTGTTGGTTGTTGCGACATCTAAAATATTGTAAATCACAAATCCAACATTTTTTGGAGTTGATACCAAGTAAAACGGTAACCACATTGATATTTTTTTTGGCCACCTTTAAAGTTTTTTTTGTGGACCTAACACACATAGCCATCATCAAGCAAGTGTAGAACCACTCTATAAAGAAGATCCATCAAAATGTTTTACATGGAGTTATTGAGCCAAATATTTTGGATGGAGTTATTACTGGTTCAAAATTCATAGAGAAATTCATAAATGACTTGGGTAAATTCATACCTATGTGGATGTTGTCTAAACCGATATCATGTGAAAATTTTAAAAGGAGATACGGTAAACAAAAGGCTTGGGTAAAACATTTTTCGTACATTTATTTAAGGACATTTTCCTTTTTTAAAGTGAAAAGTGGTTTTTTTAATTGGGAGTCCATAATTTGGTTTCCTTTCTATTCAAAAGGTAAAAGGGGTGTTTCATAAAGGAAATTTTCTTAGGTGTTTTAAGATTTTAAAGAAAGGAAAATATATATTAAATATTTTTTTGGAAAATTAGTGAAAAGTGTTTTGGTTATTATAATTGGGCGTTTTAGTGTTATTTATTTATTTATTTTATTTTATTTCTTATAAGTGTAGTGAGACCTCTGTTATGATTTTGAAATGGAGGAGAAACTCTCCAATCCAAAATGAAGGGGAGATATTATGGAAGTCAACCACAACTTCGACCAACAATAAAAACTCACACGATCTCATATTAAATGATACCAATTGTTCAATGTGGATAATAAAGATGAAGATATTTTAAAGAAGGACAATTGGGAAATAGTGGTCACAAAATATAAAAATTAGATGTTAAATATTTAGTAGTAATGGAAACATCCCAAAAAGATGCAGCAACGAAGAGTAAAATAAATGATTCAAGAGCACTATGGAAGCCTAATATTGTTGCAACGACCAGTGCCCATAAATCTTGAGAGATTTTGCAAAATGCATACCAAGGTATAGACGAGGTCAAGAATGCCAAAACTTCAAATTCTTTAAGAGAAGTTTGAAACTTTGAAAAATGAGAGATGCTAAATCAATAGATCAGTTTATGACTTAGGTCATGTAGGTAGTAAATCAACTTAGAGCTTAAGGAGAGAGTGTCACAAATCAAAATGTGGTTGAGAAAATTTTTAGAAGCTTCATACCTTCATTTGACATTCTTGTGGCAACAAGAGACAAATAAAATAGTTGACCTAATTTTCAAATGAAGAACTCACAGGTTCAAAATTTAATCATAAGTCAAGAATTAAAGGTATAAATGACTCATTAGAAAATGCCTTCTAGACTCAAGCCACAGTTTGTAGAGAGAGTGGTAGACATAGTGTGAAAAGAGGTAGAAGAGGAAGACGATATTCAATAGAAGAAAAAATGCATCAAGTCAACCAGAGAAACCATAGGATCAACCATAGAATCAAAGAGGAAGAGATAGAAACAATAGAGGAAGTGACTTGATGGAAAATGTAAATATATATTGTTATTACTAAAAGAAGTATGGGAATTTTGAAATTGAATGTAGGAAGAAGTAGACAAATTTAAACAAAGGCAACACAGATGTTTCAAGCACTAGTGGAGGAAGAACATCTTCCATGTTTCTTTCTTTTTCAACAACTCAAGAAAACAACAATGAAAATCTATGGTTACTAGATAGTGGTAGTAGTAACTATATGGAAAATAACATATATATTTTTTCAATTTTTGATGAAATAGTTAATTTTCATGTTAAACTAGGTGATGATCATCTGGTTAATGCCTTAGGAAAAGGCTCTATTACAATTAAAATCAAACATAACGAAAATATGGACATTCATGATGTGTATTATGTGCAAATTTTGAAACATAATCTATTAAGTGTAGGACAAATGGGTCAAAATTGTTTTGAAATCAAGTCTAATGGTCCTACCTAAACAATTCTTGATGGGCCACCCAGTGAAAGAGTCATAACAAGGATATAAATGAACAAATATATCATGTTTCCTAGCCACGATAAAATTAAAACATTCATTATCATATGCCGGCCAGTTTGTAACAAGTTTTGATGAAACTTGGTTATAACATCTTCGATATGGCCACTTAGCTATTAACAATATTGATCTTTTGAAAAATAATTCTATGGTTCAAGGTCTACCTATGATAGATGTCCATCATTATCCATGTGAAAGTTGTATCCTTTCCAAACACCAAAGAAATAGTTTTCCAAATGCTACCAACTATAGAACCAAATGTTCACTTGAATTAGTACACGCAAATCTTGGTGATCCAATGCAAACCCAGTCAATAGGAGGAACTATTTTCTTTCTAACATTTATTGATGATTTCAACAAAATGACATGGGTCTTATTCAATGGAAACAATTATGATTCATATGAAAAATTCAAGCAGTTCAAAGCCATGGAAAAGAAGCAAAGTGGCAAGAAAATTAAAGTATCAAAATCAGATTGAGAAGGTAAAAATGATTCCAAAGAGTTTTCATCATATTGTGGGGATTAAGGTATCAAGAGGAAATTTACAACAAGGTACACTCCATATCAAAATGGAGCAGCAAAAATAAAAAATTAGACAAATGTGAATATGGAAAAAAGCATGTTGAAGGGAAAGAATTTTCCAAATGGGCATTGGGAAGGAGTAGCATGTTCAATTTATATTTAAAAGATCTCCAACTAGAAGTATAAAAGGAAATGTTCTTTTGGAATCTTGGAGTGGTGTGATTACAAGTGTATCACACATGAGAATCTTTGTGCGGCTTATGCACATGTTTTAGGCTAAATGAGACAGAAATTGGATGACAAATGTGAAAAATGCAAATTTATTAGATATAATTGTTGGGTTGTGTTATATTCTTTCCACGACTACCCCACGCGTGGAGGGATTACAAGGGGGGTGCTAGCCCCCTTGTACGTTGCGCTAGGCGCTGCCTGGGGTCCGGGGCAACGCCCCGGGAATTTTTTTTTGCACCCTATATTAGGTGGGAAGACCTACCTATGGTTTTGTGCATGGATTTCAAACATGCTTTTGGGCATGATGGTTTTTTGTGCATGGTATTTTGTAGAGCTGGTCAAGGGAACTACAATTATGTTCTAATCCAAGGTTAATGGATTGGGGTTTATGGATGCTTCGACATGTATATATATGTATTGTAACATTGAAAGGAACATAATGAAAAATCAATGTGGTAGTCCCGGTTTTGGATGCAGGGGAAAATCTTTGTGTATATTTGTTTTATGTTTTATGCTCTTGCCATTGTTTATTTTCTATTTTTTAGAATTCGTATGCAGGTAATTTCTATACAAGATTAAAATCTACAATAATGAAGAATCCAAGGCTTAGAAATTGTATTTTCCCTAAGAAAACAACTATTTCAAGAGTCGTTAAATTCTTTGAAGATCAAACATGGAATGATAAAGATAATGGGACAAATAGGAATCAAATTTCTCCACATGAATTTAAACTAGGTGATGCAGTAGAAGTAGAACAACCAAGACAAGGATTCCCATGCTCACAAGTTCCAGCTAAAGGTGTGAACTGAGGAGGATAAATTGTGCATAATCAATCTTCAAGAAGAAAATATAATCCCACCATTTCACAAAAAACAAACAGTTTGAGAGAGATTTATGAAAAACTAGATAATGAATAGGCACATTTTACTTTACTTTCTTTCTAGCCAACATATTTTGAAAAAGTAGTCGAAAATAAAGACTGGGTTAAATCTATGAATGAAAACATTGCAACCATATAGAGGAATAATACATCGAGTCTTGTAGAACTACCAGAAGCTGAAACAAGCATTGGAGTCAAATGTGTCTATAAGACCAAATTTAATGAATGGGGAAAACTGAAAAGCATAAAAACATATTTGTAGTAAAAGTATTTGCACAACATGGAGCATATTATGAAGAAACCATCATCCCAATAGCAAGATTGAATATTGTTAGAACTAAGTATTAACAATAGTAGAAAAAAATCATTACCTAGTTTACCAAATAGATGTCAAATTAGCATTTTTTAAATTGGATCTTAAAGGAAGAAGTTTATGTAAATTAGCCTCCAAGTTATGAAATAAAGGGCCAAAACCAAAAAGTTCACAGGTTAAAAGAGACTTTTTATGGTTTAAAATGAGCCCCTAGAGCATGGTACAATATAATTGATTTATATCTATTGAAAAAATGATTCAAACACAATGTGAATGAACCCACTCTCCATACAAAAACATATCTACAAGGTAATATTTCAGATGTTTGTATTTATGTTGATGATATGATTTACGTAGGAAATTTGTACCTTGAAGATTTTCAGACACCCATGGAGAAGGAATTTCAAATGAGCAAATTTTGTGACATGAAATATTTTCTTGTCATAGAAGTTAAATAATATAGAAAAGGATTTTTCATTTGTCAAAGGGACATTTTGACATGTAAGAGACATTTTGACAAGGTTCAAGATAAGTGAGTGCAAGCCAACAGACACACCATTTGTCCAAGGAACCAGACTAAGAAAAAATGAGAACCATCCAGTAGTCAATTCCACTTTGTATAAGCAACTAATAGGTAGCATAATATTTTTCATAAAGGCCCGACATACTGTATTTAGTCAATATTATATCTAGGTTCATGGAGTCACCAAAAAAAACTCATTGGAAAGCAAAAAAAAGGGTTTTAAGGTCTATTGTAGAAACAATACAATATGAAAATTTGTACACTGATTCAAAGGAAAACCATCGTATTGGTGATACATATAGTGATTTTTCATGAAGCATTAATGATAGAAAGAGTGCCTCGGATTATGCATTTCACCTAGGTATATGACAAATTTCATGGACATCTAGGAAGTAACCAATTGTCACCATTTCATCAGCATAAGCAGAGTATGTCACAACAACAAAAGTAACATGCCAAGCAGTTTGGTTAACAAGAATAATTGGTGATATTGAGCCTAAAAAAAGGAGAAGCCAAATCCCATTTTCTGTGATAATATTTCAATTATTGTACTTTCCAGAAATCACATGTTTAGCTGCAAACTTCACTTTTTTCATGAGCTTGTCAATAGTGGAGATATATCTCTTCAATTTGTGGATCTAGAGACCAGCTAACAAATATCTTTATCAATCCATTAGGAATACATGTTTTTGAGTTTCAAAGACAACACTTAGGCATTATCACTATTCATTGAGCCAAGAGGCTCATTCTACAACGCAATATGGGGGGATGTGTAATTTTTTCTGTCTGTCCCCTTTAAAATAAAAATGATGTTCTAAATAGAAAAATAATATTGGTTATAATTAAAAAAAATGAATATGTTGTAAAGTAATTAGAAATAACTTTAAAATAAAAATGATGTTCTAAATAGAAAAATAATATCGGCTATAATTAAAAAAAAAATGAATATGTTGTAAAGTAATTAGAAATAATAAAAAAAAAATGTCTGAATCAGATGTTTAGATCTTATATTTTTCAAAAATATTTCAGCTAGAGATTCAAATAAACTATTCAAAGATCTATGTTAACTAATTGATGTGGACATCAACTTCATATATATATCTATATATAGAAAATAAAATGTTTTTATACTTAAAATTTTTATTTGGTCTTATATATATTTATTTAGCATTCAAAAATACAATTCCAACAATAAAAAATAACACATTGTATTTTACACTCTAAAAATATTTGCACGTGAAGAAATTTGATCCCTTTTTGTTCATGTTAAATTAATCTATGCTGATAAATATAATAATATAGATTAAAAAAAATATAATTACATGTTAATTCTAATCAACACTTCTACAATTCATTTTTAAATTACAATATTTTTAAAATTAATTAAATCTAAATATCTCTAAAATCTCATAATGCTAAATAAATTGAACAATCCGATCCTTCTGACTTGATCCATCTTTGTAAACAGTTGTCTTTCATGTATCACAAAATATAGACAAATTAGATCAAAAGATTCCAAAAGTAATAGCACTTAAAGACTACGGTCGCATTAAGTCAACGTAACGTGCTCTACGGAGCGTTGTAGCTGAATCGGTGGTGGCATCCGAAGGCAGACGAGGTGGAACTTGTCCGCGGACAAGGAACGGGGTTTTGGTGACGGAAACGGGGCTATGTAAGTGCCCCATATCTCATTCCCGCTCCAGCACATACACGAGGAAATTATGGTATCCCATGAGTTGTCAACATCTGCTTCCCTAAGTGTGAACGCTCCAGAAAAATGTTAAGACCAATCCAACCGAGCCAACAATAGTAAGATATGATATCGATGAACCGACAACGATTTATTCTATAAGTGTTTTATTAAAAACCGAAACTATGCCGAGCAGATTAAGGTGATTAGGTGACCCACGATGACTTCTCCAATCATATAAAAATCAAGATTCAAGAATCTCATGACTTTTATGTACGAAGCTCATTACAAACTGACACCATTCCTACCGAATCAAGGCCAGTGGGATACCGACGTGCACTTTGTAATTCCACACACACGTTTAGAACGCAGTCGGCTATAATGTGATTTTTTTAAGTTTTTCTTGTAATTTTTTTTATCAAAATTTGGCAGTAATTTATTGGAATCGCAAATTTGATAGTTAGTTTTTGTCCAATCAAAACGTCCTAAAAATTTTTTAGGATGTTGAATCCAAATATGCAATTAAAAAACCATTTTAACTGCAATAAATCAAGATTTAACCTCAATTTCTTTAGCTAGATTCCATCACCAAAATCTTCAAAAAATCACATTATAAACAACTCCGTTTAGAACCCCAATTTCTAATGAAGTTCATTAAAAACTTAGACCAATGCGACCGAGTCAAGAATGACAATATATGAAAATGATGTACCGAAGTTGATGTCGACTTTTTCGGGTGAAGATAAGTAACTTGCCCATAAGCATTATTGTCGACTTTTTCGGGTTGATGACGACTTTTACGGGTGAAAATAGGTAACTTGTCCCTAAGCATTAAATGAACAAGATTCTATATCCCTATTAGCAAGGTCCGAATTTTAGTACGAAATTACCTTTAAATTTGATTGTTTAGATAACTTTAATAATGGTTTAATTTAATTTATGTATAGTGATGTGTGGTTTGGCAAGTCATATGGGCAAAGTTCGGGTGGATCGAAGTTCAAATCTCATTGAGTACAATGATCTGCTGTGGTGGTCGCTAGAGGGGCGGATTCCTATACCTGACTTGCAGGTGGTTGGTACCAATTATCCAAAAATAAACATAACGAGTAAATCACAATTTATCCATCGATACCCATTACCAATTGTATATTTGTTCTTGGTGTTATAGTGGTCATTATGAGGTTTTTAATACCATTACCAATTGTATATTTTTTCTTGGTGTTATAGTGGCGTTATGAGGTTTGATCCCGGGTTTCCCCTAGATTAGGCCTGGCAGCTACCGATTCACCATGTCGTTAAAAAAAAACAATGGTTTAATTTATTTAAAAAAAAAATACAATGATTTAATTTATTTAAAAAAAAAAATATTGACCGTTTTGAAAAAAATTAATTATATTTAACGAGTAAATCACAATTTATCCATCGAATTCCATCCCTATCTACAAACCAATTATCCAAAAATAAACATATACTTTCCGACTTATTTAATACCCATTACCAATTGTATATTTGTTCTTAGTGTTATAATGGCAGGTATGAGATTTGATCCTGGGTTCCCCCTAGATTAGGCTTGACAGTTACCGATTCACTATGTAGTTAAAAAAAACAATAGTTTAATTTATTAAAAAAAAAATATTGACCGTTTTGAAAAAAAATTAATTAATTATATTTAACGAATAAATCACAATTAATTGAATTCCATCGCTACCTACAAACCAATTATCCAAAAATAAACCTATCCTTTCCGACTCATTTAATACCCATGGCCAATTGTATATTTGTAAACTATGTATACCTTTTCAGTTGAGTTCATTAAAATTCCGACCGAATAAAGGCTATGGAATATTATATTTTTTTTACACTAAATGATTTTTTTAGTTAATTATTATATGAATCATTTCGTTAATTATCATATGCATTACGTTGTATGATTGGCGATGAAATTGTACTTTAATATTTTAAATTATATTAGTGAATATATGATTTGTTTAATATGTATAATATTATTTTAACAATTTAATTTTGAAATTGTTTTTAAATTATTTTTGATGATGATGATGATAGTGGTTAACGTCCACCGAGACTAAATTGGTCTATTGGATTTATAATTTTTTTAGTTTTTAATTGTTTGGCTCCTTGTCTTTTTTGGCGAGATTGGTGCTGTAGCTTTTTTTTTTCTTTATGGTCTTCCAACTTCCTTTGTAAGGACTTGCGGTTTGTGCGATAGGCAGGACACACATCCGTGCGAAGAGGCGAGCTGCGGCTAAGGAAAACGAGCGAGCAAGTGATAATGCGCGTGGAGGAGTCTTAGTTGGGCGAGTTTATACCGTGGGGACGAGTTGGCAAGTCACCCACGGGCCGACCTCATAGACTTGCGATGTGGGCAAAGGTTGGTGGGTGGTCCCAGGTGATAGGCGGGCCGACCAACAAAGTTGAACGAGTTTGCAAGTATGGAGGGCGTCGGCTGGACGAGTTGGATGAGTCGGCTGGGTGGCACGACTCGCCCACCCGCCATATATATGGATGGCGCGGTTGGGGAGCAAAGGCATCATCAAGAAAATCGATCAACAAGCATTCGGACGAGTCAAGGGACGAGCTCGAGGTGCGAAGGTGCAGGTTTAAGTGTGGAGGAGCAGGCTTAAGGCGCAGGTCGCACAGAGGCGTATGTGCTCGCCCACCGGGCAGACTACACAAGGTTGAACGGTTCAGTTGGCACGGGTTGACAAGCCGCCCGAAGGCGTGCCCACCCTTCGGTTGGCAGCACCGGTGGAGGGCCGCACGAAGGCGCACCCACCCGTCAGTTGTGACACGGGTGGAGGGTTGCACGAAGGTGCGCCCACTTGTAAGTTGGCAGCACAGGTGGAGGGTGCACGAAGGCGCCCGCGCGTCAGTTAAGAGCGCGGGTGGAGGGTTACACGAAGGCACCCGCCTGCCGGTCAGTTGTGTGCACGGGTGGAAGGCTGCACGAAGGCGCCCGCCCGTCGGTTGGCGAACTCGGGTGGAGGGTGAATGAAGGCACCCACCCGATAGTGCGAAGGCGAGACGGTGAACTCGAGTAGGGGTGAAACGAAGGCGCCTACCTACAGTTGGAGTTTCATGTGAGGCTGCATGGAGGTGTTGCTGGGTGGAAAATTTGGCTAAGTGTGGAATGTAAGAGTGACCACTGTGCAAGGTTTGCATGAAGTGGGCAGCTCGTGGCAAGACACGAAGTCAGAATTTTGGCTAAGTGTAAAACTTGTGGTTTCCAAGGTATACATGTATTTTTATGAAAGATTGAAAATGTATTGAAATCGGGCAAGACTCATATTAAGGGAGTTGTCCCTCCCTTTATACTGTTGCAATTGTGTTGTATATTTATAATTGTTGTGGATAATGAATGTGTATGGGTGTTCATTAGTATAAAGGCTAATAATAATATTTGGTGAAGAAAAATAAAACTAAGTATCGAATGTTAAGGCATAGTTCATGAACATAAGTATTGGTGAAAAGAAAGTGTTTGGTGGTGCTGCACCTCCCTATAAGCAGTTGAAAGACTACCACAGGTGTAGGGGCGTGACAGTTGGTATCAGAGCAGCTGATTTAGGTATAGGGTGTTGAAGCTGCTAAACAGAGCTCACGGTTGGAGCTAGTTCGTGACGAAGTGACAGTGGAAACAGGTACTTGCAGGTGAAGGAAGTTGGTTTCACATACAAGTGAAACAAGAACTGGTTCGGTTTGCAGGGAACTGGTGAAGCTGGTGGATGGTCTATACTAGATCGCAAAGAAGGAAAGAGGAAGCAGAGATGGCAGGTGAAACTCATGTTGTATCAGGTGAATCTAGCCACAATGCGACTGAGGCTTTCATAGAAAGGATACTAGAGAGAATGGAGGAATTGGAATCTTACTGGACTACAAAGATGACTCTGGTCACGAAGGAACTAGAGGCTAATGTGCAGATGAGGGAAGAGCTCGATGAACTCTGGACTCGACATGAGTACACTGATCTTAAGTGTACACAACTTGAAGATGAAGTCAAGGAGATTGGAGAAGCAAGGGATCAAGGTCTGGAAGAGATCTTGAACTTGCAGAAATCTCTTGACGATGCAAGAGATGAGATCACGGTGTTGAAGAAAGCTGTGAGACATAACTTAGGTGGAGGAGTGTCTCATGTGAAAGTTAAGGAACCAGAATCTTACGATGGTACAAGAAGTGCGAAGACTCTTGGTAACTTTTTCTGGGATATGGTGCAATACTTGGAACGCTTGGGTCTACCCAATGATGAGACAAAGGTGAAAGTGGCTGCTCAATTCTTGACAAAAGATGCTAAGATGTGGTGGAGAAGGAGAATGGATTAGATTGCTAATGGTAGTGTTGATGACATTACTTCTTGGGATGATATGAAGAAATCTTTGTAGGCTCATTTCAGTCCTCGGGATGAAATGTGGGAAGCAAGAATGAAGATTAAATTTATTAAGCAAACAGGGAACCTACAGAAATATTAGCGAGAGTTTGTAAGTGCGGTTTTGGAACTTCCTGACATGGCGGAGACGGACAAGGTGTTCAATTTCATTATTCAATTGAAACCTTGGGCACACAATGAAGTGAAGAGGCATAAGATAAAGACACTTGAAGAAGCTTTTACTACTGTGGATCGATTGGTGGAGCATTATGACGAAACTTCTGATGAGAAAAAGAAGAAGTTCGATAAGTGGAAAGAGAAGAAGAAAGATGATGCTTCAAAATTGGATGAGAAGACGAAGACGAAGAAACCATTGAAGTGTTGGATTTGTGTTGAACCACATATGGTGAAGAATTTCCCTTCTAGACCAAAATTGGCCGCTATCGCACAATCTAATATGAAGAAAGAAGAACCTTATGTGGGGATGATGCAGATTCTTGGAGCTACTACTACTATAGAAGTGGTCTCTAGAAGAGATCATGAAAGGAACAGCTTGGATATGTTCGGATGAAGATTGGAGGGATGGAGGTACTCACCATGGTAGATAGTGGAGCTACTCATAACTTCATGAGTGAAGATGTTGCGAGAAGGATTGGGCTGAAATTTGTACCAGTGAAGGCGGTGAATTCTCTTCCTGATTCTGTACTTGGTGTAGCTGAAAGGGTGGACACAACACTAGGTGAGTGGACAAGGAAAGTCGACTTCACTATAGTGCGAATTGATGACTATGAGGTTGTGCTGGGGATGGAATTCTTGAAACAATATGATGCTATGATTGTTCCACATCTGGAGAAGCTGTACATTTACGATGGAAGAGAAGACGTACCCATTGGTGTTCCAACCATTGGTGTGACAAGGCCTGATTGTAAATTGGCAGTGATGCAGATGTAGGATGAGAAGTGCTTGGATGATGTATGTAAGTGATTGTCTACTATCGAGGCAAAGCTTATCGAGCAGTCATTGGTTATTAGGACACTATCTGATAGTATCTTGAATTTGTCAAGAATGCTAGAAGAGGTTGAGGATGATGATGACGAGGATGTTTATGTGAGATCAAATGTCCATGAGGAGGATCGGGTGGCATATTTGTAGAGGATGGAGATAGAGGATCCTGACAGATGGATTGAGCTTATTAGTGAGGGTGAGCCTTCAGGCTCTACTCCCTCTACATCTTCTTAGATGACATAGAAGATGGGGCTCATTGTTAGCTGCTCATGGCAGTGAGTCCTTTTAAACAGGTTGAGTAGGTATGATAGATGGTGCAGGAAAGGGTCGGCACTAGCATCATGACATGTCGTAGATGGGATGGAGTTTCCATGGACCTGAGCATGGGTGAGATTCTTGGTGACTCCAGGATGTGGCAGAGTCTGAGAAAGACTGGTGTAGGCATAAGGATGTGCATTCTTATGGTTTGAGCATGACAGTTGGACTGATCACCTGACTAGTTCGAATCATGAGGTCCAGAAGTGTGCAGAGAGATGTTGGCATTATGTTGGAGTATCTGATGACAGTTCACAGGATGGGATGACACATGATGGAGACAGTTGTTTTACATATGTTGCAAGGATGTTTGCAGTGTATGGACTGGTTGATATCATGGACCGAGGATGAGATGATTATCTTGATGAGATGATGATCTTGGTGGTAGGATGGTTACCGAGATGGTATATTGTCGAGGATGACAATGACTTCAGGTGGAGGAGGATGTAATGACTTGCGGTCCGTGCGACGGGCAGGACACACATCCATGTGAAGAGGCGAGCTGTGGCTAAGACAAACGAGTAAGCAAGTGATAATGCACGTGGAGGAGTCTTAGTTGGGCGAGTTTATGCAGTGGGGATGAGTTGGCGAGTCACCCATGGGCCAACCTCATAGACTTGCGATGTGGGCGAAGGTTAGTGGGTGGTCCCGGGTGATAAGCGGGCTGTTGGGTCCCTATAATACTAGTGATTACCCCATTACTATTATAGTTGTATCCCTTATTAATATTGTTGTGCCCCTATTGTCCCCATATTGTTATTACTGTGCCCCATAGAATCCCTCTATTTTTATTTTTGTGGCTTTATATTATTATTGTTAGGTCGGCTGGGTTATATTGTACTCCTTAGACTCCTATATATAGAAAGGAGGTTTTGTCACTTGAATCATCCAAGAATTGTTCATTTATGTAATGTAAAGGAGGTTTCCTCCTCGAAGAGGCTGAATTCTAAGGTGTTCATCTATCTTTTCTATCTTTTTGTGAGCTGGTTTCATAACATTTGGTATGAGAGCTTTGGAATCTAGGGTTTCGCTGCTCCAAATAGGTCATCGTGGCATTTTCGCTATAACTTTTTTTATGCGACATTTCAGAAGCTTAAAAAAAAAATCCATTTGAGAAGACATCTCGCTTAACCTCAGGTCCAAATTTCAAAGCTTTTTGCGCTATATTTGTGGAGATATGATCTAAGGAAGTTGGTCTTTTTGCAGACTCCTGAATTACAGTCCAAATAGGTGGCCCAGGGAAAACCGTCATAACTTTCACTCTGGGCATCGGATTGAAATTTCGTAAGAAGGTACAGAAAGAGGACGTATTGTAGTTTCTTGTATATATTTTTCAGAGCCAAAGGTAGAAATAGTGACTTGTGGAATGTCGTACAAGTTCGCTCTACTGAACTAGTCTATAATCAAGTCATTGTGGGAGATTTCGCATAACTCTTCCTAGGAGAATCCAATTTGGATCAGACTGATGGAATTGGAAAGAGGACAAAGAGGGCTACTGCAAGTCGCAATTTCAGAACTGGATGATCGGAAAGTACAGAGATATATCAGCGGCAGTATCGAGCTCCTACAAAGTGAAAAAAGGTGTGTAGATTTTTTTAAATTTTTGCTTAAGCTTGGTTTGAAAAAATTATTTTGAAGGAATTCAAAGGCTATAGTAGAGAATTATTATCAGTAACTGGTGCCCTGAGGAAAGAAAATAAAAAAACCTAGTAAGCAACCTAAAAGCTCTAGCATGACTCATGAAGAAGAGGAAGAAATACTACATGATATATCAAAATTACAAGACCATGTGAAACAAGTGTAACTCTCACAAAAGCTAACAGAAGCTAAAATAAATGGCGTGGAATCTAAGATAAAGGGCATGGAAGCTAAGATGAATGGCGTGGAAGCTAAGATGGACGATTTGAAGAAATATTTCAAGACAGACATGGCAGATTTGAAGATAGATTTGAAGACAGACATGACAAATTTGAAGACAAATTTGACAAATTTTCTACATGAAATACTTACTAATGGTGAAAAGGTAGTAAAGGAAACTCATGATGCGAACAAAAGAAATTTTAATCATGATTTCATAGACTCTAATGTGGGATCAAAGACCCACCATATTCCAAAAATCGATATGAGGAAGTTTGATGGCAAGGATCCCGCAACATGGATATTACAAATGGAGCAATTTTTCGGTAATTATAATGTGGAGAAGACACAAAATGTATGTATTGCAACTTTATATTTGGAACCAAATCATTTTGTATGGTATCAATGGCTTTCCTCTCGTAAAAAAATTATCACTTGGGCAATTTTTATGGAAGAATTGACAGCACATTATGAGGATACAAAAAGCAACACTATTTTTAGCCAATTGATAAGTCTCAAACAAAAGGGTTCAATAATGGAGCACATTGACGAGTTCCAAAAATTGAATATAAGGGTAAAAAATATTCAAGAGGAGCATAGGATTGATGTGTTCATAGGGAGTTTAAAGGATAATATCCAACATGATGTTCGCCTTTGGGAACCTATTTCATTAGAGAAGCCATTCAGGTTAGCAAGAAAACTGGAAAGCAAAATTATGGCAACCAGGAAGCATACCACTCACAACTATAAAGATGGAAGTGTTGTTGCCCCTAGTCTTCCACAACCTATAAGGTTGACACCACAAAAATTGGAAGAAAAAAGAGCAAAGGGCTTTGTTATAGTTGTGATACCAAATATACTAAAGGTCATAAGTGTGCTGAGAAGAAATTATTCTACATAGATTGTGAAGAGGAAGAATAAAAGGAGCAAGAAAGTTCGAAAGAAGAGGATATACTCTAGGAACAAAGCCTAGATAAAGAAGAAATGAATCCAACCATATCTTGTAATGCATTGGCAGGAATTACCACTCCTCAAACCATCAAGATAAAAGGACAAATCAAGAAGAAAAAGGTAATAGTGTTGATTGATTCAGGAAATACCCACAATTTTATTCATTGTAAGGTAAAAAAAGAATTGAATTGCTTCTTATGTCCAGCACCAGAGTGTCAAGTGATGATTGCAAATGGAGGAACAATAAATTTCTCAGGAAGTGCCATAATATCAAGCTATCCATGGGAGAATATGTATTGACTAGCCTAATGCTTTCCATTCCAATGGGAGGTGCTAATGTTGTACTAGGAGTCCAATGGCTACAATCCTTGGGTACAATAGCTTTTAATTTTCAAGAAATTTTCATGAAATTTCCTGTGGAAGGAAAGGAAGTGGAATTAAGGGGTATTGTAGGGAAACCAGGAAAGATACTCAGCTCTAATGGTATGACAAAGCTTATAAAAAAGGAACAAAGAGGTGTAATTGCATAATTATGTTTGCTAGAAGTTTCCACATTGGAACCATCTATTTCTCCAGATCTCCAAAAAGTCTTGGACAATCATTCCAAGGTATTTGAGACTCCCAAAGGTCTCCCACCTATTCGTGATCATGATCAGGCTTGGTGGGCTCCAGTATTGTAGCAATAATGTTGCAACTCCTAAGACTCCCTTCTTTACTCTTATCAACTTGGTAGTTCGTAACAAACTTGGAAGTGATGGTGTTGTATGCACAATTACTAGCTCTTGCCGCAACTGTCACTTGGTCAGCTAGCACGAGTCTGCTAGAAGCTTAAGCCAACTTCTATGACCTTTGAGAAGAAGCCTTTTAACTGATGGATGGGATCTAACTCAAAGGAGGCTAATCTGCTTGCAGAAAGAAACCGAAAAGTTGAACGGAGATGCAAACCCTAGTAAACCCTAATTTTACTAGCTAGTCAGGTACTGATGCAAGAAAGAGGAAGAAAGCTACTGAGAGAGATGCCATTGACTTCTAAGAAGGTGAGGTGCATGTGTCTAAGATAATTCTACAGTAGAATCTAAAAAGAAAACACATTTTGTATTTTTGAGTAAAGTGTCAGAATTATCACGCATGTGCTTTAACTGGTTTTTGATTGTGCAGAGGTGGATTGGCGAGAGGAAATGCTTTCAGGAGGTTGGAAAGGTTAGAAGAGGGCCTAAGGGTCTCTAGCACCCTTCCAGAGAGTTTCACAGAGTTTGGCTATCAAGAAACTACTTTCGTGAGCTTCTACAGGAAGTCTGCAGGGGTTCTACAAGATGTTCAGAAATGGGATTTTGGAGGGTTGATGGAGGAAGAAAGGTGAAGAAGTGGGTATGGAGGTGAGATGAGGGTGTGTGACAGTCTAGGACTTGGTGGATGGAGTTGAGGAGTGATGAGGATGGTTGGATTTGTTCAAGGAGGAGTATAGCAATGTTGCACAAAAATTAGGGCTACACGAGCGAATGTGGCAAATGTGAGGCAAGAACCCGAGTTAGGGGATGGAGAAAATGGAATTGATAGGTTACGGGTAGATGGAGAGGTATTACAGGTTCTCTACAATTTATTTCTCAAACTGAACAAACAACGACTTGGAAAACCAATGACCTAGCTACTTCACTGTAATCTGACCTAAGTAACAGCAAAGGAAATGAACAAAAGTTTATTTGCAACGAAATCGCGTGAAATAGCTATGCAAACTAAGCAATCATGAACTTGAACACGTAAACCACAACTGGTATCAACTTCTGCAAATGAGAATCTAACACTAATAATTGCATGGTGAAGCAAAGACAGTGTTTTTGTTGGCAGTAAGGTCACGTTTGTCCCAGCTCACGATCCCTATGAGGGAGAGGTAAGATTTGAGGTGCTTGATAGCCTTTTTCTGAAGATCTTCCCTGTTATTAACCTATCAACTCAATATGAACATGAAAATCCTTTCTAATCATCAACAATGACCTAGGTAACCAACAAGATTTTAATCTACTTAACAGAAATTATTTTGCAAAGACATAAAAATCAAATAACAGTACACAAAGGAAGCCTTGGCACTTGGGTTGGGCCCAACCCCAAGAGCTATAGGCTCCGAAGAAAAGCTCAGAACTAATGCCAAATAAATCTACTTTTCATTACTAAAAAATAACCATGTCGCAAGAAAGTTATACAGTAGCAGCTACAAAAATGAGCTGAAAGACTAACAACACTATAGTGCAAAATACAACTGCTCAAAAAGTAACCTATGAAGGCTGGAAGCCTTCCTATTTATGCACTACGAGGGTCTTCAATAGCCCTCCTTAACTCAAGGGGCTTGGCTGTTCAAACTGCCAGTAAACAGTTACTTTTCACAAAATTTCTCGGTTGCCTTTGGGATTCATTTTTATGGCCTGCTAAACTCCGAGCTAAGGGTAGAGATTTCTAGGAAGGGACCATTTAAGGCAGGAGACACCCTTCCTACGAATCCTCACCCTTTTTCCTTCATGCTTGGCTGTCATCTGGCTCATAATTGCTTGGCCTTGTTCCAAAATTTGTCCAAAAACCTGAAATAAACACGTATTAGCCTTCTTGGTAAAGTGACCTTCCTCATTCGTTCAACTAACATAAATATACTCAAAAACATGCAGAAACTATGAAAAATGGTGGATTGACGAAGAACAATTAGGCAAAATGAGCCCAATAAGTTACCCAATTCCGGGGCTCATCATCAGCCCCCTGCTAAATGGATTGTTCATCCTCTGAGCAACTAATCCAGCTCCTCATCCTTGATTGCCTTGACCACCTCTCTCACATCCCAGGCCTCCGAGGTGATATCTTCTTCATGGTCATGAAATCCGGCCTTTCTTTCCACTTCTTCCAACTGCATGTGTTCCTCCTCTTCTTTATCTCCTTCCAGCAGCCCCAAAAGCGAGGGAGGACTAAACTTGAGGCCGATCTAGTTGGCCTGAAGATTCTACATGGACTGTTTGTAGAGGAGTACTCTTGCCAAGGCCTCCCTTGTGCTTGTTGGGGAGTGGTATTCTCTTATTTTTAGGTTGTGGAACAGTGTGTTCCACCTTCGTGTGCAAGCATGAACACAGTTCTCCCCCAACATGCTCTCCATGTCCTTAAAATGGGCTATGGCTTGAGCTTGTCGTTCCATGTAATCTGGTAGGGCCTGAGAGTCATTGGCCAAGTGTTGGTGGGTGGATATTAATGTTGAGGGATCCTCCGGCTCTGCTCTGATCAATAGTGGTTCCTTTAGTTCCCTGTCCATAACATTTTAGACCTCTGCTGCTCTCTTTTCTTCATGATTTAGCCAAGAGGCCATGGCCATAAGTTGCACGTCTCCTACCGCAGCATTGGGATCCCACAAATTCATGCTGGGAAGGGCCAAATTGTGTAGGTAGAACTCTGATAATTTGGCCTTGTCCTCTGATCAGCTGCTGTCACATAAAGCCATGAATTGATGGTAGTTTTGAAATGGAGTGATGCCCTTTTGGGCCAAGGTGTTAATTTGAAACTACAACCACTAATCCTTAAGGTATAGGGCGTATGATTTGGCAAGTTGCCTACATAGTAGAGCTACCATTGCCTAGCTGGCCATGTAGGCCAGTTGGGCCTCCTTTTCTTTCACCTGTTGTTTTAGACACTGTATCTCCTATGCTACTTGCCATTCCTTCTCCTGTAGCTATCTAGTTAGTGCCTCAATTTCAGTCTGCAACCCATATCTTCTCTACTGTTCATCAGGGGTTTCTTTGTCTGTTGTGGGCTCCTCCTATTGCCACTGTTCTCCCAAGGTGTGGGGCCTGTCATCCTTATAGTGTCCCTGTAACTGTAGTTGTTGTTTAAGCAGCTCGTTTTCTTCCTATAGATTGGCCTGCTGGCTACTTTTCACATGCCATACCATAGCCAATTCCTTTCTTGCCTCCTTGAGTTGTTCCTCCAGGGGACCTATATCTACCACACCCTTGGACTTGGTGATCTTCATCCAAGTGTGGGTCCTCACTCTCTCTTCTTCTAGTGCAAAGAAAAGTGGCACTGTGAATTTTTTGGGAATGATATTTCGGCATCTAACAGGTTATAGTAGGAGCCCAAGCTGGGCTAGGGGCTTGGTTCCATAATGTTCTCAGCCTTTTCCTTCTCTTATGATGATTTAGCTACCTTTTCTTCCAATTCTCCGGTCTCCTTTAGCCTAGACAGTGCTTCCTGTAGAACTGTCTCAACATCCTGTAGAGAGGTCTTTGTGTCCATCATTTTAATCTTTTCTCTCCAAGTGGACGTTTTTGGGCTTCCTCGTTCATAGGTGATGGATGCCTTTGAGGGAGACCTTTCCTTTTGTTTAGCTGGGGTGTCCACAATCGTAATTGGCTCTTTTGACTGTGGCTGGGGTCTACCAGTTTTTATCCGTATGCTCCTTCTTGCCTTAAAATACATGGAAGGCTCCCTTTTCCACTTCCCTTTTTGCTTTGGAGATGTGCTTAAGGCAGCCAATATAGCTGCTGCCTCCCTGGCTAAAATCTCAGGTGATTTCTCCTTTTGTTGCTTTGTTTCCATGCTTCCTGTAGAAAGTCCCGTGTCATTTGTTTTCATGCTTCCTATAGAAACTTTTTCGGTCTGCTTGGCTGGATGTGCCTTTCCTTTTAATTTCTATGTGGTTGCCTTGTTTGTGCCCTCCTTTGTTTGGACTTTTTCAATCCTCTTTGCTCTACTCTGCAATCGTTTCTCCCTGGGTGTTTGTGCCATTGTTCCTCACACGGTTTTAGGCTCTGTAGCTTGGCCTTTTCCTCGTTTCTCTTCTTGTTCTTTCTGTGGTGGTCTGTTTTGTGTTTCTTTACCACTAGATTTCTCTCCTACCTCAGTGTGTTCCCTTTCTTCACTACTGGATGAGGTGAGTTCCTTGGCCAGAATTTGAATATCGTCATCTCTGGACATGTTGCGGAAAATCTCCCAGGAGAGGGGGACAGTGTAGGTGTGGAGGGCATCTTCCACTAAAAGGTTGATGAGCCCATGATGGGCTAACTGATCCGGTGTCCCTTCCTTCAATTTTGTGCCACACTCGATTAATGATTGCAGAAGAAAATAAGGGATGCTCAACTTCTTTTCTGGAGGTAAATCCATCTCATGTCTGAGTTCACTCAACAACCTGAAATGATAGTCGTAGACAATACTGAATCGCCCCTCACAGGTAAGGTATTTCATGATTTGGAGACTAACTTCACTCCAAAAGGATGTAAGTTGGCTCTCTGGACCCCGTTCTTATCTTCTTCGAAATGTTCCTCAGGTAGGAAGAATTCTTTCTTGGCTTTCTGGCCCAGTGCCCTCTCCTCTTTGCTCCAGGGTATCCGTAATGGCAGAGTAGTAACTTGACTAATGAGTTCAGAGGTAAGCTTTAGGGTAAACCCTTTGAAGTTTACTGTGGCCTGTGCCTTTGATTTAGGTTGCAGGGACATTAAGAATTCCTCCGTGTTATCGGGAAAACTAGTGTCTATACAGAACTGATAGTCCCACTAAGGGTGATAGCTACCTTAGAAACAAACACACTAAAACCACTTTCATTTTCCTTTATAGTAAATAGATGAGAGAAGAATAAAGGAGACCAACCTCAGTCCTGCGCTTGGTTCCTTGCTTGATTCCTCTCCCTTCTGATAGTCCTTTGCTACTTGCTTCCTTGTGTACCCAACTTCAAGGAGTACCTGTAGAATCAAAGCAGCATAACACTTTACGAGAATATAGATCTATTATCATAAGCAATATAGGATCAGATGTATATTAACTACACAAATGCATAAAACATCAATCACACAAGCATGTGGAGGAAAACTTGAATAGCTGTATTAATAATCAAGAAAGAGCAAAGAGGATTACAACCAATTGTTCTGACCTAGCATCATCCTCTCAGCAAGAAGCCCTTATTCACCTCATGAAAAGCTTAGACCACCCAACACTATGATATTGCACCAAGAAATCAACAACACTTCCTTACAAGATACAAAATTCCAACCTCTGGATCTCTGGGATGAGGGATCCATATATAGATGTTTGCAAAGGGGGGTGAGTTAGCTTTTGAGATTTGATTAGTGTCTTCTCTCTGATAGTTCTTGATTCCACTTGGAGATTGATGATCTCTTACTCATCCCTGGTCGAATTCAGAGAGGCAACTGTCACAGGAGAAGTTTATGGAAGATTCCATGCTCCTCCACCTTGCAGATTGACCCTGCCATTTGTCCCTTCTCGCCCATCGTACCCCATAGAAGGGATTTTTGACATGCATCGCACCTATTGTGTGTGTTCAGGTGGGATGCAATGCACTTTGCCTATGGAGCAGGTGAAATGGTCCAGTTTTGACCAGTTCTGAGTAGATTTTCATGGAAAACTTCTGGGAGAAGATGTAATCAGTTGACCTTGTTCTTTTAGGGGTCGGAACAACATTTTTAGGGACTTAAGAGCCCTTAGTTTATGTAAATTTATGATTGGGGTTGCAGTGCCCAAAAATGTCTATAACAGTTGCCCCCTAAAGCATGAGGTCGTTAATTTGTTGATGTCGGGTGAAATGCTTTATCATGAGGATCTGAAGTTCTTTCAAGCTGGAAGGAGACCTGTAATAAGATACAATACAATACATTATCTTCATAATATTTTCATGATCTAGCCGAGGCGGGCATTCCCATGCTCAGCTTTATAAATTCATTTTCATGTACATAAGACAGACAATCGTTTGAGTGTATATTGATGATTCTGGTAGAGCCATCATCCCTTAGATTAGATGATTATATGTGTAGAAATGATGTACATTTGATGTCATTATTTTCCCGAATATATATTGCAGCTCAGATGGATGAAACTAGATCTAGGGTCTTCAATCTCGTTCGATCTTCACTCAAAGTACAAGTTGATCCATGTGAGAGATGTTCTGGAGTCGAACATGGAAATCCATTGCCTGGTTACTAGCCAATGATGTAAGCCATTAATAGGTGCGAGAGGAATCACCAATAATGGTGATGACCCTCAAGGTACTACAGTACAATTCACGTGGTGTGAATAAAGGACTTGGCATCGAACACCACACAAAATCTTTCGGTCGAAGGCCATTGATGTAAACCTGTCGCTGGAAGTGAGAAACTTGCCATTGGGGCATGCAAGCTTCAAAGTACTGAAAGGGTTGTTCCTAGATCGACTTCTTGGATAATGAGCTGATGTCGAAAAGAAGCGATCCCTCATAGGAGGGCCTTAGGGAATCCCACATCAATGACACGGAAGGGAGCAAATGATTTAATGGAGGTGAACACGATCTAGTGATATAAGGTTTAGGGTGGCGGTCATGAAAGAATGGAGCGTTGATCAGGTGCTCATGTCCTAAGTGTCGTAAAATGCTCAAAATTTAAAATGCTTAGAACTGGTTCAAAGTGGAACGACTAGAAAGTGCTCATCCTCTTGATTTCGGCGCCGTGAACGGTTCGAAAAACGGTCGCCGTATGAGAAAGTTATGGAAAAAAGAAGAATTTCTCAGTAACATTGAAATTTTGAATTTTAAAAAAAAATTAAAAAAAAAAGAATATTCCACAGAATATTCCTTGGAATATTTTGGGGAATATTCCTTTTGGGCAGCGAATCAGAAGCTGCCACGTGGCAGGCCCGGAGGGCGCCACGTGGCCTTAGGTGATGTCAGCAAGGGTATGTGCATATGGTTTAAAAATTTTGGGAGTTTCGTGGTTTGAACACACGACCTACGTTACAACACTCCCACGCCTTACCATTAGGCCACGATAGCAATTCTTATTATATGGGCAGAAAAAACATTATTTGAAGTTTAAAATGACTTTGGGCGGGGCCCGAAGGGGGCCAGCCCCCATACCATGCGACCTCGAGCCCAGAACCTAGGGCTTAAGCCCCAACCGCCAGCACAATTAAACAGTCAATGCGCAATTCGAGGTAAACTCAAAACCACCGGGAACCGTTCACATGCACATTAAAGATCGACAGTTAAATCCGACAGTCAGGTCAGGATTTAGCGGAGATTTTGGCGGAGCGCCCCAAATTTGGCAGCCGCTCCATATTTGGCGGGCCTATCTGGCTGTAACTACAGTTAGCTGGAGTTTTTTTAGGCAAAACTAGAGGGAATCTTTAATTGGCCATAACTTTGGCTAGGAAAGGCGGTTTTGGACGAATTGTTTTTTGATTTTGGGTATTTTCGACCTTCTGAAGCCATTGGTGTAGGTATTACAACCATCTGAGGTCATTTGTAGAGGTTTTTGAGCCATGGAATTTCTGGGAGCCACTAGGGCCCAGTATTGGGAGAACTGTATAGGGTTGCAGGTATCCATTGGAGTTGAACCAGTAGTCAATATTGAAGGATTCAAGTGTTCTAAATCCATTTTTACCATCTGTTCCACCTGTAGATGCTTCTATTCAATTGTATATTCAATTTGAGCATTTAATTAAAACAAGGACAGGTCCATTTGGGAACTTTGGACCCAGCAGACGTAGCCCAAGAGGGGTGAACTGCTTTATCAACTTCTTTTGCATCTGTGGTTGATTTATTTTGTAGAAAAAATTTGTTTTTGTGTGTTAAACAGTAAAAGGAAATAAATCTGCTATGCTTAAATGGGTCATGAACAGCTGAAAATTTCAT
The DNA here is from genome assembly GCA_031772625.1 of Pinus tabuliformis. NCBI lineage: Eukaryota > Viridiplantae > Streptophyta > Pinopsida > Pinales > Pinaceae > Pinus > Pinus tabuliformis. The sequence goes on along the minus strand of CM062806.1, from coordinate 416,439,411 downwards.
TTGTTTTCTTTCTGCAAGACATAGACATCTTTTAAATATGTATATATCTGAATTGAATACCTTGCAAACCATTTACAAGTAGTTTCAAATTCAGATCAAGTTGGTATCAAAGCGTCAAAAAGTGGAAACACTATTTGATGGGCAAAGAAATTGTTATACATACCGACCATCAGCCCTTACAATACTTGCAATCACAAAGCAAGTTACAATAGTCACGACACTTCAGATGGATGGGCTTCTTGCAACAATTCCATCTGGTAATAAGGTACAAGAAAGGTACTCTAAATAAAGTTGTTGATATGCTTTCAAGGCCTATTATTGGTGATGTTACTTTACTTAAGAATGATTCCATGGTACATGATAGTTACATAGAACAATATGCATCTGATGATGACTTTAAAGATGTGTATGCTAACTTGAGTAAAGGGAATCATGTAGAAGAAAATGACTATCACATGCTTAACAATTTGCTGTTTCATTTGGGCAAGTTGTGTATACCACAGGGGGAGAGAATAAATGTCATAAGAGAAGCTCATTCTTCTCTTATTGCTGGCCATTTTGGGGTAAGCAAAACAGTTGCACATCTACAGAGGTATTGCTATTGGCCTCGCATGGTAGATTCTGTTTCAAGGTTCATAAGAGGATGTTCATTATGTGCTACAAGCAAGCCTAGTAATAGGAAGCTTGGTTTGTATACTCCTTTGCCGATACCTTCTAGACCATGGGAGAGCATCTCTATGGATTTTGTAGGAGGTTTGCCAAAATCTAGAAAGCATCATGATTATTTATATGTAGTAGTTGATCGTTTCAGCAAAATGTGTATACTTATGCCTTGTAAGAAAACTATAACTGCTGAACAAACTGCTGAATTATTTTTTCATCATGTATGGATTCACTTTGGTTTGCCTACTTCCATTATTAGTGACAGAGATTCCAAATTTGTGGGGAATTTTTGGTCCAACCTATGGGAGATGATGGACACAAAGTTGAAGAAAAGTACTGCTTTCCATCCGCAAACAGATGGACAAATAGAAGTTGTGAACAGAACCATTGTGCACCTCTTGAGAGGATATTGCAGCAAGCATCCCAAGCTGTGGGATGAACATTTGCATTACATACAACATGCTTACAATCGTGCCAAGCACTCTTCCACAAACACCTCACCGTTTGAAGCTTGTTTTGGTTACTTGCCAAAATCACCTCTTGATTTCATTCTTGAGAAAGATGTTGCCATTGAGGGACATAGTGATATTGACAAAGCTCGTTCATTCATTGAAATAATTCAGCAAATACATCAGAAAATTCAAGAACAACTTGAGAAGAGTCAAGGCAAGTACAAGGAAAGACACGACAAGCATAGAGTTGATCACAAGTTTCAAGAAGGGGATGAGGTATGGCTGTACATTAGTAAGGAAAGGATGCAAGGAGAAGGTAAAAAGTTGAAGCCTATTCGTTATGGTCCATTCAAAATCCTCAAGAAGGTTGGAAATAATGCTTTTCAATTAGATTTGCCTTCCTACATGCAAATGTATTCTGTTGTCAATGTGGAGAACTTACGTTTTTATGAACCTCCTTTGATTTATGATCATGAAAGTGTTGTTCAACTGCCATCTATAGAAGATTTCTCGCCAGAATTCTTAGATGAGCTGAAAGAAGATACAATCCTTGACAGAAGGACACGCACTTCAAGGAGGGGCAGTGTAGATTATGTTCGGGTTGGTTTCAAAGGCAGCAAACCGAACAAGGAAAAGTGGATGGAGGTGGACAGAGTGAGGGAGCTGTACCCTCACCTCTTTAACAGGTAGTTGAAGGCTTGTGGGGTCCAAAAGCTTCCCAATGGGGAGGCGTGATCATGTGCTCATGTCCTAAGTGTCGTAAAATGCTCAAAATTTAAAATGCTCAGAACTGGTTCAAAGTGGAACGACTAGAAAGTGCTCGTCCTCCTGATTTCTACGCCGTGAATAGATCGAAAAATGGTCACCGTATGAGAAAGTTATGGCAAAATGAAGAATTTCTCAGTAACATTGAAATTTTGAATTTTTCAAAAAAATAAAAAAAAAAGAATATTCCACAGAATATTCCTTGGAATATTCTAGGGAATATTCTTTTTGGGCAGCGAATCAGAAGTTGCCACGTGGCAGGCCCGGAGGGCGCCATGTGGACCTAGGTGACGTCAGCATGGGTATGTGCATATGGTTTAAAAATTTTGGGAGTTCCGTGGTTTGAACACATGACCTACGTTACAACACTCCCACGCCTTACCGTTAGGCCACGGTAGCAGTTCTTATTATATGGGCAGAAAAAAAATTATTTGAAGTTTAAAATGACTTTGGGCGGGGCCCAAAGGGGCTAGCCCCCATACCATGCGACCTCGGGCCTAGAACCTAGGGCTTAAGCCCCAACCGCCAGCACAATTAAACAGTTAGCACGCAATCCGAGGTAAACCCAAAACCGCCGGGAACCGTTCACATGCACATTAAAGATCGACAGTTAAATCCGGCGGTCAGGTCAGGATTTGGCGGAGATTTTGGCGGAGCACGCCAAATTTGGCGGCCGCTCCATATTTGGCGGGCCTATCTGGCTGTAACTACAGTTAGCTGGAGTTTTTTTAGGCAAAACTGCAGGGAATCTTTAATTGGCCATAACTTTGGCTAGGAAAGGCGGTTTTGAACAAATTGTTTTTTGATTTTGGGTATTTTCAACCTTCTGAAGCCATTGGTGCAGGTCTTACAGCCATCTGAGGTCATTTGCAGAGGTTTTGGATCCATGGAAGGTCTGGGAGCCACAAGGGCCCAGTATTGGGAGAACTGTATAGGGTTGCAGGTATCCATTGGAGTTGAACCAGTAGTCAATCCTAAAGGATTCAAGTGTTATGAATCCGTTTTTACCATCTGTTCCACCTATAGATGCTTCTATTCAGCTGTATATTCAATTTGAGAATTTAATTAAAACAAGGACAGGCCCATTTGGGAGCTTTGGACCCAGCAGACGTAGCCCAGGAGGGGTGAACTGCTTTATCAACTTCTTTTGCATCTGTGGTTGATTTATTTTGCAGAACAAATTCGTTTTAGTGTGTTAAACAGTAAAAGGAAATAAATCTGCTATGCTTAAATGGGTCATGAACAGATGAAAATTTCATTTGTTTTCTTTCTGCAAGACATGGACATCTTTTAAATATGTATATATCTGAATTGAATACCTTGCAAACCATTTACAAGTAGTTTCAAATTCAGATCAAGCGTAGATGTATTGCAGTGGGTGAGACACAGGTGAATTCTCTGAGTGACTTCTCTTGAACATATAGGTGACACTGACATGATGGATTGGTAGCGTTACCCCAAATGTGGATGGTGCAACGGAACCATGGTGATGTGACCAGTGAATGGAACAACCCAACCTGACTCGGATGTGGAGCGAAAGTGTCATGTTCAAGAGCGACTTGCTACCAACAAAGTTTCTTCAAGTTTTCTACCCAATTTTTCGCCAATCATTGCTGACCAGTACCTCTTTATTTTTGTCAAGCTTGAGGAGGATAACATATGCTTGTTCTATAATTTTCCCTTCGGGCAAACCCATCACTATGTTTTAACGAGCCTAGCGATAATGAAACTCGTTCTTGTCTGTTATGGACAAGTTTGTCGCTATTAGGTTTAACGAGTTTAACGACAAAGATAACTCGGTCCTTTTCAATTTTAGAGAGTCTGAAAAGGACGTAAAGGAAACTCCAAAAATCCTTTTTCGTCGTCTAATCCCTTAAGTCCGAAAAAGTATAAAATAATACAGAAGGGATGAATTTTCGGTACTTTTAACGAGCCGAAAAAAACAAGCGCTCGATCTTTTTGTGTAATAATCCCTCAGGTCCAAAAAGATTAATATCTAAAGGAGGGGTAGCACTTCTGGTCACTTTAACGAGCTGGAGAGGCCAATGGCTTGGCAATCTTTTCATATTTTATGAGTCAGTTGAAAAGAGATTAAAGGAGACTCGTCTTTGAGGAACGAATGATAAATTCGGGTAACAACTGATTCCAGGTAAGGTTTGGAATTTTCCAATCATGGCAGCATTACAAGGATGGATAATAGGATCACTCTTTGCAGCTATTCCTCAAAAGGGGTAAACAATCAAATGGAGGTGAATGATCAGCCAATACAGAGTGGAGGTAATGATGAGAACACAACCAAGGCTTTAAAGGCTGAAGTACTACATTCACGATGGTTATTTACCTGTTCATTTTTTAATGAGCTTAAACGTGGGGAGAAACACTTGCTCATGACTTATGTTTATTTTTTAACGAGCTTGAACTATGCACTAAAACTGCTCGATTGAGTGGTCATTGAGTTCTTGATTTTACCATTAATAACTTTTGTTCCTTCAAAGATTGTACTGCATGATCAATTTCTTCATCAAACTAGTTAGAAATGAACAATATATGTTTGAAAAATGAGTTAAGACACTAATATTTTACTTGGATTACGTAAAAAGTAATTAAAAAGTGCTTTTACCTCTCATTTTACCATTTCATTTTGACTTTGGTTTGTTGGAGCTTTGGAGGTGCTTTCCCCCTTTGATTTTCACCAGCTGATTTCGGGAGATTCTGTGGACGATTCTTGGCGCTGTCTGGACCAGGTAGGAGCTAAACCTGAGCTCTTTCATTTCATCCTTTCCATTTTACATTCTGAGCCTGATTTCTGGTTTTTTTGAGCCCCAGGGGTTTGAAAAACTCGCATTGGCTCCATCACACCCTTTCTATATTGAAAGGTGCGTTGCATGTTGACCTGTCTACTGGGCAGTTAGCATGCAACGCACCCAGAACACTGCTAGGGTGCGATGGGCACAAGGAGGGAAATCTGTGCCCAGTTTTTAATGGAAATTCTTTTCCTGTTTTTCACCAAATCAGGATCTAACTCTTCTCTTGTTTGTTTTCAGAGATTCATTGGAGCAAAATGCCTGTTACATGGCGATAACGTGAGCATGAAGAAGAGGACATGCTTGCTTTACATGATCCGGTTACAGTAACTGCATTGCAAAATTGTGGCTTGCTCAATTTTTCTGTATTTCTAGCACAAGGCAACAAATCAACTTGTTGCAATATTTGCTTGATGCATGGGATCTTACCAGCTAGGTGTTCCAGATTAGGGGCAAATCTATCCCCTTGACTGTTGTAGACATCTATTTTTTGACCGGCTTATCAAGGCGGGGTGCCCCTATCTCATTGTCAGGTTCGGCTCGTTGGGGTGAATCTGTGAGAGATTACATTTGCAGGTATTGCAGAGAGGGATCTCAGCCGAGTAAAGACAGCAAGATCAACATCCGAGATGTCACTGACAGGTCCTTGAGGACCATTCTATACACTTTTGGTAGGATGGCTGGTAGTGTGGCCCTTCATGTGGCCAATCGATCTTATATGCAGTACACCTTAGAATGCCTTGAACCGAAGGTGTTCAACTAGTGTGATGCAGTACTCCTTGTGATGAAAGAACAATTGACCAAGGTGAAAAACGGAAGATTGAAGAACTTTGGGTATGGTTCCATTTTGACCGCTTTTGCCTTGGAAAATATCTCGCTGATGCAGCCGCAGTATATTTCATTGGTTTACCTCCACCGACTGAGACACGGATGCACAGATGGGTTGACCATATGTCCAAACATGCTGGTCAATCTCAGATTTCCTTTTCTGATACCTTCTTCAAGTGGTTTGGTCGTCAGGTGATGGTTTATTCTGAGTATCCATATGCTGGTATGGATTTCCGGGGTGACCCGGATTTGGTATTGCCGACTGGCGAGCAGTGGGGCGCCATTGGTAAAATTTTGACCATATCTTTGTTTATAGTTTCTCTTTATAATGTTCTTGTGCTTTATTCTATCAAGACTAATCAAAACTCATGTGCTCATGCAGATGTTGGACTAGTGCGGCCAGCAGTACGCCTGAGAGTGCCAGCTGCCATTCCAGCAGGAAAAGCGGTGGGAAGGGCTATCCTTCGCGACCTCAATGTGGCCGAGACTCTTTCAGCATTACAGGATCAGGTCGAGGGCCTCACTCTTGGTATTCCAGATGTGAGGACTGACGAGCTTCCTCTGAGGTTGCAGCGACATACTACTGGTGTGCCAAGTCAATGGACTAGGCTTTTATGCATGATTGCATAGGCAGTGACTTGTTATCACCAGCATCATTAGACTAGGGTTCCCCCTAGAGTTTTGAGTTTTGGGTCATTTGACCACTTTTTGTCTTGGTTACAGAACATTACATGTAAACCATTAACAATTATATATTTATTTTTGATTTTCAGAGTTTTATTTTGGTTAAGTTACATGATCCTGATGCAAGTATTGATGAAATGCTTCTTTTTATAAATGTTGCAAATTACTATCTAACACATAATTTGCCAATGAGTCAGTTAATGTGTTTAAGCTTCTGGAAATATGTTGATATTGAATAAAATCAAATTTCCTTTCCAAAATCTTGACCTTTAGGAACATGCGATAGATAGCTGGATTTCAGATGGAGTAGATACAGTGAGTTGTAGTATGATGAGCTGTGAATCTAGCCTAACAACAAGTCGGCGTATGCCATGTGTGATGGAATCAGAGATAAGTTCTATCAACGCACTATATTCAGCGTTGTTATTCGTTGATCGACCAATACATACCCCTCTGAAACTTACTAACTCGCCGCTTGGATCAAAAATGGCCCAGGCCGCAGAAGATAGGTTCCGCGAACTACGACTTTCTCCGTCAGCATATCCAACAAAAGATTCCAATGGGTTCGACATCTGCAACAAATGTAAAAAGCGGATTACTTGACCAAAACGATTACCCTTAGCGAAAACAAAAATGTAACAAAAGCATATGGGTTACTACACTGAATCATGCATAGTAACGCTTAAGGTACAACCTGTTACGACGTTGCGCCAGTGGAATCCCGTCATAATCCATTAACTCATAGGCTCCTTTTGCTAACACTCGCTTAACAATATAGGGGCCCATCCACAAAGACTTGAATTTACCTGCTCCCAATTTATCAGATTCTTGGTTGTAAAGTAAGACCAAATCACCTTCTGAGAAGACACGGGGTTTGACATTTTTGTCGAACTGCGCCTTGACTCATTTATTATGGGCTTCGTTAGCCAAAGCAGCATCATGACGAGTTTCATCCAATTGGATTAGTTCCAAGAAATGAGCCTCCTCTTCTAAAGTTCTGGGGAGAAGGTCGATTGCGAGTTTGAGGGACGAGATTTCACACTGAATTGGTAAGATTGCTTCTAGGCCATACACTAGTTGGAAGGGTGTAAACCCGGTTGCGTTCCTTACTGATGTTCGGTATGCCCACAAAGCCGAGTATAGGATCAGGTGCCAACTCCTTTTGTAGACTCCAATCATCCTTTGCAGCATGCGATTCAGGACTTTGTTGATTGCCTCAACCTGTCTGTTGGCCTGCGGGTAATATGGAGTAGAGTTGTCGTGAGAAAACCCTAATTTGGCAGCTAATTTAGCCATCATGTGATTGTGAAAATGTGATCCATGATCTGTGACTATAGCCTATGGAATGCCGAATCTGGTGACTACATGATTGAAAAAGAAAAGGGCAGCTGTTTCACCAGTGTTATCTAATGTAGGCATCACCTCGGCCCATTTAGTAAAATAGTCCACTACGACTATGATATATCCATGCCCCCCGATCGAGGTGGGGTTACATGTCATGAAATCAATGCCCCATTTGGCGAATGGCCCAACAACAACTATTGGCTGCAGAGGTGCGGTTGGTCTTCTGGTTTTTTTATTGAAAATTTGACAGGCATGGAAGCTTTTGACTGTAGTTATGCAATCTTGGAACATTGTTGGCCAGAAGTATCCTGCTCGTAAAATTTTTTGCGTCGTAGCATAACCAGATTAATGCCCCCCACACGCACCTGAATGGAAATCATTCAGGACTTTTTCGGCTTCCTCATGGGTGAGGCACCTCCTCAAAACTATATCGACACCACGACGGTAAAGCGTATCATCGACGATCATGTAGTCTTTTGATTAGTATCGAATATGTTTTTGTTCAGAGCAGGAGGTATTATGCCTATATTTTTGGGTCTGGAGATAGATGATTATGTCTCCATACCACGGATTGCTTGAAGATATCAGAAACAAAGTTTCGTTCACAATTGTTTCTTCGGATGTTTCATCGTTGGACGACGATGGGAGATCACATAATAATTCTATGAAAACCAAGACTTTCTTTGACTTGGATTTTACAAATTCCAGATCAAACTCTTGTAGAATTTATATCCATTTTGAATATTTGCCCCCGAGCAACTATCGCGACAATATATAAGTCATGGGGTTGCAATCTGACAGAATGGTAGTTTTTCGAAAGAGGACATAGTGTCGAAATCTTTGTATCGCTTGAACAGCTGCGAGTGCTAACTTTTCAACATGAGAATGTTTTCTTTTTGTATCATTTAAGTTAATAATATATAGGATGTTCTATCTCGTTGTCTTCTTGAACTAAAACCATTGCGATGGTTGTATCTACTGCAGCCAGATACAGGTTAAAGTCTTTTTGATAATTAGGAGCATACATTAATGATGCTTTCATTAGGGATTCTTTTAAAGCATCAAAGGAAGCTTGTGCAACTTGATCCCAAATGAAGGGCACTTCCTTTTTCAAAAGACGTGTATAACCTTTAGCAAGTTCGGCATAATTTGGAATGAACCTCCTCAGAAAGTTTGCTTTCCCTTGGAGTACCTGAATCTGAAGCAAATTTGAAGGTGGAGGAAAGTTTATGATTGTCTGAACCTTACATGGGTCGAGACGAATCCCGTCCTTTGAGACTACAAAGCCAAGTAAACGACCAGAACTGACACAGAACACACATTTGTGCAGATTGAGTCGTATCTTGTAGTGTCGGCAACGTAGAAATATCGCTCTTAAATGCTGCGGATGATCAGTCCGCTTTTGCGAATGAGTAGGAAGGTCATCAAGATATGGTTGAACGATGTTTTTGATGTCATGGAGGGCATAATTCATTTCCCTCTGAAACATTGCCCCTGCGTTCTTTAAACCAAAGGGTAATTTGAGATATGCGAATGTGCCCCACGGACAAATAAATGCAGTCTTTGACTGCTCCTGTGGGCGGATATTTATTTGATTATACCCGGAGAATCGATCCATGAATGAAAAGATTTCGCATCCGGCACATTCATCAATTATCTTGTCAATAAAGGGTGTAGGGTAGTTGTTTTTTGGACAAGCTTGATTTACATCCCTATAATCGACACACTCTAATCGTTCCTTGTTTTTTCATCACAGGAACAATGTTCGATACCCAATTGATTAGAGGAACTAGGTAAATGAAACCAACATGGAGAAGCTTTTCAACTTCTGCCTTGATGGCGGTGGCTTTCTTGGGGTGCACCTGCCGTAGCCATTGTCGTACTGGTTTGACATCTGGATACATCTTAATTTCGTGTTCAACTATACTCGAGTCAATGCATGGCATTTCATCATATGACCAAGCAAAGGCATCTTTGAATTCGTGAAAAAGAGCGTTATATATTTCCAGTTCTGAAGGGGAACAATATTTGCCAACATAAATATTGTCTACAACACTTGTTTTGGTAGAGATATTTATGGTGATAGTCTCTTCAATGTTGGACAAGTTTCGCTCTGAATCCACCGTGTTTACAATATTTGATAGGAAATAAAAAACTGACGGATGATGCAGTTCATCAGGAGTATCTTCTTTACAAGTCGGAAGATGGGAATGATGGTGGTAATCTTCCCATGGCGCCCCTTCAATTACCATTGATTGAACAATTCCTTCATCGGTGAAATGCACTTTTGACCAAGGATCTGAAGGGGTGCCATATTCCTTAGACCTATCTATCCAAACGCTTGATAAGCGTTGATTTAGGTTTGCCTCCCATTGTAAAAACATTTATTGCTACAATATTTCCATTGGGCTTGGAGGCAACACCAGCGTATGATCCATGTTTATATCGTTTTCTGAGATATTTTGAATCGAAGATATCATATTGCAGGTTCCTACTGACGCTACTTCCGCCAGATTGATTGGAGGCAGAAGGGAAAAAGTACCCATTAATATAGGGTCTTTTAGTAGGCCTACTCCGATATTTTGAAGCAAATGGGGGCTTCCATGGATCATCGGGATGCTTCTCGTAACTTGGGAACCATTGGGGAGGAAAGTTTGTTGATCGACGATTGTAATCCCTCCTTGATAAGGAAATGCAATCTTCCTAAAATAGGTTGACACAACAACAACCATAGCATATATCCATGGTCTTCCCAGTAGAATGTTGTAATCGAGGTTTCCGCCGATTACTTCGACATTTATTTCTATTGTTTTCCCCTTGGTTCAACTTGCAAGTTACTTAGAATACCATATGGGGTATACGTTCGCCCATCAAATGCTTTTAATGTTGTCGAAGATCGCAACAAGGTTGGAGATCCTAAAGTTTTCCAGCAACTCATCGAGATAATACATGTAGATGCCCCCTCATCAATAATTGTTCGATGAACAATTTTGTTGAGGGTTTTCACTTGAATGAGGAAAGCTAGTTCAGCTGGTAACTGAGGATTGTATCCTTTATGATTAAAGGACAAAATATTAGAATCCTTTGGGTCTATCCCACCGATGGCTGATAATAAAGCCTGCTTTTAGGATGGGCAATTTTGTAGTACCTCAAGTGTCGACATAGCGGATGGCGATTGGGCCAAATCTTCCTTTATATTATAATGCTGTGCTGCTCTGGCACAAGGATTAAATGTCGACTTGTGTACTACTCCCTTTGGCGGTTTTATTGTTAGCTCCGGAGTGATGGGCGGCGCAACTTCTGTCGAAGTTGTTGTCAAACTACTAGGTTGATCTTTATCCTTGTTGTTTGATGGCTGTGGATTCCCGTAATCTTTGTTCCTTGTCGATATCAAAGCATCATTTTGCTGTTTGGAAACCAACAACATTAGAACTTGGGACGAGGAAGCATTTTCACTTGCAACCAGATTTGTTCCTGGATTTGGAAACGGATTAGTTAATACCGTTGAGGTTTTTGAATTCTTAAAGAATTTTTTAAGCTCGGCTTTATATGGACATTCTCTTGTCCAATGATCCTCGTCGCATATTACGCATGGATATTTTGGTTTCCTATCTCCAGGAGGGTTTGCAGAAAATTTTTCAGGTGATGATTCCTCCTGTTTCTTCTTCTTCCCTTTGTTTTTCTTCTTGCCTCCTAGTTGCTTGGTTTCTTTGCCTTTGTCTATCGAGACGACATTTACTTCCAAGGGTTCTTATTTCGCATTTTGACTGGAAATCTTACGGGCCTTTTTAGATGTAGCCTTTTTCGATTTCGTGTCTGTCGTGCCAATCATGCCATCGTCTGCATGAGAGTCACTGTTCGATTTAGGAGGTGGGGGACCGAAAATTCCGGTCTGGGAGCGTCAGGTATTTTATCGTAGAGCGTGCCAGATTGAGTGTAAATCAAGTCTAAATATTGTGCACGAGCAATAACTTGCTCTTTGATGACAACTACCCCTTTTGCCACATCTTCTGTAATGGAAGGAAATAATGACTTAATAAACCATTCAGCTAAAAGCTGATCAGGAACGTACGTTTTTACCATTCTATGACGACGTTGCCACTCATGAATATGATCGGATATGTGAGTGGCCGTTGTTTGTTTGAAATTGGTAAGAAGTTTCGTTCTTGTTTCGTACCTTATCGGTAATTGAAAATGGGTTAAAAAGGTTGTGGCTAGGGTACTGAAGTTGTCAAACGAAGCTCTTGGTAATTCGATATACCATTTTGTTGCCGGACCTGTTAACATCCTATGAAAAAGGCGAAGCCTGATCGAATCATCATTTAGGGTGTTTGATGAAAACCATAGATGAAAGGTCATCACATGATTCGACAGATCTTCACCTTGATTTCCATTAAATTTAGGAATATCTGACGGAAGTTTATGGGGAATCGCTGGCCACCAAGGGGCATAAGAAATTGGATTGTTTTCAATTGATTTAGATTTGGTAACTCTAAAGTCGCCACGAAGGGTAACTGTTGATTCAGGTTAGGCGAAGCATACCTAGGATAAGATGGAATCGCCTGAGATGTTGGCCTTTGCATACTAGCATAATGCATTTGGTGTTCGTAACTTTGGTAAGGTTGATGGGCATAACCATTGTAGAATGGTTGATTTTGACCGTTTTGAATATACGGCTGCCCACTATTTGCAAATATTTGTTGCTCAGATCCTTGGTATACTTGTTGGAATTGCGGTTGTTGGTACTGCACCAGCCATGGTTGTGAAGCCATGTGTTGTTGTCCAATACTAACTGTTTGACCAAGATGAGGGGTAATTGTACCTGTTTGGGCCTGTGTCATCCCACTAGTTGGCGATTGTGGTTGAGTTGTAGGGACAAGAGGTTGTTGCATTACAACCTGAGAAAACTGAGGTTGGCATACAACAGGCAGCGCTTGTACTTGTGACACTGTCACAATAGCCGGCGTAGTCGGTATATTTGACATAGGTGAACATTGTTGCATCGAATATACAACTCTTGGTTGTTGAGGCAGTATCGGTACCCAACCGCTAGATGTAATTCCAACATAACCTAAATTTTGTTGTGAACTCCCGTATGGTTGTTCTCCTGGAGGAGACAATGAAAGGGTATATTGCCCCCCATACGGTGGTAATCCGGTACTTAAAGGAATTGTTTGCCCTTGAGGACCAGATTGCCTAAATTGACTCCCTGAAGGATCAATTTGCTGAGACTCAACATAAGAGTTTCCGGATACTATTCTGGACGAACAAACAGGAACGGACCATACTGTCGAAATAGCCCCTGAGTGGGCCCCTTCTAGTGATTGAGAGCTAGTTGGGACAGATGATATACCAGCGAAAATTGTTGGAGTGACAGCAGGAAGTTCTGTCGTCGCTGTGTTGGACGACACAGTCCTAGATGTCGACGGTTGTTCAGACATTTCTAGTCTATTCAAAAGATTTCCTAGCGATTCTACAGGAGCTTCTGATGACCGTAGACTAATTTTTGATGAAGAAGGATACAGAGTGGTCCCGACTCCAAATTGCGATGGAGTACTTGATGGAGGATCCTCCACAATCTTTTCTATAGCAATTAGACCAGGTGGAAGAGGTAGACCGTCAGGTCCGTAAAATATTTCTGGTGTCGAAGAAGGTATAGAATCTGATACGACAGAGGTTTGGGGAATAACACCTTCCGAATCAGCTGTAGATGGAACTGGTTCAGTAATACAAGTGTTTACCCTCACACTAGGATCAGTGCTACTGTCCTTCAGTGGCTGCTGAACTTCTTCTGTAAAGGCAGGGATACCAGAAATGTTTGGAGTAATCAGTGTCCCTGATGGTTTTGGAACGCTTGTTCCAACTTTACCAGGGGATTTGGAACTGGTTAAACGAGTTCGCTTTGTTCGTAACAGTTTCGATTCCAGAGACAAAGACAGTTAACTCGTAAGCCTCCGCGAATGACAGGGTTTCAATTGACTTTCTTCCACGATTGCGGATTACTTGATCAACTAAAAATCAAGGGGAAGTATGTTTCCGAATTAGATGAATTTTAGATGGCTTGACACAACTTGTTTTTTCAATTTTTAAGAGTCGAGAAAAAACAAAAGATGACTCTAGTCGCCTTCGATTTTTAATGAGCCTGAAGTGACAAGAGCTCAGATGGACCTTTTCTGTTAAGGATTCTGAAAAGGAACGAAAGGGACTGCTCTGGAAATCTAGACAGAGGGATTACCAAACCAATAGCAAAACTGCAGAATACTTTTTACGGTACGACAGTCAATCTTCCTGAATGATGTGTTAAGTGCATTGCGATCGATAGGGCGACAGACACGGCTTCCTATGGATAAAGGATAAAGCCTATTTTGGTCTCCCAATATATACTCGACGGTACGTGGGAGCACAAGTCCGTATTGGCACTTGTCGTCTCAAAGTGGAGGAATCACCCAACCAACAATGAAAGCAACAGTTACCACGTTTTACGATGTCGGAACATGTCTCTAGCCTAGACTTCTAAATGTTGTGCGTTATGTTCCAAAGCGTTTTTAGATTCATTAAATTTATTTTATAGTTGATCTTGCTTAATAAATTTGCCTTTCAGGTTCACTGCGTGATGTAGATGTACAATTCCTAAAATGCAATCTAAGATGATAAACAGTCATTTAGTCTTCTTTTTGCAAATGAAAATCCTAGCTACTAAGGAAAGAGAGATGGCATTCTTTCAACAAAGAGCAAAGAGCACACACTATATGCATTGTCCTTAATCAAACCAATCAAACAGTCTAAATGCAAATGCACATGCATGTATTTTTTTTCAACCTTCTTAATATGTAAATGATAAAAAGAAAGCTAATGCGCAAATCTGAATTATTTTCCAAAGCGACAATTACTAACAAGTTTCTTTTCAAGACAAAATGAGGACAATGACAACACTTTGCGATTTGGAATTGAAAACTTGCTTTTGACACTAGAAAAACTACTAATTTAGATCGAATACAAGAGTAACAGTGTAATCGACTATAAAGAACAATCAGATTCTCTTCTATGACTGAAAACGACACTTGCGACACTTACAAATCAAGAAACGACAGTATAATTATGCTACTTCTTTGTAAGGGAGAACTGAAAATGACTCAAAATACATAAAAACATTTATAGTTCTTTGCACAATGGAGGCAGAATAACAACAAGAAAATGGGTTTCAAACAGAGGTGTACTGATTATAGGCAGCAAAACTCTTGAATAGAACTGAAAAGAGTGAACACAGAAACCAAAATTTAGCAACAAGGACTTGTCTGATCAGCGCACCTGTAACACAGTGAAACTGAAATGCAGCGCACCTACTACACTCGGGAAGTGCGATGCATTTGAAGTTCACAGAACAGACAGTGCGCTGGACCAGGGACGAGACTTTGATTGGGTTCCAGGTCACAGTTTGCAGTTCATTTCAGGGATTTAGACCAAGCAAGTAGTAATCAGTAAATCAATCATAGGGGTAGATCTAAAGAGGTTACTAGAGCCACCACAAGGGTAATTAGAGAGCTTGTAGATCAATTGTTTAGCTCATAAACGTACCCGGAGATTGACTGAAGCAGCATTGATCTACTTTGCATTTGTAAAACAAATGCAGTTCGAAGGCTAGCTGGCTTGGCTTCAGGCTCCGTCTGTAAGTTTATAAAGCAAACAAATGTAGATAAACAAACAACCTATCCACTCCCTAGTGGAGTCGCCATTTTGTTATCGAGAAAACTAGTGTCTATACAGAACTGCTAGTCCCACTAAGGGTGATAGCTACCTTAGAAACAAACACAAAAAAACCACTTTCATTTTCCTTTATAGTAAATAGATGAGAGAAGAATAAAGGAGACCAACCTCAGTTCTACGCTTGGTTCCTTGCTTGATTCCTCTCCCTTCTGATAGTCCTTTTCTACTTGCTTCCTTGTGTACCCAGCTTCAAGGAGTACCTGTAGAATCAAAGCAGCATAACACTATATGAGAACATAGATCTATTATCATAAGCAATATAGGATCAGATGTATATTAACTGCACAAATGCATAAAACATCAATCACACAAGCATGTGGAGGAAAACTTGGATAGCTTTATTAATAATCAAGAAAGAGCAAAGAGGATTACAACCAATTGTTCTGACCCAGCGTCATCCTCTCAGCAAGAAGCCCTTCTTCACCTCATGAAAAGCTTAGACCACCCAACACTATGATATTGCAGCAAGAAACCAACAACACTTCCTTACAAGATACAAAATTCCAACCTCTAGATCTCTGGGATGAGGGATCCATATATAGATGTTTGCAAGGGGGGTGAGTCAGCTTTTGAGATTTGATTAGTGTCTTCTCTTTGATAGTTCTTGATTCCACTTGGAGATTGATGATCTCTTACTCATCCCTGGTCGAATTCAGAGAGGCAAGTGTCACACGAGAAGTTTCTGGAAGATTCCATGCTTCTCCACCTTGCGGATTGACCCTGCCATTTGTCCCTTCTCGCCCATCACACCCCATAGAAGGGCTTTTTGACATGCATCGCACCTACTATGTGTGTTCAGGTGGGATGCAATGCACTTTGCCTATGGAGCAGGTGAAATGGTCCAGGTTTGACCAGTTCTGAGTAAATTTTCATGGAGAACTTCTAGGAGAAGATGTAATCAGTTGACCTTGTTCTTTTAGGGGTCGGAACAACACTTTTAGGGACTTAAGAGCCCTTGGTTTACAGACATTTATGATTGGGGTTACAGTGCAAAAAATGTCTATAACACTCCATTATCTCATCGTCATGACCCTAAATTTTGTCACAAGAGGTCATCCAATTGGCATGGGTGAAGAGGTTCACCACCTCGGGATGTTCATGCAATTTACTGGAATCTGAGGGTTCCTTCCCCATAAACCCCCTTGGCATGGTGAGAGTGCTCTGTTTTATGCTCTGAGCAGAGAGGGATTGTTTTTTTATGGTTTCCTCCTTTGAACTTCAAGACATGATCTCTTAGGTGTTTATATTTTAACTTGCACCAATTGCTTGGTTCCAATGATTTTGCTGCCCAAAACTCGGCGGTCCATGTATAAAAGGAAGAAATAGGTTTCGACAGACAGGGCACAGAGCTCAATTTTCATCTCCAGCATACATACAACCATGTAAATTCAAATTCTTCATACACAGGTTAGCCCTCATAGTGCTTTATCTTTTCTACGGAAGGAATTTTCTTAACAAGAACTGCGGAGGAGAATTTTGACGCAGAACCAACTGAGAAACTCCGTGCAACACACAGGCAACTGTTATTTTCGACTCACAGGCAGACTTGTCTCTAATCCTCCAATTCAAAACAGTTAAAGTCACCACTTTTTCGAAATATACCATGCATGGAAGAGTGTTTTTGAGCCTACCTCTCTTGGAACTCCAAATTCGATGAAGAAACGTCGAGGCTTCTCTGCTTCGGAAAGTTGTGTTGTACTTACTGTAGAGCTTCTTCCTGTAGAATTCTTGTCAGCTTCTATAGGATGTCACTACGCCTCTGAATGAGCCCGGTACTCGGGAGAATTTTGAAACAAGCCAAAAAGCTCAGTGGAGGACGACGAGTTAACAGATTGTGGAAGCAGAGGACGTGTACTTCGACCGAGGACATTGCAAGTGAAAATGAATAGTGGGTGGTGCGAGTCTTCAGCCGAGCATTTTTGAACTACGGCATAATTCGTGGTGAGGGGGTGAGGTGGCTGGACCGAACCGTTAGCCAACGTCACAGCCATAATTTCTCTACATTTCCCTAGCTGCCATTACCTCCCCTCTGCCATTAACCGCCGCCACCACTGCCAGTCCCACCGATTTTCCCCGACTGGACACTCCACACATGTCGGTTGCATGTCTCATTGGAAAATTTAAACGTAACTGAGCTTTTTCGGATCCCACGAAGCTATGTGACTGGCTGTGGGTGGCAAGTTGACTAGCCACCGAATTCGTTCAACCCAAACCATTTTCACAGACATGAAGTTTTCGAAATATAGTTTATGGAATTGAAGAATGAGGTTATACACTTACCTGTGTGGCTGTGGACGCGTTATGTAGACTTCGGGACTTGGAATCACTGCTTTTCTTGCTGTTGCCTCGTGCACAGGTGCTAGAACTCATTCTTTCATTTGTTGATGTTGTATGCACAGCTTTGGAACCCAATCCTTTGGTTCGAAACGCTGCATGCACAGGTTCTGTTTGGTTTCACCTGTCGAGGATGTTTTCACGTCTAGGAGGAGCCTTTTTACATGTTCCATTTTTCAATTTCGACTGCCCCTGCCTCTAGAGTATTTCTTCTAGAGGGATCAGCTGCTACAGGATTCCTGTAGGATGTCCTGTAGCTACTTCTCCTCCTGGGATGCAGGCTAAACAAGTAGGGCTATATTCGCTGATGAAGAGTCTATATGGAGCTTGAACAGGTAGAGTGTGCAAGCCTTTGCTGCTTGACTTGTCACTTGAAAATTTTTGTTGTCAATCTGAGGAAAACATGGTTTCTTGTATGACTGTATAGGAACACATAACCAGGTGGGTTCAATGGAGGTGGAAAGAGATGAAATAGGGGTGACATACGGTGATGGATGGAAATAGGGGTGGCTGCAGGCCTAACAAACAGATTCCAATCTTCAGATTCCCTTTCAAAATCAAATTTGGCTTGCCTGAAGGTTCCACGGGATGTTTCCTGTAGAAATACAAAACTTCCTATAGAAAGCCCAGAACTTCCTGTAGAAGGTGGAATCTCGACCTGAATGTGATCAAATCCTAGGAAAGGCAAGTGGTCATGGAGGGAGTGTCTGTAAGGATGTCCTGTAGCCTAGTACAGACCCCCATTCTCATTTTGTGTGACCCTCCTTATGTGCAATATACTCACTATAACCTGCAATTATTTTACAGAGATTAGGCCTGTTTCCTTTTTTCCTCTTTTCCTTTTTTTTCTCTTTCATTTTTTGGTTTTTTTTTGTTTTTTGAGAGACAGCTGGGGCACCTCCATGAGGTTTTCACCCTTTATATCTGCCCCGGGTGCCTCGAAGATGTTTTCACCCAGGGATCTTTTTATTCCATTTCTTTATTTTTCTAGAGACAGCTGGGGTGCCTCCAAGAGGTTTTCACCCTCACTGTTTGCCCTGGGCGCCTCATAGAGGTTTTCACCCAAGGATATTTTTTTTCCTTTTTTTTTTTTTGATGATCAAGGTGTGAGTGGAATAGAGGCGGAGCCCTGCTCCACTACCAGCACTGATTTGTCCAAAGTTTCAATGAACTCCTGCCTCGAAAGGGGTTTCCTATATATTTTCAATCGATGCCCATTGATAAGCATGGGGATGGCTTCTTCATCAATGGTCTTGATAAGGACTGAACCATTGTCATTGCATTTCTCCACTGTATATGGTCCTAACCATCTTGTCCTCAGCTTCCCTTTGAAATCCTTGTATCTTGAGTCATACAGTAGCGTCCAATCTCCTGGATGGAATTGCTTTTCATTAAGGTGCTGGTCATGCCATATCTTCCTCTGGAGTTGAACTACTTCTGAGTGGAGGAGGACCTACATTCTTTGTTCATCTAATCCATTGAACTGTAGTAATATTTCACGTTAAGCATGACTGAGATCTAAGTCCATCTGAGCTGCCATTCTCAATGTGTTGTACTCGAACTCCATGGACAACAAAGCTTTCTTCCTATAGAACAGCTCATAAGGTGTGAAATCTGTTGTAGTTTTCCAAGTGGTGTTGTAGGCCCAGGTGGCCTCAACCAGGTGATCTGCCCAATCCTTTCTACTGCTGCTCACCACCTTAGTCAAAATCCCTTCCAATGCTCTATTATTGACTTCCACCTACCCATTTGCTTGTGGATGATACGGGGTGGAAATTTTGTGCTTGATCTTGTGATGAGCGAGCAAGTCTTCAATCAGGTTAGAGGTGAACTAGATTCCTTGATCGGTGACTAACTCTCTTAGCTAGCAAAATTTGTAGAAGATATTTTCCCTTAAAAACTCAGCCACCTTTTCTTCTGTCACTGCCTTGATTGCCTTTATTTCTACCCACTTTGTTAGGTAGTTGGTGCACACAATGATGTAAGACCCTTTCTTTGAAGGAGGGTTGATAGGACCCACAAAATCCATGCCCCACTTCTCAAATGGCTCGAAGGTCACTTGAGGTTGGAGGGGCATTTCATCCCTTGGAGTCGGTTTCCCCATCCTCTGACATCGGTCACACTGGCTGATGTATCTTCTGACATCTTGATGAAGAATAGGCCAATAGTAGCCTGCCTATAGATTTTTGAAGGTAGTCTTTTTTGCTAAAAAGTGGCCTCCACAGGGCCCGTCGTGATTGTAGAGCTATAACTAGGGTCTCTCACACCACCAATTATTCCACATTATTAAGTCAATCCGGGATCGTTTTGTTCTTGCAAGGAGTAACTCAATCCGAGGCTGTTCTGTCCAAGTAGTGCTCGGTAGTATAGCGTTCTAATAACTTGAAAGGAAACAAACACTAAGTTGTAACTAAACCAATTCAGGAAATGAAATTACACAAGGCAAATGATCAGTCAAGGGTACGGAACCAATAACCCTTCCCTTTAGAAACTGATAAAGAAAGAAAACCAAAGCATGGGCTTATAGGTCAGGGAGCTAGGCAGCGTCTTGCTGGGCTCACGACAGCCTTAGGCCTGCTATCACGCAAAAGCAATAAAGGCAGATTGGCGAAAGTAAACTGGAACAGCAATTCTTAAAATGGAACAGCAGTAAAGAAATGGAACAGCAGTAATGAAATGGAACAGCAAACTATCATAAACAGGAAACGTCAATCATATAAAATGGAACAGCAAACCCAAATGGAACAACAACCCAAATGGAACAGCAAATCCAAATGGAACAGCAAACCCAAAAGGAACAGCAAATCCAAATGGAACAGCAACTCCAAATGGAACAGCAAATCCAAATAGAACAGCAAACCCCGAAGTATGTACACGGTCTATACTACTGCAGCGATCCGAGAGTAATGTGTGATGTGACTGTGTTTCTGAACAAGATAATATTATCTTCAAGCCTCACAAATACTTAATTCATATGAATCCAATAATGATAACATTCATACCAATAACTTGCTGTAGAAATGGATGCAATTCTAATAGATTCAGTTTGTGTAATACAGAGACGTGAATTAAAGAACTTATTCAGATTCAAATATTAATTAAGAAACATAGTCTATCAAAGCAAAGAGATATCGGATTACTGTAATGAAAGAAATATGCAAACCACACAAATCACCGTATGATACAACAGCAAGTGACCGTCGGAGCTGGGCCCTTGGCTACGATGGTACACTGCTTAGAGTTACTTCAGATGTAGAAACGAAGTGAACACCAAATCCTTTATATTGATTGCATTAACAAAAGTGTACAAAATCAGATCTTACAAAAGCTCAGTGATCAAAATCGTTCTGATTTTTTTTTATTATATTAACAGTCATCCCCCCACGCTCGGTGGCGTGGTACCTTTATATAACAGAAATGACGGAGATGTCTAGACACAAAAGATAAACTTAAAGCAACAATCCCTCAGGATCGAAGATCCTGAGGGATTCGCTATTCGTTCGGGTCTCCTCTTTCCTTCTTGCGTTCTCCGTCACGATATCCTGCGTCCTTTTCCTGGATTATTCGGCTCCAATTTTGCTTGATCTTGTCCGCATCCGGTTCCCTGTCGACGGGGCAGCAGTTACTTTCCTTGCGCTTCTCGTTTTTACTCGATAATCCCCTATTTCCGCGTCCTTCTGCATAGAAAACGTCGATTATTAGTAATTGAGCTTCGTTTGCCCATTTTCACACAATTTACCAAAACCCTTATGTTTTTAGGCTCAATATGCATAAAAGATTAGAAATAGTATTGAAAAACCACTAGATTACTTATCAAAAAGCATACCTTCCAGGTGCTCCACAGTGATAGGTTAGGAGGATGTCAAAGACTTCCTCCTCCCTAACACAACGCCTCAAGATCTGATCTGGGCCAAGTTTAAATAGGTTGCCCCCAATCCAAGTGAATGGAACACTCTTCCTCATGATTCTGCTCTTCTCCTTTGAGGATAGATGCGGAGGGAACTGTGCTGAGACCAAGTAGTTTGCTATATCAGCAAACAATGGAGATTGTACTGAGATAGAAAACAGGTGTTCATCTAGCATCTGGTCATCCACTGTCCCTTCTTCACCTGTATGCAAATCCAATCTAGAATAGAAGTCAGCAACAACATTTTCCTTACATGGCTTTTCGACAATAGTCAAATCAAATTGCTGCAACAAAAGTAACCATCTAATGGTACGAGCATTTACATCAGGCTTATTCATTAAATATCTAATTGCAGCATGATCAGTGTGTACGAAATTTTGATAACCAGTGATGTAGTGTCTGAACTTGTTTAGGGAATGGACTACGGCCAGGAACCCTTTCTCAGTTACATTATAGTTCATTTCTACCTTGGACAGGTTTTTGCTAACGAAGTATATTGTATATGGTAGTTTCTCCTCAACTTGTCCTAAGGCTACCCCTATGGCTTTGTTTGAGGCATCAGTGTGGATGTGGAAAGGTAAGACCCTGTTTGGACCTCTCAATATCGGGGCAGACACCAGCTTATCTTTCAACTCATCCAAAGCCCCTTGATAGTCATCAGTCCATTTAAACTCAAGATCTTTCCCTAAGAGGCCAAACAATGACGATGCTAGCTTACTGGAATCTTTAATGAATCTTCTATAGTATCCTTCTAAGCCTAGGAAACTCCAAACATCTCTTACCTTTTGAGGAGGTGGGACCTTTTGGATGATAGAAATCTTGTTATGATCCACCTATAATACTTGCTGAGAAATTGTATGACCTAGCACAGTCCCTTCAGTCATCAGGAATTCACATTTTTCAGGACTGAGGGACAGGTTCATCTCAATGCACTTGGTTAAAACTTTTCCCAGGTTAGTCAATGCTTCTTGGAAGTTGGACACATAAGGAGTAAAGTTATCCATATAGATTTCCACTGAATCATGAACCAACTCATAAAATATGCTCAATACTGATCTCTGGAAAGTGGCAGGAGCATTGCATAGCCCAAGGGGAAGGACCCAGTAGGAAAAGGTACCCCATGGACAAGTGAAGGTGGTCTTATCTTGGTCCTCCAGGCTGATTTGGATATGATTATACCCGCTGAACCCATCTAGGAAAGAGAAGAACTTCTTCCCTGCCAGTCCATCCAACAATTGATCTATGAAAGGCAAAGGGAAATGGTCTTTCTTGGTGGCTCTTGTAAGTTCTCGGTAATCTACATAGATTCTCCAATTCCCCTTTTTCTTGGGCACAAGCACTAGAGGTGAGACCCACTCACTATCAAAGATGGGGTAGATGAATCCTGCATCCAATAAATTTTGCAATTCTTCTTTGACAATGTATTTAAGGGTTGGATTCATTCTCCTCTGAGGCTGCCTGACTGGTTTACAATCCTCTTTAATTTAAATGTGATGGGTACAGACTGAAGGGTGGACTCCTTTCATCTCCTTATAGCTCCAAGTGAAAGCATCCATCAATAAGCTACACAACTCCTTCTCCTGGGAGGGAGATAGGGAGGAGCTGATCTTTAAAGTTCTTTTATGGCCAAATTCCACATTCTTAACTCCAGGAGAGGTCAGATCAGTCACACAGAGGTCCACCAAAGCACTGGCTTGGGTAACTTCCACCAACTCCTCTAATGACAGTGCACTGGGAGGTGGATTTTGAATCAAATTCTAAATCAAGTCATCCTCAGTTTGAGGGCCTCCCCTGGTGGCTTCTATTGTGCACAATGGTGAAGAGTAAACCTCATCCTCATCTCCCTCTTCCAACCAGAGTGGTAAGTCATGTTCTACCAGAGGTTGGGCAGGAGGGTATAGGACTAGTTGTTTGGACATAGGCCCATTCTTGATGGTCATGCTACCAGCTTGACAGATAATGTAAGCATCCGCAGTAGCTAACCAAGGCCTTCCCAAAATGAGGGGGTATATAGTGAGTTTTTCCTTTGGCTGAAGGACCAAGAATTCTGCAGGGTACTCCCAAGAGTCGACAGAGACCAGGACATCTTCCATAATCCCTTTGGGAGTCACGGTGGAGTGGTCTACTAACTGCAGTACTGTTGAGGTCTTCCTTAAGGAACTTTGAAGGTTGAGTTTAAGCATAGTGTCCCTGGTCATCACATTAATGACAGCCCCTAGATCAATCAAGATATGGAGGGTTATGGTGCCATTGATGTGGACATCAACTACGGGGCTCCCAGGGTCCAAATACTTTGGACAAATTACCTGTCCCATCATTAGATCGGACAGTTGTCCTATGACATTGATAGTCGAGGCATCTCTCTTTCTCCTGCCTGCGTGCCTGAAACACTTCTCCTTAATCAATTTGTTATATACTGGTACATCTTTTATGGCCTAGAGAAGTGGTATTTTCACACACAACTATTTAAGTTCTCCCAGAAGTTTAGTCTCCTCTGGGTTTGGTTGCATGGTTACTGTTAGTCGCTCAGGAAAGGGTGGAATGGCTTTGGGTTCACTTCCCTATTTCTCTTCCTCATCCTCTAGGGGAGGAGGTTGGCGATCTAGAAGGACCTTCCCAGATCACAGGTTGATCTCCTGGATCTCCACAACATAGGTAGGGCATGTTTTCTCCCCAGTGTATACCTGTTGGGCCTGTCTGTTGTTGGGGTTCGGGTTCGGTTGAGTAGGCATCTGGGGTTGCCTTGGAGGAGTAGGAGGTAATGGTTGTGGTTGAGCTGGTGGTGGAGGTAGAATGGAGAGAGGAGAGTTGTATTGCGGCCTCCACCCTGGTCGAGGTGCATTCCACTGAGGTTGTGGCTGGACATGTGAGTGAAACGAATGAGCAGTAGGTTGAGTATGGTATTGAGATGGATAAGACCACGGAGGAGGTACGGACCAGGAAGGATGAGAAAGGGGGCCCTAAGAAGGTATATGAGAAGATTGGTTGGGGCTATAATAAGATTGGGATGTCCCTTGCATCCCTTGTTGGTAAGGTTTGGGCCCATGCAGCCTCCTTTGGTTGAGGAAGTAGAGAGGTTTAGTGGTTGCCTCAGTCCCTTGGTACATGGCTTTAAATCCGGGTAAGGTAGGGCATTGGTTTGTGGGGTGGTCTTCCTCACAAATGAAACATACCTCTACTGAGTGCAATGGACACTCGTTCTTAAGGTGCTTCCTCATACACCTGGGACAGAAAATGGCCAAAGCCCTCCATTTGATTAGCAA
The DNA here is from genome assembly GCA_031772625.1 of Pinus tabuliformis. NCBI lineage: Eukaryota > Viridiplantae > Streptophyta > Pinopsida > Pinales > Pinaceae > Pinus > Pinus tabuliformis. The sequence goes on along the minus strand of CM062806.1, from coordinate 416,414,603 downwards.
ACTCATGCTTGGAGAAGGCGGCACTAGCTGAAAGTGGATTCCCCCTACCTCTTTTCTGGGCTACCCTGGAATGGTTTCTGAACATAGTCTTTATGTCCTCATAAGGTAGTTCGTAGATGTCCCCTCCACCTAGCAGATGAAGGGTATCTAGAAGGTCTTCAGGGACTCCTCAGAGTAGAACCAGCTTCAGAGATTCAAGGTCAAGTGTGCACCTGGCCCCTTTATAACTAAGTTGGAACCTTTCCTCGTAGTCTTCTAGAGACTCATCATTTCCCATGGTCATTCGAAAGATTTCTCCCTTTGTCTCCTTTAACCTACAATAGTCTCGGTATTTTTTGTTAAAGGATTGCTGCATCTGAGCCCAAGTGGTGATACTGTTTCTAGGTAACCTGATGAACCAGTGTAATGCTACATCCTTGAGGGTAGAAGGAAAGAGTTTCAACTTTTTCCCATCCTCAACATAGTCATAAGTTAGATAAAGGACAACAAACTCAAACAGGAAAGTATCAGGGTCTTTAGTGGTCAATCCATGGAAGTGAGGTAAGGTTAAAGGACTTATGTTTTTCATTTTCATGTCCCCATTGGTCTCTTGGATGGGAAAGGCACCTTCTATTCTCTCGTCATCTCCTATATTGTTTCTGTGCTCAGCCATGGTCTCAAGAGGAATGTTCTATCTCTCTTCTTCTGTTATAGGGTCTTTGTATATCTCAGGAGGTTCACCTATAGGTTTGTTTGGATCACTGCCACCAAAGAAGAGAGAAGGGTGACTCAGTGATGTGGTGGGGGTGTTGGGCAAGAATTTTGCGGTATTGTCTATGTTCCTACGAGGCATGAAAGGAAATCGTTTTGGTTGATTTTGTTTTTTTTTCTTTGCTTGTACCTGCAAAACTGAAATAGATGGAATTGCAACTAACTAAAATCTATCTTGTGGAAATGAAAATGTAGAATTGAAATGAAAGCAAGAAAGGACTAATCTATTTTATAGAATTGAAATTGCGGAATTAAAAGGCTAATCTATGGAAGAAGGAAATGTATAATCTACTTTTGCAAAAATGAAATTGCAGAATGGAAATGAAATAAACTACTTAGCAGAAGGTTGTAGTAGAAAAATAGAAGAAAAGCAGCAATCACAAATACTCTAACGCTTCCCTGGCAACAGTGCCAAAAAGATGGTGGGCTCCAATATTGCAGCGATAATGCTGCAACTCCTGGGACTCCCTTCTTTACTATTATCAACCTGGTAGTTTGTAATAAACTTGGAAGCGACGGTGGTGTATGCACAGTACTAGCTCTTGCCACAGTTGTCACTTGGTCAGCTGGCACAAGTCCACTAGGAGCTTAAGCCAACTTCTATGAGCTCTGAGAATAAGATTTTTAACTGATGGATGGAAGCTAACTCAAAGGAGGCTAATATACTTGCAGAAAGAAATTGAAAAGCTGAAAGGAGATGCAAACCCTAGTAAACCCTAATTTTACTAGCTAGTCCTACTGATGCAAGAAAGAGGATGAAAGCTACTGAAAGATATGCCATTGACTTTAAGAAGGTGAGATGCATGTGTCTAAGCTACTTCTAGAGTAGAATCTGAAAAAAAAAAACATCTTTTTGTATTTTTGAGTAAAGTGTCAGAATTATCACGAATGTGCTTTAAATGGTTTTTGACTATGCAAAGGTGGATTTGTGAGAGGAAATGATTGCAGGAGGTTGGGAAGGTTAGAAGAGGGTCTAAGGGGTCCCTAGGACCCTTTAAGAGAGTTTCACATAGTTTTGCTATCAAGAAACCTCTTTCGTGAGCTTCTACAGGAAGTATGCAGGGGTTCTACAGGATGTTCTATAATTTCTATAGGATGTTCAGAAATGCGATTTTGGAGGGTTGATGGAGAAAGAAATGTGAATAAGTGGGTATGGAGGTGAGATGAGGGTGTGAGGAGGTCCAGGACTTGGTGGATGGAGCTGAGGAGTGATGAGGATGGTTGGATTTGTTCAAGGAGGAGTAGAGAAATGCTGCACAAAAATTAGGGCTACGGAAGAGAATGTGGAAAACGTGAGGCAAGAACCCGAGTTAGGGGATGGAGCAGATGGGATTGATGGAGTATGGGTAGATGGAGAGGTATTACAGGTTCTCTGCAATTTATTTTTCAAACTGAACAAACAACGACTTGGAAGACCAATGACCTAGCTACTTCACTCTAATCTGACCTAAGTAACAGCGAAGGAAATGAACAGAAGTTTATTTGCAATGAAATCATGTGAAATAACTAAGAAAACTAAGAAATCATGAACCTGAACACGTAACCACAACTCGTATCAACTTCTGCAAATGATAATCTAACAATAATAATTGCATGGTGCAGCAAAGACAGTGTTTTTGTTGGTAGCAAGGTCACCTTTGTCCTAGCTCATGATCCCTCTGAGGGGGAGGTGAGATCAGAGGTGCTTGATAGCCTTTTTCTGAAGATCTTCCCTGTTATTAACCTATCAAATCAATCTGAACATGAAAATCCTTTTTAATTATCAATAATGACCTAGGTAACCAGCAAGATTTTAATCTACTTAACATAAATTATTTTGCAAAGACATAAAAAGAAAATAAAAATACACAAAGGAAGCCTTGGAACTTCGGTTGGGCCCAACCCCAAGAGCTAGAGGCTCCTAAGAAAAACTCAGAACTGATGCCAAATAAATCTGCTTTTCACTACTCAAAAATAACCATGTCACAAGAAAGTTATACAATAGCAAATACAGAAATGAGCTGAAAGACTAATAGCACTATAGTGCAAAATACAACTGCTCAAAAAGTAACCTATGAAGGCTGGAAGCCTTCCTATTTATGCACTATGAGGGTCTTCAGCAACCATCCTTAACTCAAGGGGCTTGGCTGTACAAACTGCCAATAAACAGTCACTTTTCACAAAACTGCTCGGCTGCCTTTGGGATTTGTGTTGATGGCCTGTTGAACTCCGAGCTAAGGGTGGAGATTTTGAGGAAGGGGCCATTTAAGGTAGGAGAAACCCTTCCTATGAATCCTCACCCTTGTTCCTTCATGCTTGGCTGTCATCTGGCTCATAATTGCTTGGCCTTGTTCCAAAATTTGTCCAAAAACCTGAAATAACCACGTATTAGCCCTCTTGGTAAAGTGACCTTCCTCATTCATTCAAATAACATAAATATACTCAAAAACATGCATAAACTATGAAAAATGGTGGATTGATGAAGAATAATTAGGAAAAATTAGCCCAATAACTTACCCAATTCTAGGGCTCATCAATGTTATTCATCTGATTCCAGGAAGTGTTCCTCCAAACATCAGGCTGTACAGATATCCCTATGCCCAAAAGAGTGAAATTGAATGTACTGTTGCAGAAATGCTAGAGGCTGGTATAATTCATCTGAGTCAAAGTTCTTTCTCTGCTCTAGTAGTATTGGTGCACAAGAAGGATGGATCATGATGCATGTGTCCAAATTATAGGGAGCTCAACAAGCTCACTATTAAATATAAGTTTCCCATTCCTATCATTAATGAATTACTGGATGAATTGCATGGATCAATTTACTTCACCAAGTTGGATCTTCATTCAGGATATCATCAAATTAGAATGAAGATTGAAGACATTTTGAAAACAACATTTAGAACTCATGAGGGTCATTATGAATTTTTGGTCATGCCTTTTGGCCTTACCAATGCACCTTCAACATTTCGGATGAATTCCATTTTCAAACCCTTCCTTAGAAAATTTGTGTTAGTATTTTTTGATGATATACTAATCTACAGCAAGTCTTGGAAGGCTCATGTTGAACATCTTGACAAGGTGCTAGAACTATTGGAGGAGAAACAGTTATATGCAAAAAGATCCAAATGTTTCTTTGGAGTGCAGGAGGTGGAATATTTGGGTCATATTCTATCTCACGAAGGAGTTAAGGTAGACCCTAGCAAAATTAAAGCCATTAAGGAATGGAAAACCCCACATCCATAAAGCATCTCCGAGGATTTCTTGGGTTGGCAGGGTATTATCGCTAGTTTTTTAAGAATTATAGGAGAATAGCAGCACCTCTAACAACATTATTGAAGAAATATGCATTTTCATGGACTCCAGAAGCAGCAAAGGCCTTCGAACGTCTTAAAGAGGCAATGTGCCAAGCACCAATCTTAGCTACACTGGACTTCACAAAAACACATGGCCAAGCTGATATTTGGTTCTCCCAAAAGCTGAAGTATGTATTAGAGCTAACAGATATCATTGGCAATTATACTGTTTATTTACTGCGCGCACTTATATGAATTTTGAATATCGTTAAGTATAATGAAAAGTGTACAAATAAGTTTAGTTAATCACTTAATATTGGGTTCCAAATAAGGACTTGGGTAATAACATTGTTCGGCCCCCAAGTAGGGCTACACGAAGGCAGCATCTCAGGCTGCGAGGTATGGGTAAGTGCGCATAGCGACGTGTGTGTTGGGTCAAACCGCGGACCACTTGAAACCATCATACATCTCCAGGGTACGGAAACCTAGTTCTAGCACCCTCCCATACTACTTCAGGTGAGACCTCAGTCCACACTCCACAGACTGTTGCCGAAAGAGCCAATATTACCAGGATTTGTTTGGCTAATCACCTCCGAACCTGGGTCAGGCCCCACTAAGCCAACACATTCTCACTCAAATTTCTCAAATTTTTGCAAAGCTTGAGGTTAGAAATTATGGACGTAAACAAAATTATAAATACAACATATATTTCTCACTTAACCACAAACATGTAACTTAATCATGGGATGTCACTAACTAAAACTTCAAACCCAAACAAAAAATAGATTGTGACTCATAAATCTGCATCAAAGAAATAAAAAACATGAAAAATGAATGAACGTTATATTTATTGACACGTAAAAGAGCTTAAATTTCCAAAATTGATCTTACCATTTACTTGCACTCTGTACTCTACCTCTACAGTCCATATGAAATCTCTTTAAAAAGCTTATCTTATCTTGCTCTACATACTTTGTATAACTCTATGCGCCATGTGAATGTTGTTTAATAAGCATTGTATTTGAATACATGTCTAAGTACATAGGAATTGTTTGGTCACTTCACAAATAAGCCTATGTTATCTTGCATTGCATACTCTGTATAACTTTGTAGGCCATGTGAAATTCATTTAATAAGCATTGTAACCATATTACCTGCCATGTTGATGATGTCAATGCTACATACTTTGCTTCTGCTGACAAAAGTGTCACAATAACTTGCTCCTTAGATGTCGATGAAATCACATTTGAACCAAGATGGAACACATAAGCATAAGTGCTCTTCCTGTCATCCAAACAGCCTGAAAAATCACTATCTATATATCTAATCAAATCCTCCTTTTTCATACATTATGCCACAATCTTTAGTTCCTGCTTTGTGTCTCAAAATTATTTTTCCTTCTATCCAATGTGGTTCTTTTGGAGTCTCCATAAATCTGGAAATCAAACTCACTTCTTGCATAATATCTAGTCTTGTAGCTGTGAGATACATGAGGTTTCCAATCAATCTTTTGAATGGAGTTGGATTGACATATGATCCTTCATCATCCTTGATTAACTTTGTACCTATTGCAAATGGTGTAGGGACAGGTTTACAATTTTCCATGCAGAATCTTTTCAGCAAATCTCTAGAACATTTATTTTGACAAATAAAAATTCATTTTTTAAATTTTACAACTTCTATGCCAATAAAATATTTCATGAGACCAAAATCTTTTATCCCAAATTATTTCTTCATGGCTGTTTTAAATTCATCTAACTCAAGATCACCTGTAAAAATCATGTCATGAACATATAAGCAAACAATCAAAATTTGTCCATGCTCATTTAGCTTTGTGTACAAGGTGGGCTCAATGTTACTTCTTCATAATCCATTCTTGATCATGTAGCTATAAATTTTGCTATACCAAGCTCTTTCTGCTTGCTTAAGTCCATAGAGCACTTTCTTCAACCTGTAAACTTTATCTTCTTTACCTTCTACTTCATAACCTAGAGGCTGCTCCACATAAATTTATTCTTCTAGAATTCCATTCAAGAATGTTGATTTCAAATCCATATAATATACTTTCCACTTGTTATGAGTTGTTGTGGCTAAGACTGCTCTCACAGTATCCAATTTGGCTACTGGAGCAAACATTTCTCCAAAGTCTATTTCCAGTTACTGCGTGAATCCTTTTGCTACAAGTCTAGCTTTAAATCTGTCAAATTCAGCTTTCTCATTCAACTTTGTCTTGTACACCCATTTCACACCAATGAGGTTTTTATCCTTTTTCAAATCAACCAAATCTCATGTATCGTTCCTTTCAATAGCTTCAATTTCTTCATCCATGTCTTGCACCCAATTTTTATCTTTGATTTCTTATTCAAATGAAGAAGGTTGGAATGACAATAATGCAAAGTTTTAATTGACATCCAAATCATCATATATATCTTTTATACTTCCCATATTTCTCTTACCATTACTTGATTGTCACCTGATTAGCTGATTGAAGAATTCCAATCTCTTGATCTGCTTGAAGATCCATGATGCTTTGAAAATCTTGGATTCCTTGTTGGCATGACTATGTTAGATGTCTTCTCTTATCATTCTAGTTTCTCCTTCTCTACTACATCCTCTTCCATCAATGGTGCTTGTGCATCAATTGTTTGTCTATGGTGCCATTCGATGACTCTTGTTCTTTGAACACAACATCTATGCTAATTATGGTCTTCTTAGAGACAGGGTTATATAATTTGCAATCTTTTGATTTCTTACTATAACCAACAAATATGAATTTTTCACTTTTATCATCTAATTTACCTCTTGGCTCCTTAGGCACATGTGCATAAGCTACACATCCAAACACTCTGAGATGAGATATGTTGTAAGACATACATGACCACGTTTCCTTTGGTACTATGTTCATCACAATATTTGTAGGAGATTTGTTTATCACATAAACAACACATGCAACTACTTCTGCCCAATACTTATTAGATAAGTTTCTCCTTTTAACATGCTCCTTACCATGTTCATAATTGTCCTATTCTTTCTCTCTGCTACACCATTCTATTGCGGTGTGTATCTAGTTGTAAATTTCCTTCTGATTCCATGTTGTTTTTAATAATGGAATACCTTTGAATCATATTCTCCACCATGATATGACCCCAATATCTTGATCTATCGATCACTCTGGTTCTTTGCTAAGGCTTTGAATTCTTTGAACTTTGCAAAAGTTTCAGATTTCTGCTTCAAGAAGTAAACCCAAGTCTTTCTATTATAATCATCAATGAAAGTGAGGAAGTAGCAACTTTGACCAATCGACTATGTCCTCATAGGTCGACACAAGTTTGTATGCACCATCTCAAGTCACTGCTTTTCTCTATATGAAAATCCCTTTGGAAAACTCTAACGGTGTTGCTTTCCCAAGATGCAAAACTCACAAGTAATAACAGGTTTTTTGATGGGAGTAATCCTCTGACCATCTGTTTTTGTTGCAACAATTTTAAACCAGAGAAGTGTAAGTGTCCAAACTGAATGTTCCATAACCAGTAACCATTAGAACATGGAAATGTAAAAGAACTGACTTGATCACTATAATTCATAACTAGAGGAAAGAGTTTGTTCCTCGTCATTTGCAGCTTTGTTATCAGTTGCTTGCTTGGGGGCTTGTCATAAATAACGCACTCTTGTCTTTGAAAGATAACTTTGTATCCCTTTTGTGTCAATTGACCAACACCTATCAAATTATGTTTGAGACTAGGGACACAATATGCCTCTGAAATTATCTTTGGCTCCCCTTCTTGGTCAGAATGTTGACCACTTCTTTTCCATCTACATCCACAGTCTTGTCAGTCCCCAACTTTACCTCTGCCTTCACAGATTGATCCAAATTTGCAACCAAATTAGTGTTGCTTGTCATGTGGTTACTACAACCACTGTCTAATAGCCACACATTATTAGAAAGTTCATGCATGGTATTGCAAGCTAGCAACATGGAGTAAGAATTCTTTGTAGTGACATTAGCTCTTTGGTTTCCTTGATCAGTTATCTTCTTCCTATAATCACAGGTATAATGGCCAAATTTATTGCAATAATAACATCTCACCTTTGATTTGTTAACTATTTGATTATTATTTAAGTTCCTATTGTTGCTTCGACTTTCATGTTCATGCTCTTTTCTGCCATATATTTGAGCACCATGTATTTAGCATCATCCTTGCCTCTCAATCTACTTATGCCTCGACCTCTGTCTCTTGAAATAGAAACTTGGCTTTTGAAAACGGTTTCTAAAGTGGAATCCTTATTTCTGTCTATAATTTCCTCATGGGATAGAAGTGATTTCATCAACTCATCAATTGTTAATGTTTCCAAATCCTTAGCTTCTTCAATGGCTGCTACTACAACATAAATTTTGGTAGACAAAGATCTAAGGACCTTCTCAAATATCTTTTGACCTTCTATGGCATCACCATAAATTTGTAATTGATTTATGACATTCAAGACCTGATTCATGAATGAATTGATGTCCTCTATTTCCTTCATCTATAGACTTTCAAAATCTCTCATAGTATTCTGCAACTTAACAATATTGACTTTGGTCATACCTTTATAGCTCATTGCCAAAGTTTCTCATGTTTTCTTTGTTGAAGACATGATGATATTTCTTTGGAACACTGCTCAGTCCACTCCTTGTTAGATAAGATGCAACGCTTGCACATTCTTCTTTTTGTCTTTCTTCCATAGTTTTGTCTCTACATTAGTGAGGGTTCGTTCTTCTGCTTCATTCTTATGTTTTGAACACCAAAACTAGACATGATCTCAAACGTCATGAGGCTCTAGATCAATGAAAGAGGTTCAACCCAATGGATGACCAAACTCGAGGGTGAAATAAATTACGGCACATAATATTTGAAGTCCGATTTGACTGGTGAGTTGACAGAAGGATTCGTTTCACAGGCATCTAGATAATAACGAAAAAAATGACCGTTCAGGAAGAACTGACACTCAGTTCGAAAAGAGAAAATTGGCCACCTCTCTACGAAGCATTACACAGTGATGATGATGCAGGCAGAGGAGTCCTAGTGGATAGAGGAAGGCGATCCAGAGAGCTGGGAAGTAGAAACGAATAGTCAGGGGAACAAAATGGCTTTAACACCATGAGCTGACAGAGACAGTGCAGCGGTGAAGCAGTGAATAAGCCGAAGGCCGAGAGACACAGAAAGAGAGGCAAAATTGCAGAGGACAGAGAAGCCGAGCTGACCATTAGCGTAAGGGTAGCATCGAGCAAAAAGAGATCAAGGGAGGTCGAAATTCGGTAAGGGGAGTTTGTGAACTCTAAGGACTTGGGAATTCCAAGTTCCATCTTACTGATCATCCTCTATCAAGTGAGACTCAGATTGAGCTCCTTATTGTAAGAATCTGCTTTAAAAACATAATAAAAAGGCCACCACTGAAGGCTAGACTAAGAGACGTAGCCCAGGAGGATTGGGTGAACTCCTTATTAAATTTTGTTGTGTTTATGTTTTGCTTACTGTGATCTCTTATTGTTTCAAGTGTCTATGTATTTCACAATCTCATTGATTCATTGCACAAGATAACATAGACACACACACCAACACATGAGTCTGTAATACCTTCATTAATTTCCTGAGGTCACCTAGGGGTGATTTCAGATCAGGAGGAAAGACAAAAAATTTCACACACAAAAACAATATGAATTTCTACTCTTCTATTGATCACATAAAATTGATTTATTACAATGAACCCATTGTGGAGTATTTATAAATTTTAACTCACCATTCAACTAAATCTCACTTCAACGTGCAAACAAACAATCAATTTAACCTTTCCAAACATAAGTTTGAACTAAAACTAACTCACATTCGAATCAATTAACTTAGACTCTGAATATAGAATTCTTTGCATGCATGAGTAATTAGGTATTTTTAACAATCCCCCTTAATTATGACTGCTAAACTAAGACATCACTGATCACAACTAAAACATGCTTGTTGGTCTAAGTCTCATTTAGGCTTACAACACTCAATTTTCCTCTATGAAACTCAAATACATCTTTCGCCAATGGATTAGTGAATATATCAACAAATTGATCACTCGATTTGCAAGGCTCTAAATAAACTTCTCTATTTTTCACAATTTCTCTAACAAAATGATATCCTATTTCAATAGGTTTGATATTTTGATGAAACACACTATGCTTCGATAGTGCAATATTTGAGATGATGTCACAAAAGATTGTTGTTGATCCTTCTTGTTTTTGTTGATGTCCATCCAAAACTCTTCGTAACCATATTGGTTGACATGCTCCTGATAATGATGCTACATATTTTTCTTCTTCTTATGAGAATATCACAATAGGTTGCTTCTTACATGCTCATGATATCACACTTGAACCAAGATGACAAACATAATCAAAATTTATTTTCCTATCATCCAAAATTCCTGTAAAATCACTATCAATATATCCAACCAAGTCTTTCTTCTTTGTGCTTGCATAAAATATGACAAAATTTGTAGTTCCTACTATGTATCTTAGAAACACATTTCCATCTTTCGAAAGCGAGTCTTTTGGAGACTCCTTAAATCTAGAAATCAGATTAACTTCTTACATAACATCTAGTCTTGTAGTTGTCAGATACATAAGGCTTCCAACCATTATTTTGAACAAATATTGGTTGACATCTAATCCTTCATCATCCTTAATTAACTTTGTACCTGTTACTATTGTTGTAAAAGAAGGTTTACAATTTTCCATTTTGAATCTTAGCAAGAGTTTTGGCTTGTCTAGATATCTTAAAATCTCGGTATTTGGGATTTATTTAAAATCCACACAAAATAAAAATCTATATGTCAAGGGAAAAACATGGTTAGAACTAAAAAGATAAGGAACTCTACCTATCATAACCCTAGTTGTAGAGTTACATAATCTATCTAGAATATGGAAATCATTGTAGGCTTACAATCAAGTGAGAAACTAAATACGCAAATATGGATGCCATTAGGCTAGGATTCATGGGGAGCATGTGTATCCATATATGATAAACTCAGGACTTATAGGTAACCTGAGGTATGATGTGGTATGATAACATGAAGAGCGTTGTTGTAGGACAATGTGTCATTGTTGATGTGGCATGGAAGATTGTCTTGGATGATGTCAAATAAATTTCCAAGGATTCAATGTGGAGGGCAATGTGGTGTCTATCATGGCAAGTGAGATGGAGTCCAAAGATTGAAAAATCTATAATTTTGTTAAAATATCTTTTTTTTCATTTTCAAGATAGTGAAAGGTTATAGATCATTTTCTTTACTTTTCATTTCTATCCCTAGTCTTCTTCATAGTATACACTCTCCTTCTCATTATATTATAAGTTATACATGCACCATGTGTATGAAAATAGGTTTGTTTCACCAAAGTCTCCTATTTTAATGTGTTGACTTTTATTCACTTTTCAAAATTTTATCCTTTTTTATATTTTCTTTGTCTACATTTGAAAAATGAATTCCTTACTAACAAGGTTGGCATTCTTAGTAGTCCCTTGATGAAAATAATATTATCTTCTTCTTATTATTTCCAATACAATATAGAACTTACACTAATTTTTATTTGTTTCTATCCTCTCTATCCTTAGAGACCTTATACTTTGATGGGAAATTTATTGTTTTCTACAATAAATATGGATATGTACAATTCTTCTCGCATTCTACATAGAGTCTATATTTGGCATTTGAAAAAGATTGTGATAACAAGAAATTATTTCAAAGTGATTCATAAATAAAATATTTCAAGGTCTACCTTACATAAAATTTATATGAACTTTATAGATAGAAAGAGTAATACTAATTGAAAGTAAAAGAAAAAAGAAATATCTTACACATATATACTTTTTATGTCAAGTATAAGAGGCACATGTGATGCCTTCAATCTTCATCGTGGATGTTATCGTGGCTATTTTTTAAATTCATTCTCATTGTTGTTCTTGTGTGTGTGAGAATCTGAAATAAAATAAAAAAGAGTAAGAAATATAATATTTAAGAGATAATTTATCTAGATATGAAATGCATGTGTAGAAAATAATTAAAAGTAAGAACATTTTTAGTAAAAAAAAAACTTTTTTTTGTGTATTTTTAAAATGTAGGCCATAAATAAAATAAGTCAACATAAAAAATCATTAGTTGAATATAAATAAATTTTAAATGATATATAAGCAAATTTGTAATAATTCCTTTTTTGTAAGCTTGACATGACTACATCTTCAACATCTCCAATATATCACCCTGATCGAATAGGGAATTGAATCGGTGACTTCACATCAAGGAGTTCCTTAACATATCACTCGATTAACATCTATCCAATGTTGGAAACCTTTGAGGACTACTGAGAGGGGGGTTGAATCAGTAGTATGACTTATTACCAAATTTTTCCTTGTATTACTTTAACTAAATCACACACTTATTAGCAACTTAACATATATCATGTGCATGTAAAAGATAAATATTTAAACACATATGCAACATATACTAAGAGAAAACCATCAGAACATGATCATAAAAATCATCACACAAGAGACACAATATGTCTGGTCGAAAACCCTTCACCGAGCAAAAAACCACCCTTGTTTCTATTGCTTTGTTCTGGATTTCTATTAGTTAATCAATTGATATTTTACATAACTTGTTGACTCCAATCAACATCGATAATCGACCTCATATACAACATTCCAACCACCATTTTCTAGGAGACTTGATAACATTGATGATCTACAATAGTATGCTCTCTACGGATCTACAGACTATCATCCATTGAAGGCCACCATGATCAATGATCCTCACTCAGTTACTCCTGAGCTATTAATAGACTCTTACAAATGCTGATATGTTGGTCATCACCATGACCAATTAGCCTCACCTAGTTTCTTCCAAACTATCCAATCGCCATTAGATGAGAAACATGTTCCTTTGCTGAAGCATCACTATCCCTGCTCCTCTCTCATGAAGTCACTGCTCCTCTACCACTATGCAAACCTCCTTTCATGTATTTTGAAACTTGATCCCAAGACACTATGCTCAACAAGAAATCATCTTTGCATACATTCTCTCAACAACAAGATCTCATCATCAAATAGAAATAAAACAAATGTAAAAAATACATGCTCTCCAATAGAAAATTGTGGCCACAAAAATTATGATATCAAACCCTCACATCAGAATGTAAATAAGGAATACTACAATTAACAACATGTGAACACTAAGGATATGCACCAAAAGTAAAAGCAATTGCTGCAAAAAATAAGTGTGAGAGTCTCCATAAAAACTCTATCTAGAAGCATAAATAAACTCTCCAATTGATCACTACACTTGCAGCTTCAATTCTGATCTATTCTGAAACATACTTCCAATATGGACATTACTTAGTCATTCACACTCATGGACTGAACCATCTAGGCTCTAGTCAAGGTCTGAAGCATAAATTCCTTCGTTGATACCTCCTCACTCTCCTGCATACATCCTTAACTCAATCAACCATACCATATCTCCAAGATCAAGTATATAAAACATGTAGGGTGAAATTGAGTTTCGGGCTAGGATCAAAGGTGAAAAAATTGGACCAAATCAATCCACTGAGGTCACTACTAGTGCAATAAATACATTCACATCATAAGAGGACCTTCTCAAACTATTTCTGACCTTTTTCACTTTTTCTGGAAGCCTCTTAAAATTTCCAATCTAATTTTCTTCTAAACAGTGCATGGAATGTAGAGGAAATATCATGAAATCCCTTAGTCTCTCCCTTGACCTTATATGGACTTCAATGGGGCTATATTTTCTCCCTTATGCTAGTCGTTGTGTGACTAGAGAATTCCTATTTCTCCCATAGGCCTTTGTGCATGCGACTAGGGCTTAGGCTTAGTAAAAACATCATTTCTTTAGTCCAAAACCTTTGCCACCTATTGGATCAGCTTCCCCTACATATATACTAGAATCCAGACCTCTAACATGGCCTTTGAAACATCTGCAAGTAGATAAAATATGCCTCCTGAGTGTCACTATCCAGTTGACCTAGAAGGGTCAACAAACAAGGTTTACAAGTATGTCAACAAGTCCTCCACTCTCCATCAGACCTCTGAACAATATGCAACACATCTGAAGCACCTTTACAACCTTTGTAGCACCATCATCAAGCCATCACATCACTAAAACAAGTCTCCTGATAGGCATAGACATGAAGACCTAATAAAGACCTAGTTGAAAACTCAACTAGTGTGCCATCAACAATCTCCATCACATGTATATATGATCATCACATATATCAACCTCTTCTACCTATAGCAACATCAACAAACCATCAAGGCATGTCTATCAATGCGCTGCCAACACACGCCAACTCCTCCAAGGCCATCGTGCGACCATCAAGCTCCATCAATGCCAACACGTATCGACACACACCATCGTTCATCAGTCTACATCATCATGAGGTTGACATAAGTGTATGACCTCAAGAGTTGACATAAATGGCAACACAATTATCACACTATCAATGCATCATGCCAAACCACCAAGTCAACATCCATCACACATGCATATGATAAGTATGACCATGACCATGACCTTGTTGACATCAATGCCAACATCCAAGACCTCGTGGACAAGCAAAGCAATAATATTCAATAAAATACTAATAAGAAAAGAAATGATTCAAATACAATATTTTCTGGTTGAACTTGAATAAATTATCTATCTATATATATATATATATATAATTGAAAATAAAATGAAATATGTTGCATGTAAAATATTTTAATTGCATGTTACTTATAAGTTCTTCTACGTCTAAAATGGAGTATAGTTAAAACATTTCAAGGTATGCTTCTCACTATGGGGTGTATATGTGATACCTTCCATGCTCAATATGAATAGACATGTAATGCACGTGAAGAGTCAAGTACCTTATCTATTTATCATATGCGTGAGAAGTTTTTTTAGAAAATCATGTCTCAAAACTTTTGTTTAGAATGTATAACTTGAAAAAATGGTCACAATTCGAGGGATTTGACCCCTCTTGGCCCATGAGTTATTTACTATGGATTTATATTAGTAATATTGCATGTGCTTCTTGCTGCTTCTTATTTCAAATTTTGGAGAAATCCACATCTCTAGCATAACCTACACTTTTGTTTCTAGTTTAGGAGGAGCTATATAGATCACATTGTCTATTTTCAATGCTAATTGCATTTAGTACTCTCTTTAGAGATTTTAATACTTTCATGGAGAGATTCGTTAGTTAGAGTCATTAATCGTTAGTTAGAGTCATTAATTCCTAAGAATTATGATATTGGTTTGTTATAAATTATATATTTTTCTTAACTGTATACTTAAAAGGATGTTAATAGTATGAGTTTATGTATATATAAATTTGGATTATTCATATTTTTTTATTCATCATCATCAATGAATCAAGCACTCATCCTTCTTCATTTCTTACTGTAAATTTGAATTTGCCTCATTAGCCAAACTATGGTCAAAAAGTTAATCTATACTAATTATTTCTTTTATGAATTTAAAGTAGATAGTAAAGATCGTCCTTTTAATTTAATAATTTTAAATATACATCCTCTTGTATTTTTAATTCCTCCACTTATAACGCTTTACCTTCCTTTACCTTCCTTATATAAAATTCCTATAGTATTCCATGATTTCTATATACGTGTATCTAATAGTATTAATTATATATCTATATTTGATTCTAGTTGCAAGTCACTCAAATTTTACACCAATTATTTTAACAACCTATAAATAAATAGACAATATTTTTGTCTTTTAAATTATAATTAAAAATAACAAATAGTATCAATTTATAGACGAGTCTAGAATCTCTCACATTCATGTTGAGATGGAATTTTGAAAACCATGAAATCTTTAAACACTGGTCATCGTTGGTTTTCATAAAATTCGTGGGAACACTATACCATATATTCACATTATCACCTTTCGTCAATATTTTAATATGAACGGCTAGAAACCATAATCCTTAATCTGTGAGAGGAACCGGACAACTTTCAGGATGACAATAATTTGCATTATCAGTACAATCATCATAATATTTGCAGAAATTCAGAACTCCGAATTTGTGTGGACAATCACACAAATCGAAAGCATAAAATTTGTTCGCAGATGTTTAGTTATATACGGCTGATCAAACTGATCAAAAGAAAGTAAACTGAGTTTAAGTTTTAGGCTGTTAAGCACAGGCTCTCATACACGTGGAACGAATTTTTTTTACCGTTGGGAAGCAGAAAGCAAAGCAATTTTTTTTTTACCGTTGGAATCTCTTTACTTTGTCATTGTAATTTCTGGCCATTCTGCTCCAATTCCTTTCCTCTCGAATTGGGCTGTGCTTTGTGGTTTTGCTGAGAATTTCTCTTTTCTGTTGTACGGTGGACGGTGCGAGGCATTCCTTGGACGAAAAAGAGGGGGTGAACTCCGTTAGCATCTCGCATGAGTGAGCCCTAGGAAATCTTTTAAAAGTTTTCAGCAATAAACAATTATTTTTTCTAACCACAGCTTTAAAGTTAAAATTTTGTAATAGATGATGTATGTGTCTATGGTCTTTGTATACATTTTCAAGGAACTACTTTAAAGTTTACATATTATGTTAGATGATGTCTATGTTAACAGAAAGATGACAGAAATTCCCTCGGCAGTTTATATCTTTCTCATTACTTTCTTTACGTGTTTAACTTCAATTTTTTTAGTTTTGCATATTCTAAATCCAAATTTAACTATCAGGGATGTTTGTATTAGCATTAGAATTTAACGTTAGTTTTTAACTTTCGATTTGTTCTATTGTTTTATGTTTTTCTTCTTCTTCTTTTTCTGCGATAATTTTATTAGGATGGCCATTTCTAGGTAGAATTTAACAATTTTTTTTTCAAGAAATCTGATTATGAGACTGTTTGAATTTAGTGGTGGAAATAGATTCAGTGTCATGAAAAGCCTTTTAGGCACCAAAAATCTTCTAACTTGACAATTGTAACCCCAATTTCCAAAAAATTCTGCTACTTAGACTACATGAAAATATACTAGTCTAAGTCCATCTTAAATTTAAATCTATCAAGGGCCAAGAGTGACCATTTTGGAGTTAAGATGGATTTATAATTATTAATTTTATAATTATAATTAAATTATTAATTTATTTTTTTGTATCTTAATAATTTTAATAATTATTTTTTTAATTATATTTTTTTTTGGACCAAGTTCAAATGTTTAGGTTAACATTATAACATCTCTATCATATGGGCTGGCAACAAGTAAACTTGACTTGGTCCTAGATAATTTATCACTCTTGATCTTTTAGGCTTTTATAACCAATGTTTTTGTCCATGGTACTATTTCTAATGAATCCTTTTATCATGATTTTGGTAATATGTTTAAGGTAGCCTTTTTACTTTTGATAGTTTATGGTCTCTGACCATTTCCAAGTGAGCTCCCCCAAGGGGACATGTAAAATAAATAAAAATATTAATGTAATATAATGTAAACATTTTATCTGTCAAAAAATAACTCTATGTTAAAGTAAAATTTCTAAGTTCTTATCTTTTTATTAATTCTTGTTAAGTAGTAAGTTACTAGTGGTTTTTGAGCTTCGGATTATGAGAAGTCATGGTATTACACATGGTATTCATGTGGAATGTAGCCTATGTTAACTTTGAAATTAAACCAACCTAGATCTCTCTTAACTCTATCTCCCAAGCTTCCATAGGGATCAAATCCCTTGAGATAGATATATCTTAAAGCTTCCATAGGGATCAAATCCCTTGAGATAGATATATCTTAAGATGCAAAGAGATTTGATCCCTCCCACAACTTGGTAGATCTAGAGTTAAGATGGATATAGATGACTTTAACTGATTTAAAGGAAATTAGATTTTGTATTATATTGTGTGTGGGTGGATAAAAGAAATAATTTAGTAGGTTGAAAATAGGAAGAAACCTAAAATATGGTATTACCCATGGTATTCATGTGGAATAACCTATTTAAATTGTGAAATTAAACCAACGTGGATCTCTCTTACTCCCAAGGGTCTAGAGGGATCAAATATATCTTAAGATGAAAAGAGATTTAATCCCTCTCACGTCTTGGTAGATCTAGAGTTAAGATGGATCTGCGTGACTTTAACTGATTTAAAAGAAATTTACTTTTGTATAAATAATATAGATCCATTATATTGTATGTGGGTTGATAAAGAAGGAATTTAATAGGTTGAAAATAGGAAGAAGTCCATAATTTTAAATGTTCTCCATTGACCACTTGAGGACTAAGTTTGAGGTGGCAAGTTTTTTTATTTGTGTGCTTTATAATTTTTCATAATAATAAATATTTAATCTTGCAAATGGTTGCCTTAAGGTCGAGTTTATGAAATAATATCTCTTAAATTTATTGAGGAGGATTTTGGGTTAGAGAGTGAGTATGTAGTTATATCTATACTTCTATATTTTATTTTGATATATTTCTTTTATGATTTATAACACCATTTTAATTTTATTGGATGTAATTTCGAAATTGTTGATTTTTTTTATTCTTGCATTATTATTATAATAATAATGACTTTATATTTTCTTTACTAGATCACATTTTCTTAATAATATTTTGGTTGTTTTATTTTTTCCTTTCCTCTTTGTATAATACTATTTTGTAGCATATATTGTATCTTTTAGTGTATATTTATTTTCAACAAATTTTTTCCTTATAGAAAAAAAGCAAAATCTGTAGTTTATTTTAAAAGAAAATAAATTTAGATTTTGTTTATGTAAAAAAAATAGCATCAATTGAATTTATTTCTTTGAGGTACTTGAAATTTCAAGTAATTTTATCATTAATCTCTATAGTAGGCTTGGTTAAGGTTTCTTTAATTTTCCACTGCATTTTTTTTTATAATTTCCTTTTCTTTTTTATATTTGACTCTTCTTTTTGCCATTTTTGTAATTGTGTTCATTTTTCATTTTTACTACGAAATGAGGTATAAAATATCTCCTTAAAATTTATGTCAATTTAATGTGTTCACTTTAAACCTAGGAGATGTTATTTCTTCACATTTAATTGATTTCTATAAATACTAATTTATTCATTTTTTAATTGGTATTTAATTTACATCTCCATGTACCAGCTTGGTTTCTATTTATGTTGCTTCTTTTTTATTTATATTATTTCAAATTTTATTTTACTTTATTTATTTATTTAGTTTTTTTTTATGTTATATTAGTAATTTTATCTCTTTGAAACTGGATTTTACAAGATTTAACTAGATACCTTATTTTATTATTACAATGTCACAATAAATCACCTAATAAGCTATCTTATATTAGTTGGCTATACATGTTTTAAATGTTATTCAATAAATCCTCTCAATGTTTAAGAATAAGGTATCTATAGTAGTGTAGTGTAGCTTAGGGAGCTCTTATAGTCAAATTTAAGTTTTTTATCCGACAACATATTATATTTTGGACTAGGGTTGGAATTTCAAATTTATATTTTTTTTTGAAGTGAAAATGTGATGACATTAATTTATTTTTCAGGACTGTTATTATTAATTTCAAATTCTTTTCTATTTTTATATAAAAAATTTACCACAGTCAATTCCATTTTCTTTACCCTTCAATACTAAAAAAAATATTTTAAAATTTTCATTATTTATTTATTTTTAAGTTGATACTACATAATAGACGTACAATCACGTTTAACTAGTTAATAAGTAACAAAAAAAATCTAACAAAATCAAATAAATAATTTAATACTAAATCCTCTTGTACCGACCCATCTAGAATGGAGATATATAGGGTACACTGTGTATAATTAGATTGTAAAATTTGAAGGGTTCCACCTCAAAAGTGGAGCGCAGTAGCTGCAATGCTCACTGCTGCGGCTGTGAATTGTCATCTCCTGCTGGGCACGGTTTGTATTACCTGGTTCGGATTTGAACCGAGTGGGCTAGTTGAGAGGATAAAACCACAATACCATTGGTTGGCCTAGCTCCATTTGGCTGGCACTGCTACATGACTGATTCTAATCAAGTAATTGCTGAAAACTATTTATTTGCTTGTGTGGGGTTTCACTCTGCCCGGAATTTAAATCACATACAAATAATTGATGCCAACTAGTAATATAATCACTGGTTTTCATTGATGGATTTCAAACGCTGTAAATAAATTGTATCTCAAATGGCTCGAAGAAAATGAAACCCAAAGGGTTTGAAAACGCGGCCTTCATCTTGACCTCTGGTTCCCAATTCGTATGGGTTATCATTCAGAACTATGCCGAGTGTTTATTCATTAGAAATAAAAAGGCATTAAGTGCAGCAATTATTTCAGACTGTTTGCGTGGGATGAAATCTAGGTGGGATGAAATCTAGGCATGGAAAATGGGAACGAGGGTTTTATGTGACTTAGGTTTGACCTTGTTTTTTTTTTTTTCCAAGCTGATTCCTTTATTCATATAATTCATAGCCAAAAATATTACATATATAATATTTATCTGAAACCTTAATATTTATTTTATATTTCTACTTAGAGTTCGTTGAGTATCTATATTAATTTTATCTTAATTTTAGGGTTTGTTGAGTATTTATATTAGAGATTTTATTTTTTCTTCCATTGTTAGTCAATGTGATTTGCTATTTCATATATTAGTTTTATATTCAAATTGTGAATATGGCCCTTCATATTTATATTACGATATTTTGTAAATTAAATATAAATACCAAATTACACTAGTTTTTAATTTTCAATTAAATAAAATATGATTATTATATAAAATTAATTGATAAAAGCTAAACATTTCTTTATTTATCTTAAATTTGTTAATTTTTTACACATTTTTAATTAATATATTAGTTCATCATTATATAATGTATTCAAAAAGCTTTATAATATTATACATGTTCCACACCATAAATATTCAAAGTTTTATTTCAATATTTATTTCTGAGAAATGGGAAAGTTTTTTTCTTTATCTTCTCATAGATTGTAAAATAAAAAAATTCTACCACTCCATTGAAGGGCTACCTTGTGAAATTATTTATCAAGAATAGATCCTCTATTCACCTTCTTATGATATTATATATTATGATATTATATATTTGTACAATGTGGTACATCTTGGGCTTTAAGATATTATTAAACACATTTAACATCCTCCAATATTTGCAGTCTTTTTTTGATTAGATTATGATAAGCCAAATGCTTTACAAAAGTTAGCTGGAATATCAATGATGGAAAATGAAGCCTTTGGCATATGTGATAAATGTGTCTGATTATACACTCAAGACATCATTTTTCATCATTTATATGTTAGTCAGTTTTTGTAAAGAATTTGTCTTATTAAATTATAATCCAGATAAGACTCCATATATTGGAGGATGTTAAATATTTTTAATGATATCTATAAGGGAAAGATCTATCACTTTCTACAAATACATAATCTCATTAAAAAGAGGATGTTAAAAGTGTTTAATGATATCTATAAGAGGAAGATCTATCACTTTCTACAAATACATAATCTCATAAAAAGTTAGACAACTGTTCAACTCTGGGTGAATAGTTTCTTAATATTTGTTATGAATCCTTAATGTTTTGGTAATTTTTATTGTTTTACAATTCAAAAGATAAAAAAGAAATACAGTTGATTGTTTTACAAAAATAAATATATTAAGAAGTCTTTAATAATGTAAATATACCCTATAATCATCAATTAAGACATTATTTACAAATACTTAAAAAAATTATCTATTTATATAAATAAATAAAAACATATTTATATTTTAACTATTATTTTTATATAATAATCTGATTTTGTTTAATAGAAAACTAAAAATTAGAATAATTTGGTATTTATATTCAAACGAAAAAAAATATAACATATACAAATGACCATATTAACTAAAATATAAAACTAACCTATGAAAAAGCATAAATAGATTCTCTAATATAATTACTCAACAAACCTTAAGATTAAAATAAAAAATAAAACAAATATTATAAATAATTTCTTTTTAATTATGAATGGAATAAACAAGAAAATCTCATATCATAGCAGATTAAAAGAATAAACCAAGAACGACGCTACTTCACCTGAAATCCTAGTTCACATTTTCCAGTCATATATTTCATCCCATGCATAGAGCCTGAGATAATTGCTGCTCCTAAGTTATTTTCAGTGTGAGCACCTTTTTATTTCGACATGATAAAATCGTGGAATAGTTCTGAAAGTTAGACCATACGAATTGGGAAAAAGAGGCTGAGTTCAAGGCTACGTTTTCAAACCTCTACGTGCCATTTTCTCCCAGCAATTTGAGATACAATATAAAATATTTACTGTTTGAAATAAATTTAGGTAAATTTATATTTTGCTGCATTCAGGTTTTTAGTGGTTAGTGGTAGGAAGTGGCAGGAAGATAAACTCAATATAACAGAAGGTGCTCAATAAAATTAGTAAGAGTGAAGGGGAATATTGAGTATAATGTAATATTTAGGATAAGACCTGACTTGAAATATTAGGTAAAATTTAATAATATTACATTTTAATTAGTATTTCTCTCTATCTACCCGTGGCCACTATTTATTAGGTGGGGGTGGTTATAAATATTGGGTAACATATAATATTGTAATATTTTTTTTTCTCTGTAAAAGCTAATTCTATTAAAAGGAAGGCAAAATAAATTTACAATGAGGTTGTAGCCTCAGCCGAGAACAACTAAGTTCCTTCTGGGAAGCATAACTGCCCCATATTTGGGGAAACCAGTTTGGATTTTCAAAAAACCATGCTAAAGACCGGGAGAACCACGACAAAACCGGAATGAAGTCTTGAGATTTCACCATCTGAAACAGTTGAGAAACAAGATAGAAATGCCTAACCAGAGAACTAGACACAAAACCACAGATAACAAGACCTAATCAGCAGCAAAACTCTGAGGTGGCTCTTGGGAGGCCACGTGGCGTTACATTTGGAAGTCCTGGTCAGGAGCCTCCTCGACAACTAGACACGCGTTCCCATACCAGATCTCACCTTCCTTCTCCACGCCATTGTCTGCTCTGCCAACTGGAAGACCCGTCGCTTGAGGGATGCCGCTCAAGCTGCCAGCAATGGCCAACGGATTAGTGGCACCATGAATGTTGCCACCTGGAATTTCCATAGCCGGAGGAGTGCCACTTGAGCTGCCAGCAAAAGCCAATGAGTTGTGGCTCCATGAACGCTGCCACCTGGGTGTCGAGTTTCGCCTCCAATATCACCTTCAACATTCAGACCGCCACGCCTGGTTGCCCTGCCTTCATCCGATGGAGGCTGCTCAGAGCCCAAACAAACTTTCATTGTGCTAATGTTCTGTGGTAGCTTTGCAAAGATACACGTAGGAGCACTGTGCTGGTCTTCTTCTTCAGAGAAGATGATTGTGACATTAGCCGTAATAATGGGCCGGTTTAGGTTGCTCTGGAACCTAAAATGGTTTGAATGAAAAGCAGAGTGAGGGTAGTGACGGCTAGGCGGACTGGGAGGGAGAGAGCTGGCCTGAGAAGGAGGTGGATAAATAGGTGGTGGTGGTGGAGCTTCATTGTGTGCAGCCTGAGAGCAGGCGCTACCTCCTCAGACACCTCCACTGCGACTCCGCATGCGGTGATGAACCATCGCGCTGTGGTGGATGAGAAGCTCTGGAGAATTGGGGGCTTGGAAGGAAACAAAGAATGCACAGAGGGCTCCTGGGTAGGGTTCAAAAGGCAGCGCTTGGAATGGGAATAATGGAACCCATTTCCAAAGGCAAGACAGCAGAGCAGGCAATAACGTTTTCCTGTAACAATTCTATTGTAGGGAATTTCTACTTGGAGCAGGCAAACGTTGAAGGATGGAGGGCAAGCAGATGGGTTGATGGGCGCCATATTAAATTGATCGCCCTTCATTTCTCGGTCAGAGCGATCATTTAAGATTTTCTGCAGGCTGGCCTGCTCTTGTGTGAGGTGAGTTTGTAGGTGCCAAGGCTGAGCCTGGGATGGTGCACTGGCCACTAGCTGGCTGGGCTCAACGCCGTCAACCCATCTCCTTCGCATTAATGTTCTAGAAATTCACCCTTTGCATTAATGTTCTAGAAATTCACCCGCATCTGGGTTATAATATTGTAATATTATACTTTATGTAATCAATATATTTGTAACACTTAATATAGATGTGCTCCATCTATAAATTTAATTAATAAGTGGATAAAAACTTAATATTTAAGTTATGACAAGATTTTTAATCATGAATATTTACCACGCCTATTATAAACTTCTAAGTAGGTTTTTTTGTAATACCATGTGTCAATACACACAAGAAAAAGATAGAGAGGTAGAGGAGGGAAGAAAATTATAATACCATGAGCTACTACCATGGTTTATCAATACCATGGGCCATCTAGACTTTTGATGATTATGTCATGGATCTAGCATTTTATTTGTTAAAATACCATGGGCCAATAGCATCCCTTATCAATACCACATGCCCAAAAACATTAACTTATTTCAAAATAAAAATATTTTACAAATATTTTATTTTATAACATTTTTTTAATTAAATCTAAGAGAAAAAATGTTATAATTATTTCTTAGGTATAACTAAACTCTCCATCCTCACGACTACTAAAAAGATTTTAATAGAGGTTAAATGGAAGTTTTAATAAATTAAGAAATGAGAATACTTTTATATATACATATGTGAAATTTATATAATTAAATAATATTATAAAGAATTAGGATACATGCATCTTAACCAAGGATCCAAGTGAAGTGAGAAAGCAAAGTGATTAACAATGATAGAGGAAAGATAGCGAGTGATTATTTTCATCTTTTTATTATTGTATTTTCTTTAACATGATTGATCCAAAATATAGGTTTAATATTTTACAACCAAATATGTTTTTTTATTATTTAAATAATTTATTAAATACAATGCCATGGGATCACATTTAAGAAAGAGAGTGAAATGGAAGGGGGAATAGAGTGTGGGAGAGAGACAGAGAAGTGAGAGACACAATGAGAGAGACAAAGGAAGAGAGAGAGGAGGGGGAAAGAGAGGGAGTGACAAGGGATAGATGAAGATGGAATGTGGGAGAGAGGAGACGAGAGAAGAGAGAGAAAAGGAGAGCATAAAGATAGGGAAAGAAGGGGAAGATAGAGACAGGGAGACATATTTATGGAGAGGGGAGAGAGAGAAGGAGAGAGGGATGGAGATACTGACAAAGTTGGAGGGTGGAGAGAGAGTGTGTGTATGATGGGGGCAAAGACACAAGGAGGTGGGAGAGAAGGGGAGAGAGAGGAAGGAAAAAGAGAGAGGACTTGAGAGAGGGGAGAGAGAGATGGAGTTGGAAGGGGAAGAAATACATAGAGAGAGAAAGGTGGAGAGGGAGTGGCAAGGGATAGATGGAGAGAAAGAGAGAGAGAGAAGGGGGAGAGATAAAGAGGGAAAGGAAGAGGTATATATAGATATATATGGGGGGAGAGAGAGAGAGTGGCATATGTTTAGTGGGTTGAGATAGAGTGACAAATAAGGAGTGATGGAGGGAGGTATAAATATATATAATAGGGGGAGAGAGGAAAGAAGAGAAATATAGAGAAAGTTAGGGAGAGGTAGATAGAGTGAGACGGAGGAGAGAGGGAGGGGAAGAGAGAGAAGGAGAGGAGGAGGAAGATAGACATAGAATGGAAGGTGGAGAGAGAGGTAAGAAGAAAGAGTCTCACAGAGCAAATACAAACATAGAAGTTAGATATAGAAAGTCATGAATATTTTAGATTTTCACTAAAATGGATGTATTGATTTCAATTTAGTTGTTTATTTCTAATCCTATTTGATCACATGCACTATATGTATTGATTTCAATGTAGATGTCGATTTGTAATTCTATTTAATACCATACACTAGATGCATTGATTTCAGTGTCAATGTTGATTTTTACTCCTATTTGATTTCTTGCATAGGATGCATTGGTTTCAGTGTACATATTGATTTTTAATCCTATTTGATCTCTTGCACTAGATGCATTGGTTTCAGTGTAGATGTCAATTTCTAATCATATTTAATACCTTACACTAGATGCATTTATTTTAGCGTAGATCTTCATTTCTACTCATTCTTGACTGCTTGCATTATATGCATTGGTTTTATTGTAGATATTGATTTATGATCCTATTTGTTTGCTTGCACTAGATGCATTGATTTTAGTTTAGATGTTGATTTCTAATCCTATTTGATTGTTTGCACTATATGCATTAATTTTAGTGTAGATGTTGATTTCTGACTTGATGCAACAACATGTATGGTGTACATTAATTTCAATATACATATCTCTTCCTCCCTCCCTATATTTGCCTCTCTCTTCTTACCTCTCCCCCCATCTATATCTCTATCTCCCCTTGTCTCTCCTTCTGATCACCCCCAAAATAGACTTACACTGTCTTAGTGTAAGCACATAAAAATTATTCAACCATACATACAATACTTGAATTTTCATCCTAAATAAAATGTTTTCTTGCTTGAATTTATAATTGGGTGCATTCTTATTATTCCCGTTTTCCATCGTTCAACATTATTAATTACTTTTCATTCAAACAAGGTAATAGAAAATAACTACCATTGAAAATTATTTAGGGTTTAACTCTCCATAAGTCACAATGATTGACTTTGGAGTACACTACTATTAATAACATAGACAAGGTATGTTGTTTACTACAATAGATTGAGTTAAATATTTCAATGGTCTATGATTCCATCTACTCTTTTCATATGATCGATATGAGAAAATGGAAAAAAATAGTTTCAAATTAATTGTAATGAAGATTGTTTGTAATTGACTATATTTTTAGTATTCACATTTTCTATCTATAAAAAATGTTACATTGGCACTTTGCACTCAAAATTTGTATTTCATCATTTTTCATCATTTAAGTTACTAATAGTCTCTCTCATCTCAACAAATTGAGTTAACTAAGAAAATTTTAAATTAAATTGACCAAATTAATTGTAGACATATTTAACATGTTTAAAATTATCAAAATAATTAGATGCTCAACAAATTTTGTATGACCGCACACGACTAAAACCAGCCTAGATCCATCTTAACATCGGACCTATTAAGCACCCAGAGGGATCAAATCTCTCAAGGTGCAAACCATTTCTCAAGTTTTGCACTCAAAAAATAGGGGATCAAATCTAGGTGAAAACCTTCCCTCAAGTTTTTCACTCAAAAAATAGGTTTGCACCTCGAGAGATTTGATCCCTCTCAACTCTTGATAGATCCGGTGTTAAGATGGATCTAGGCTCGTTAAAAATCAGCCATGTTTCAATTGCCTTTTACTAAATTAAAAATATTGCCAGAATAAATAAATTGAAATACCAGTTATAAACACAATGAGTAATATATATATATGTGTGTGTGTGTGTGTGTGTGTGTGTGTGTGTGGAGTGATTACAGGTGTTCTATTATTTTGTACCAACAAATTACCAATTTAATAATGGTGTTTTTTTATTTTCAATTAATTTATATATAATTAATATTATTTTTTTCTTTTTTGATTTTAAATTTATAATTAATATTAAATATTTTATTTAATATAAACATTTATTTACTTTATTTATAGCTTTAACTAGTTGTTAAAAAATAGTTTATATCAATTTTATTATTGAGG
The DNA here is from genome assembly GCA_031772625.1 of Pinus tabuliformis. Lineage (NCBI taxonomy): Eukaryota > Viridiplantae > Streptophyta > Pinopsida > Pinales > Pinaceae > Pinus > Pinus tabuliformis. The sequence continues at coordinate 416,386,884 of CM062806.1, read as the reverse complement.
AATAAATACTTATTGATTTTAAAGAAATAACAAATAGTGCTTAAAAATATTCCAAATAGATTGACAATTTTAAACTTTTTTTCGTATTAAATGTAAATAAACTATATTAGTGAGAATGATTATATTAATAATCAAATACTTTGGTGCCATGATTTAATTCTCCATCTTGTCTTGTCGATGAACTACTTCTTGACGATTAACCACCTTTACAGGTTTGAAACACTTCGATTAATTGTCTCTAATGTGATTTGTCAAAAATATTTCAACACATAAAATATAGATCACAAAAGCCTAAATTCACTTAATCAAATACTAATATGAGGTACCCTTAATTCTAGAGATGTTAGAACCAAACCTAAGATCAAAGTCAATAGGGGTGCGTTGAGTTTGAGAGAGGTCAACACCGAAAAAAGATGTCGCGTTTTCCATTTCGTAAAAGGAGGATTCCTTCATTGCAGAGGCATACCCGACTTGCAGGTGCCAATGTCGAAGCTGCCACTAGTGCTAGAATAGATGTGAGTGCCCACGTCTACATTGTTTGTGCATTTGGGGCTAGTGCAGATTCACTGCTTAAATTTAACGGTTGGCATATACTGGTTACATGTATTAATGGAGTTATAGCTCTAGAAATATTAATATCCCAGAATAACTTGTTTCAGCAGTCATTTAATGTTTTTCGATTGTTCCATACCCTTTCTAGAATGTGATCGGAGTGATGAAGATCACTAATACATAGCATGAGACCAACACCAAATGCCTGCTGCATCATGCAACTATTGAGGACATCATTGCTTATGTTATCTGCAGATGCCATGGAATGGAATTTCAACAAAAATTGAGATCAGAGATATTCCTTGCTATGGAGGACCTTGATGGGATAGATGTGAAGCTGCTTCAACCTTCTTATAGAATTATGTGTAGTGATAATGGGAGCGGCTTGGAAACTACTCTATTATTGGGTTCATTTAACGCCGCTGATGAAGACATTTTCAATTGATTATCAATCAAAGTGACGTGTTTCACACCCAATTGAATACCTTCGTTTGACTATTGATCAAAGTGATGAGCTTGGCACCATATGTGGGTTGTGGTCAATATTTTATTCAGATAAAATATTGCTATACAATGACATCGCCATATTCAAACTCAAGACCTTCTGTATGTTTAGTAAAAGGTTTATTATTTTATTTTTCTTTTGTCTCCACTAAATGTATTTTTCCTAAAATTTCATTCATATCTCAATGTTGGTGACTTGTTCTGCTTATCTATTTTCCATATTTACAGTTTCTAACTTTGGCTTTTTCCACAGAAATTTTTGACCATATAAACAAAGGGATCAATCTTGGTCCACTCCCAAATGGCTTAACTTTGTTTTGTTTTATGATTACCTTTTAAAACTATCAACAATACGAAATTGATTATCCTTGTATTTCTCAAATCTTATCCCTGGAAAGGTGGTTTTCTAATACAAAAATATACTACCTCTACATACATTTTAAGTGCTTTTCTTTGCTAAGATCATTCTACATTTTGAGTAGGTAGTTACCTTAATGAGTAAATCTAAACCTAATTAAAATAACCATAAATAGTAAAAGTAGAAAAAAGCATAAGAGACACCATGAGTGATAACTCGGATGCAAGAAAAAATTGTATTTAGTCAAGAAACTTGTTTTTCTTTTCACCTTTCACCTATGTTACTAGAAATGAGAAACAAGAAATGAAAACATGACAACAAAAGAAGTTTTTAGGTTTCGTATTCAAGAAAGAGAAAGAAAAATACATTAAAATTACTTTAAAATGTCATTTACTAGAATAATTGTTGTGCTTGAACTTGAGAAATTGTATTTCCAAAATCTATAAAATATATCAATTTGCTTGGATTTTTTTTAATCCATAACGTAACCTTGCATAATAATTAATGTGATTTCATAAATACTTATGATCCTTCTCCCTAGCAATTTTATTATACTAACTAAAATTCAACAATGTATTAATGAATTATTGGATTTATCAAGCAGCAAAATAAAACACCAACAACAAGTTAAAAATTTTGTTAATTCTAGTATTGTTAGCCTGTCACCAGTGATCAAATATGCTCTTACAAGGTGTTATTAGGGTGTCAAGTCAATTTTTTGTCATTTTAGTGAGTCTTCAAATAAAAATTTGGTCACTGGTTGTTGTGTCTAGGTCACTGCTTCTCCCTTCACTTACTCATGGTCTTCATTACTCATCATGGTCATTGTCTTCTTCGAGGTATCATATCTTCATTTAAGTGTCTTGGGCCATGAAATGGTTAAATTCCTCATTTTAAGTCATGGTCTAGGGTTTCACTCAATGTATCATCATGATACCATATGTTGCCAAAAACATGTCCATAATGTTATTAAGTGGGTAAAGGGAGTTAGGAGCTTAGGGAAAGAAAAATAAAGGTAGAGGTAATGTTTTATTTCAAATAAGACAATGTTGCAATACACCAACTCACTTCATCATTTCTCATAGGAAAATGTTTTCTTCAAAATATGTTTATCACAAAATTGAGAAGCTTTTTACAAAAGTGAAAGCGTTTTTTGTCCATTATAGTCCAAGGAAAAAAAGTTCCTTCATTTGATGCACATGTGTTATGATTTGAAAGAAATGCCCAAAATACACTTGCTATGGGAAAGTTGTCGCACTTCTGGATAGCTTGGCTTCAAGATAGATTTTCATGGGTTTGGAGCAGGTTTTGGTAGTGCTTAAGGACTCTATGATGTAGAAGATGTCCTAATATTTCCAATGGTACCTTTATCTTGTGATTTGGATTAGTGGAAGGCATCCCAAAGATCTCTGCAACTTGGCACTGCGCTTTTGTCAGAAACACCTTGGGTTTTTGGAGTGACGTTGGGAAAATAATTTTTTATCCCTCATGGAGTATCCAACTTACATGCTTGAGGTGTCCATCTTGTATCAGACTGCAATAGATTTCCAATGAGTTATCAATCTCTCAATTTGGAGTAGTTTAAGGCCTCCAAAAGTGGTTTGGAAGACTAGAACTACACTGAGGAACAAAGCACTTCATTCAAAGTAGAGGAACTATGCTCAGAAGAACTGTCTTGCATGTAGGTGTTGTGCTCAGGAACAAAGCGTTGCGCTTAGGACAAAGTTCCCAGAATTCACACAAAACTCTCCCAAATTTCATTTTTAGGCTTGCAAGATTAATTTCATTGACTTCTAATCCAAGAGACAAGTAAGTACATAGGCATTATCCCTCATTTTCTTTTCAAAATCATCTCATGCCAATGATAGTTCAAATTAGGGTTTGTAGTGAAATTTCTCATGGGAAACAAGAGGGTGATAATGGAAATTTTTATATTTGGTTTCTAAAACTTGTAAAATGTTGTCCTACACTTGCATACATGTTTAATAAACCATTTTAACCATTCAATCCACCTCAAAACAAATTTTTTCCCCTCAAAAACTAAAACCCTAACTCATTCCTAGAGGTTTTTGGGCATTTTTCATTACAAACCATGTTTTTCCTCCTTGCAAGCAGATCATCCTTCCACTATTTCTTCACTCATTTTCATCAGCTTCTAAAGTTCTTGTTAGATGTTTGATGATAAGAATAACATACTAATAAGAGAAGAAGATAATAACTAATAAAAAATAAAAAGACATCACAAGCAATTATCAAGTTTAAGAGAAGTCATTCTAACTATACCCCTATAGATTTCTCAACCTGGTATCAAAGCTAAGGTTGGCTAAGGGCGTGATTAAGATCACTAATTCCTTGAAGAAGTGTTTTATGGCAACAAGTCATCTCGAGAAAGGTATCAAGGCATTTTGGAATCTCCTAATATCGATCAAGAATAGTATGACTAAGGCTTCTATAAAAGATGAAGGATTATTCTCAACACTTAATGGCACATTTGAAGATGAGAATATTTGGGTAATCGACAATGAAGTATCAAGACATACGACAACTAAGCACAAGAAACTAAAGACCTTATCAATAGGAAAATCCTCTTACTCCGTTGAGCTTGGTGACAAGAAGAACTATCTTGTAAAAGGAATGGGATCAACCTCGCTAGAACCAAAGTATGGAAGAAATATTCATCTCAACAACATCCTATTTGTTCCAGGTTTGCAAAATATTCTACTTTCTATTTCAAGTCTAGAAGATAAGGGAGATAAAGTCACTTTTATAAATGGAAATGTTGTAGTATGAGATAAAACTCTAGCATCAAAAATGCAAATATGATTGGGATTCGTGAAGGAAGACTCTACAGATTGTTGACTCCTCTCTCTCAAGCTTTGGTTCACATTGACATAAGTCCATGTGAACTTTGGCATAAAATGTTTGGTCACCTTCACTACAAAATCTTACCAACTTTAAATTCAATGGTGAATGACATCCTTGAACTCAAGGAGGATCATGGAGTATGCAAGGGATGTGAATTAGGTAAAAATGTCAAGAGACCATTTAGAAGCAATGCTTCAAGGTCAAAAGAAATTCTGGATCTCATTCATTCTGATGTTTGTGGTCCTATGTCTACAAATTCTCTTCAAGGTCATCCATATCATGTGACATTCATTGACGACTATTTAAGGAAAACTTGGGTTTATTTACTAAAGTCCAAGGATGAAGTATTCATCAAATTTCAAGAATTCAAGATAAAGTGGAGAACCTTACAAAAAGAAGAATAAAGATGCTAAGATCCAACAATGGAGGGGAATACACTTCAAAGGAAATCATAACTTTCTGTAAGGATGCTATGATTAAGAGGGAGTTGATAGTCCCATATAATCTCGAAAAAAATGGAGTTGTAGAACGAAAGAAGTGGTATATTGAAGAAAGTGTAAGAGCCATGTTACATGATCAAGATTTGCCAAAATGTATGTAGGGTAAAGCAACAAGACTGTTGTATATATTCAAATTTGAATTCCTCACAGATCACTAGACAACATGACTCTTGAAGAATCATTCATTGGGAAAAAAACCAAGTGTGGACCATCTCCGAATATTTGGTTGTCCTGTTTATATTCACATTCTAAAGGACAAGAGAAATAAGTTGGATCCTACTAGCATGAAGGGAATATTCGTTGGCTACAATAATACTTAAAATTCATATCTGATCTACATAAAGGAAGGACACTGAATATAAGAAAGTTGATATGTGATCTTTGCAAGAAATCAAAGGACCTCCAGATGGACTCTAATGATGAAGAACTTCCAATATTTGAAGAAGAATGTACTAGGGAGGAAGAAGACTCAAATCATGAAGATGAAGGTCCCAGTGAACCTGTGCAACCTGTGATCATCCCTTAAAAAGGCATATTTATTTGATGCCTACTCTTCTAGATGCATAAGGACATGGATCAGCCAAAGTCACATTCAGGGAAAGTAAGAAGCCCAAACGATATTTATGGTATGCAACCTATATGATGAAGTTAATAGAAGCATAACCATCCACATTTGAAGAGGTTGTCAAACATCAATAATGAAAAGATTCCATGAATGAAGAGTACCAATCAATAATGAAGAATGGAGTTTGGGAGATCGCACTTAGGTCTGAAGACAAATTTGTGGTAACTTCCAAGTCACTCTACAAGATTAAACCTAAAACAAATGGAAGTATTGATAAATATAAGGCAAGATTTGTGGCTAGGGGCTTCTCTCAACAAGAAAGATTTGATTATGAAGAGGCATTTGCACCTACAACAAGTTATACAACTATATGTTTGTTGGTCTCTTTGGCAACATCGATGGGATGGAACATCCATGAAATGGATCTCAAGACAACATTCATGAATGTCACTATCAATGAAGAAGTTTGTATAGAACAACCCTTTGGATTTGAAGTAGATAGAGAGACTTATGTCTGCAGGTTGAAGAAAGCATTGTATCGCCTTAAGTAAGCACCAACTACATTGTATGCAAGGATGGATGCATACCTACAAAGATTAGGCTTCTCGAAGAGTTTGTTGATCCAAATCTCTACATCAAGGTTATGGAGGATGATCCCGCAATAATTCTTCTATATATGGATGATATTCTCATGACAGGCATGGAAGGTTGTGTTCAAGAGTGCAAGAAGCAATTGGCTGCAGAATTAGATATGAAATATCTAGGGCTGATGCATTATTATTTGGGGTTGGAAGTTTGGCAAAGACCGAATGAGATTTATCTAGGTCAATGAAAGTATGTGATCGAGATGTTGAAGGGGTTTGACATGATGGATTGCAAACCTATGACAACCCCTATGATCACAAACTTTAAAAGGGTAAGAAGTTTTGAATTTGGCATGGTGGATCTGATAAGGTATAAACAATTGATTGGCTCACTAATGTATTTGGTAAATAGTTTACCATACATTTCTTTTTCAATGAATGTTCTCATTCAGTTCTAGGTAGAGGCCAAGCACGATCATTGGATAACATGCAAGCATATACTGAGATATCTGCAAGGAATAATCCACTACTACTTGAAGTATGATAAGAGGAACGATGTCCACTTGATTGGATATACAAATTCCGATTGGGGAGGCAGCGAGATGGATGGGAGAAGCACTACTGGAGGATGTTTTAGTTTGGGATCCTCCATGATCTCCTAGATGAGAAGAAAGCAAGAATCAGTTGCTTTGGGTAGTGTTGATTCTGAATATATTAAGTAGAGAAGTTATTTGGTTGAAGAAGTTGTTGTCTGATTTGTTTGAAGGAACAATGGACCCTACAATGATACATTGCGAGAACACCAACTATATAAGGTTGTCTAAAGACACAATCTTTCATGGAAAGAAAAAGTCACATAAATAACAAGTATCACTACATTCGAAAGTTGGTATAAGATGGAGTGTTGCAGCTATGATATATCTCCACTAATGAACAAGTAGTTGACATCTTGAAAAAATCTCTTCCTAACAAGAATCTTGTGTACATGAGAGACAAGCTTGGTTTAGTTGATATATCCTCCCTAGTTGAGAGGGATAGATAGACACATCATTCTTGTCTTCACTTGTGAATAAATGATGGAGGATTGGGTAAGCATCTAGCATCTGATACTCTTTGAGGATGAGGTAGGGCATCCAAGATAAGAGTAGTCGTAGAGAAAATTCCTCGAGGATGTGGTATTCCAAGATAGGGATTGTCTTGGAAGGATATACCTTATGAACACCCGGGTGGGGTATGTGCCTTGAGAGACAATGATGATGGTGTCTATCAGTCATTAGTCTCACTAACATTGTGTTATGATCTTGTGGAGAGATAGATTTGTTAGTCAAGGCCTTGCTATTTGACAATGTTGGATTATTTGATGCAAATAGAAGACTTACCAATCCGACTCTTCTTATGAGATCTCTTCAGTTTAAGAATGTCCATGCACCATTTATGAATACATCCATATTTAAGGGGGGTGTTGAAAAATGTGTAACTAGGCTTGGTCTTCATAAATATGAAATGTACTTTTGATTATTGTATATTGCAAAACGAAAGAAAAATTAGTATTTTTATTTTTTGAAGCATGGGTTCTTGCTCAATGTCTTTTATTTTATAGGTCAGGAACCCATTGAGCGCATTTAGGGTATGTCCTAGGGTCAAGAAGTCAAAATATTCATTGTCATATGAAGAAGACCCCATCGAGCACATTGTAACTTGCAAAAATAATTATTTTTGTATTTAAAAGTGTCAAAATACCTTTGAAGACCAAGTCGGCCCGAAAGCTAAGAAATCAGCCTAAACTAGGGCATTTTGTCCACCTTGGAAGCCTATATATAGGAGGGAACTCAACCTCCTATGTACATCATTAATCATCTCATCGTTCAAGTGAAGGAAAAGAAGAAGGACAAATACAAGTGTTTGGGTTATTTTCTCTCTCTCTTTTCACATGTGCGAAGGAAGGAGGCTAGGGTTTTGTTGCTGCAACATCAAACTTGGAGAAATTATAGAAAGAAAGTCGAAAGAAGGTATACTAGGTCATCCTCGAGCCCTAGAAGAAGGAGAAACTCAAGCGAAGGTCAAAGGAAGCCCTAGATTTTCTCACACGTGTGGAGGCAACAACTATTGTAGGGGTCGAAAAATTTAGACCTGCATTAAAGGCCAAAATTTTGTAGCTGGGAATCGAAGTTGTGTTGTTGGAAGAGATTTCATTGGGTTTGACTTGGACAAGGGAAACACATCATCAAGAAGGCCGAACTTGGTCTTGGAAGGGTATTGGTCTTGGTCTAAAGGTCTTGGAATTTGTCATTTGAAGAATCTATAAGAAGAGAAGAGATGGAACTCGTAATTTGAAGAATCTATAAGAAGAGAAGAGATTTTTGGGTTTTCCTCTCAAGTGGAGAGGTTATGGCCTTGGCTTGTAGCCTATATCCTGTGTTCTTGTGTATTGTTGATCTTCTTGTTTTAGTAGTTGTTTAATGATAAGAATAACATACTAATAAAATAAGAAGCTAATAAGTAATAAAAATTAGAAGGGCATCACAAATAGTTATCAAGTTGAAGAGAAATCACTCTAACTATAGCCTTATAAATTTCTCAACATGTAAGAAGTTTCCTCTCTTCTATTCATTAGAAAATCCCTTTAGCCCCCTAGCATAAAAAGATGCATTTTTGTTCTCAATGGAAACTATTTGTCTCTCATGAGTGCACAAAGAAATTGCCTTCTCATTTTCCTTATGAATAAAAACAAATTAAATTCTTATTGATTCTCAATGGATATAATCACATCATTTCTATTCAACATATACGATAGTAAAAAAATTGTCATCCTCCAACTAGGAAAGTCTAAACTTGAAAGTGCTAGGACATTTGATTTTCTCCTTTGTAGTCTAAATAAACACTAGCAAATGGTTTAATTCACCTCCCTTATTAATCCATTTTAGTATCCTAATTTCATCATTCATAATAGGCTTTGATATTAGCAACTAGTCTACTTGTTGGCCACATTGTCTTCCTCAAGCCTCATATCTCTCCTTGTAGGAACAATTTTTATTTTTATTTTTTATTTTATACATCTATAAGTCACATCTCCTCTATTGTAATGATAAAAAAAAGTTAGTGAAAGGGTTAGATCATGTAGTGTTTCTCCGTATCTTAGATCTATTCATTCCAAAGTTCATATCCCTGTTGGAGACATGTTTCTTTCTGGAATGTCTTGAGCAAACAAATCATCCCAAAAGGTCATTATATCCTCATAAGGACCATACTGTGTACAACTAAATATACTTCCCCCATTTCTTGAAAGGTGAGTTCAATGATTCAAAAAACATAGATCTCTTCATCCACCCAGTGACCAACCCTTCCAATCTTTCTATAGAGCCTACAAATAGAGATTCCTAACCTGTCAAGAGTTTAGGAATTTCCCCTAAAATCCTAATTCCTTCCCCCATTATTCCTTGTATAAGAGTTATATTTGGTTTGTGAATATCCACAAGTCTCTAGGTTTTTTATTTATTTTGTAAGTGTTGTGCAAACCTTCAGCATTGAAGGTCATAAAATCATGGATCATCATCCCTTGGGGCATTGCCTGCTTTTAATGGGCCCTTTGAAGAGTTTATTGCTTACCTTGTTGGATTTCATTTTTTTGTTGTATTTTGTGCTATGTATGTATGTAATTTTCTACCTCTTTATAATACTAATTCTCCTCATATCCTTCTATGCTAATACCACCTTCAATACTAGCTTTTGACATGTCTACAACAACCTATCTTGATCTCAAAGGATATGTAAGGGGCTTAGGGGGTTTTGTAATATTCATAGATGAGGAGGGAAAAGTCTATATAGACTCTTCCCTATTTCCTTATTATTTGTAGTTTGGTCCAACACCTTTTGTAAAATTACCCCCATCTTAGATCCACAAAGCTAGGGGAATAATGCCTCTTGACCTTGTCTCCCTTTGTTCCTCGATGAATGTCCTACTTTATATACTCCTAGGTTTGGCCAAATATTGAGGTATAAAATATGAGGATCCTTCACTAATAAAACCAAATTCACAAAGGTACAATGAGTCTTCCCCAAATTAGAGACTTAACTTTTTTAAAACTACATACCCACTTGGACACTTAGATCCAAGGGAATACTACCGTATACCTCCTTGACCCAACTTCATTTCGTTTTTGGTTCAAGCAAGCCCTACCTTATCTAATCCTAGTTTGGGACAAGCCTTGAGGTCTAAAATAAAATTCACAGAAGTAGAAAGAGCCTAAACTAGATGAAGGATATCCCTTAATGACAAAGTCCTCAATTGGCTTTTTCACCACTAATCTAGAGATCTCTTGAGTAAAAAAAAAAGATCGCTCGAGTAAAAAAATTATACTCAATCCTCTATTGGCTTCCACACCAATGATCTACAAATATCTTGAGTTACAAAAAATTAGAGCTACATAGACCTCAAACCATCTTTCTTGTCTACCATTGGCTTAGGTGTTAATGGCACATCTTCTCTTGTATTAGGTTCCTTCTCTAGAGCCTCATTTGCACATGAATCCTTATCACCAATTTTCATATCCCCTTCCCCATCCTCTTCTTTGGGTGATATAAAGTTCCTTCCCTTCTCAAGAATACCCCTTTTTCTTTCTTGACCAATACCTTCTTTGAAAAATTAAGAGCACAACTAGAGGTTAAATGTGTACAAAATTCTCAAGAACAATTTCCTTTGCCAAACCTTCTTGCAAATCCATTGCCACCACAAAGTACATTTTAGTTCAAGAATTTGGCTTCTTGAAACGATTGTCAAAACTCAAAACCATGGCTATTACATATTTCCTTAAACATCCATTAACCAAGTGTAGTGCTAATCCTAACACCTTGATCCACATGGGTAGAAAGAGATGTTTGTTCCAATGTCGAGTTGACATAAGGACTCCACTTTTTCAAAAAAAAATGGTGAATGGCAACATAGTGACTAAGACCCTAATATCTTTGAAGCATCAACTTCAAATCACAAAATAAATGTTAATAATCCTCATACCAACATGTGAAATTATAGTGGGTAAACACTAACCCCCATTCACCTTCTATTTAAGCCTAAAGTGACTTCTTTGACATTTGGAAACTAGATAAACACTTAATTAAATCTTGTTTTGCAAGTTCCACAACTAGATGCATTTAGTGTTGTCTCCCAACACTAGCCTAACCTATTTCGCTTTTTACTTCACCCAAATTTTTGATTATTTTCCCCAAGATTGATTACGACCTAGCTCACTTCTTTCCATCCACAACTCCACAACCTTGACTAGATGGCTCGGGAGGCACCTTGTCCTTATAGCAAAATTCTACCTTTCTTATCCAAAATAGATCCCCTCCTTGATCCAGGTGGATGTTGGTGGCCACCCACCTATCCCATTTGGACCCCCACAACTGTCTCTTTCAGTTTTTCAGTTTCCTTAATTATAGCACAGTTTACTATTTTTAGCAGTTTTTCGGGTCCTAAACTTCCGGAGCCGTTTTGAGGCCCTGAACGACATTTTTTGGGAAATCCACCGCTAGTGATTTTTCTTTTCCGTCGTAGTCCTCGAAGAGATCTTTCGAACGGGCTATCATGCGCGTCAAACGGAGATAATACGACCAATTCGCGACCCCGGGAAGTTGGCTGTCCAACTCACCCCAAAACGGGGCCCACAATTTGGCGTTTCATCTTCTAGGGTTAGGTTTTGGAATGTGAAGGGTTTTCCATTGTTTCTCAATAATAAATAGGCCTTCGAGCCTCATTGTAAAGACAGTTCGAAATAGTTCAGAGGCATGTAGCCGACACATCTCTTCTCAGAGATAAGCTACCATCGCCCTAGCTGGGTTATTTCTATTTGTAAGCATATTTCAGTATTTTACAGTAATGAAATGAAGTATTATTTCCACTGCATCTCTATTTTTATGGTTATCGCATCTCTGTATTTATGGTTATCTCTGTAATCTATTGCGTTCCTATCTAAATCTGGATCAGTGGTATCAGAGCGGTCTGCGTTTTCTCTGTTTTTCTTTGCATGTCCCCAACGAGGTCGGGATATAAGGAGTTAGGGCTTGAATTGGTCGAACCTTTGCAAGACCAGCCTCGCAAATCTCGACGACCTCCCATGGCGGATGAGAAGAAAGACGCAGGGGCAGGAGATCCTATCAGAATCTTGCTCGAAGAAGCCCTCGAGCGGCAAAGGAACGCGATGATGGATAGCTTTGCGCAGATCCTTCAGCAGCTACCTAGAGGCGACGCATCGGCTTCCAACAGCTACTCTGGAAATGCCACACTGTTTAAGGTACAAGTTAATTTTGAAATCCCCATCTTCGAGGGTCAAATAGACGCAGATGCCGTAGATAAGTGGTTAAATCTGCTCGATGGGTACTTTTCTGTTCATGAATTTTCAAGTCGGGAAAAGATTGTTTTCGCTCTTCTCAAAGCAGCCCCCCACGTCAAGGACTGGTGGGAAACCTACTGTGAACAGAAGGATGAAAGTACATGCTCACTGTTTTCAGCCGCACCCACTTGGAATGACTTCCGGGATGCCATCAAGGAGCAGTACTACCCTGTCAAAAGCTATGAGGACAAATACATCAAATGGACCACACTGCGGTAGGGACGAGACCAAGATGTGCCAGAGTTCACAAACATTTTTCATACCCTTCGCACACAATTGGGTATCAAAGATTCTGAGTTGCATCTGGTACTCAAATATCGCGGTTGCCTACATAGATACATCCAGGAAGAGATGGAGTTCTTGAACATCTCCTCACTCGGCACAGCATACCGATACGCTGTCAAAATCGAGCAAAAGTTCAAACAGAAGAAGCGAGACTTTGGATCTACAAATCCAAAGCCCAAAGGACAAAGCCAAGGCGGGGTGACCCAAGACAACCTGTCGAAGCCGCAAGAAAATAAAAACACCACAAAGCCGAAGAAGGACACAGGAAAGTGGTGTGAGTTCCACAAGAGTCCCACTCATAACACAAGTGAGTGTCGGACCCAGCAATCGCTGGTGGCTGAGTTGAAGGCTTCCGAATCAGATGCAGGTTCTGACTCTGAGTCAGAACCCGACAAGGGGAATGACAAAGGGAAGCAGATCATTGATGCGGATCCCAGCGCCACTGTTGCTACTGCCAAGATCCAGAAAAATGAACCCGAAGATCCAGAGGAGGGGGAACGTCTTTTCCACTCACAGATGTGGGTGAAGGGTTCGCCGCTGCAATTCATTGTCGACAGTGGCAGCCAAAAGAACCTCATTTCAGCAGAGGTCGTGAAGCGGTTGGGCCTACCAACTACACCACACCCACAGCCGTACAGCATCGGTTGGCTTCACGAAGGACGAGATCTCAAAGTTCGCCAGCAGTGCCGCCTTCCCTACAGCATCAAGCCATTCACAGATGAGGTATTGTGTGATGTTACACCTCTGGATGTTTGTGATGTACTATTAGGCCAGCCATACTTGTGGAGGTGACATGCTGTGTATGAGTCAAGGCCTCGCGCTGTCATCATTTCTTTGGATAATTCATTATACAAGATACCGGAGGTAGCCCCACCTACCGCCACCTCTTTGATCACTTCTAAGAAAGGCAGCAAGCTCATCTCACAGACTAGGAAATTTATTTTCTGTCTGGTTCGCTCCCAAAGTAAGGGGAAGATCGTTGCTACATCCATGACCCCCGCGAAGGGTTCCTCCACACAGCAGCAGCAACATAGGGATACAATCGTGACAAAACACAGGAACAACTTCTCCTTACCCGAAGGGGTACCACACAAGTTTCAGGTGGGCGAAAAAGTTTGGTTACATCTACAGAGAGAACGCCTTACCAGAACCCATTAGAAACTCAGACCGCTTCGACATGGTCCTTACACCAGTAACAAGGCTATGGGCAACAATGCTTTGAAGCACACCATTCCTCCATTCCTTCACTTGCACCGATTGTTCAATGTGGACCATCGCCGACCATGCTTCCCACCATTTCTGGACACATCAGAGATTGCAGAACAGCTCACTAGAGACCCAGCTCAGCAGAAGCTTCCTCATCTCAGGGAGGAACTCAACGCAATGGGGACCATTGCTTCCTAAGGGGGGAGGAATGATCCAGGTGGATGTTGGTGGCCACCCACCTATCCCATTTGGACCCCCACAACTGTCTCTTTCAGTTTCTCAGTTTCCTTAATTATAGCACAGTTTACTATTTTTAGCAGTTTTTCGAGTCCTAAACTTCCGGAGCCGTTTTGAGGCCCTAAACGACGTTTTTTGGGAAATCCACTGCCAGCGATTTTTTTGATAAAAATCGTCTTTTCCGTCGTAGTCCTCGGAGAGATCTTTCCAACGGGCTATCATGTGCGTCAAACAGAGATAATACGACCAATTCGCGACCCCGGGAAGTTGGCTGTCCAACTCACCCCAAAACGGGGCCCACAATTTGGCGTTTCATCTTCTAGGGTTAGGTTTTGGAATATGAAGGGTTTTCCATTGTTTCTCAATAATAAATAGGCCTTCGAGCCTCATTGTAAAGAAAGTTCGAAACAGTTCAGAGGCATGTAGCCGACACATCTCTTCTCAGAGATAAGCTACCATCGCCCTAGCTGGGTTATTTCTATTTGTAAGCATATTTCAGTATTTTACAGTAATGAAATGAAGTATTATTTCCACTGCATCTCTGTTTTTATGGTTATCGCATCTCTGTATTTATGGTTATCTCTGTAATCTATTGGTTCCTGTCTAAATCCGGATCACTCCTGAACCCTCCCCTTTTGCTTTCTGCTAAATAGGTAGACTAACAAAGTCCACAATTGGCATCTCTTGTCGCATTCCTGAACCATTCATATGACTAGTCTTACTAAGCTCAAGCAAAGAAATAACAATGCCTAAGGATGAGTTACCCTTTGTGTTCTTTGAAGTACTATCATATGATGCATTTATTGTAGCCTTGAATGTTCCCTTTCTATCAGATATCTATCATGATACTTAGACCTATATTCATCATGCACATAGGTGGGAGATTGGGTGCAAACTCTTAATATTTTTTTAATAAACCCCTTGCTGTGATGATTGCTTAATAGTTCAGTGTATTACAAGGGAAGAGAGGATGAATAACCTCTAGAGAATATCGATATTCCTTCCCAGGTGCCTTTTTGGCGCCATAATCTACATTCTATTAGATTCAATAACCTTAACTTCCTCATCTCCTTCAAACCTTGCTAATTTTCTCTAACATTTTTTGAATTTGTGTGAGAAAGTGTTTCTTGATTTAAGTTTATGAGATTAGGTTGGTATAAAATCATATAAACTATAAAATAGTATTGTGAATAATACGCTGCAACATGAGTGATAATCTTATATCATAGGTACATGGATTATGTTGAATTATCAACATTTTAGAGAATTTATGATTTTGAATAATGTGTATATTATGTTGAATTGTGAATATCTTATATAACACTTTAAAATATTCATCCAATTGATTTAAAATCCAATTAGGTTATTGTGATTGGTGTGCCAAATCCCTACTTAATGTTTATGAGCATTTCATCAATAGTTTACATTTTATAAATGTTGTAGAGCATGATAATTTACCATCTTTGTTAGGATGGTTGTACTAAAGGCATATCTTCAAGTTTTAAAGAAAGTGATCATAGAAAAATGAATCCAAATAGTTTTAAATGAAATAAAATTATAAACATTTTATTATAATAATTTGAGTAGGGTGTAAATAAAATAAAAGACATTCAATTGGTGCAAAATAGGAATTTAACATGAAATAAAAGGTGTTTGGCTGATGGAAATTATTTAACAATGAAAAATATGACACTTGATGGAATTGAAAGGAAATACTTATAAATATGTATAGGCTCCATTTGAATCTCTTCGTTCTAGCATCCACCTCTTCTTTTATGTGTTTGGATGATTAAAATTATGGATTTGACAATGAAAATATGGCACGTACTCCATGAGGGAATTGAAAGGAATATTTAAAAATAAGTATAGGCTCCATTTGAATATCTCTGTTTTAACTTCTACCTCTTCTTTTATATGTTTTATTTTTTGACTATGGATATTATGTGTTTTTTGGTTTTTAATAACTATTTGGTTAATTGATTGTGGTTCATTTACAAACCCCAGTAATGATGTGGGTGATCTTCTATGTTTGCAGTGCATGATAGTGTATATAGAAATGCATTGGGTGCATTAAAATTGGACATTAACAAAAACCCATCTCAATTTGGGTTTGATATGAATGTTGAGCTTGTGAAGCTTGAGTATGCACATTTCCATTCATGCAAATGGCCTATCTATTAGATATTATCCAAACTTGAGCCATGAAATATTGAGGGTATAGTAGACCTTCACATATGTTCATGTTAATTCCTAATCCTAGCAATATATTTAGTCATTTTTTGTTATTGTTAACTAATCGACCTAGTCAACTATCTATTGGATTTTGAGAGGAACTTTCCCTTGAATTGCTTTAATTGATGCATTATTCCCATTTGTGTGTTGTGAGTGCACAAATCTATATGTGCCCCCTTTTTGACACGTAGAGAGGTCATTGATAACATGTCTATGTTAATGCCATATGCTGCTTTTTATGTAAGGGCCCATTTGTTCCTCGTGTCACTTCTTTGATAAGTTAGGTTTCACTTATTCTTTCCAACTTTAGGAGTGTCACTACTTGATTCTAACCCATCAAACCCTAGATATTCAAATTGTCGATCCCACTGGCCTTTTGGCTCTCTGGGAAAATGAGCAACTATATAATGTTTGACCTTGCACCATATTTTTCTCAAGGGATTTTGTCATTGAATAATCTAGGAAGCACATCATTCTTTTCATATATCACTTTTTAGATTGTTACCTAATGTCAAAAGCCAACAATGTCTATACCATGTTGACTATTCCATGCTTAACTTGTTTTGATGATAAATTAATCCTAAGTTAGGATTTCTCGTCTTTGTAGTTCCCTTCAACATTTTTTGTAAATGACAAGGAAAAACTAATGTTTATGTCAAAGCATCCATGCATAGGTCAATAATTGCATAAGCAAGGATCATTCTAGGGATGATGATGAGAATATAGAATGCTAACAATGAGAGAATTCATGATATTGGACAAAAATAATACATTAGTTTAAATAATTAGAACTTTGTGGGTGCAAAAAGCTCATGGTGTTCAATTATACCAAGCATTTACTCAAATTTCAAATGAGCAATAAATGTTGAGTTGTAATGTCAAGGAAAAACCAACAACTTCTCCAATGGGAATATGGAACCATATATTTGACTCATTAATAACTAAAAAAGAACAAAGGTATTGATTCAAGATGCTCCCATTTACTTATTTTATACAATATGCTTATCAAGAACTAGGACACCATTGACATATTTGACTCATACGTTTAATTCGTCAATGTTTCACATTGTCACCTACGGTTGAAAACCAAAATGTTTCTATTAACTACTTGAATATTTCCTTGTTTTGATGATGACTTATGATTAGTTAACTCCTCTTTAGACTTTCTTACTCACATTTATAATTCTCTTGCTTCAACTAATTCTTTTAAAATGGCAATGAACAACTAATATTATCTCCAAGCCTCCATACAAGGGTCAATTGTTACATAAACAAAAGTATTGAGATGGTGATGAGAATATATAGTGCAACTTTAAGATAATTTAAGAGAATTCATGATATTGGACAAAAAATAACAATACATTAATAAAAACAATTAGAAAAGTGGGAATGTAAAAGGATCATGGTGTTCAATTATATGATGCATATAGGGAATTTGAATTGATTATACAGGTTATTTGTAATATCAAACAAAAGATAGTAAGTTCTCCAATATGAATCCATAACTCATATGCCCTACTCAGTAACAATTAAAGGAAAAAAAGGGGCAGTGATTGAAGATGCCTACTATTACCTATATTTGTAGAATATCCAATAGCTATCAAGAAGTGGGAAACCATGAACATTAGGAGGTGAGGGAGGTTGATCTTACTAACAACTCCACCACTTTACAATGACCCCCTTATAGGAGTGAGCTACATGGGAGGGAAAATACACCACCATTCAAGAAAAAGTTAAGTTGGGCATAAACGCATCTCACTTCTCGCAACTATAATTAAGGGAAAACGAGTATCACACCCCTTACATATTTTACAACTCTAAGAAATACATCACTTATATTTATAGAATATCCATTACCTATCCAGAAATAGGACACCATTAACATTTTGAAGTGAGGGAGGTTGGTCTTACCTAACAAATCTACCACTTTACATTGACCCCTTACATGAGTGAATGAGGGAGATTGATCTTATTTAACAACTCTACCACTTTACATTGACCTCCTTAGATGAATGAGTAACCTTGGAGGGAAAATCCTACAAAAAAAAATCTAGGTAGGCATGCCCTAATGCCTCTCTTGCGAATCCATGTCACTTCAACACCTATAATTAAGAAAAAACAAACATATCACAAATAGAGAATAAAGATACTATTATTTACATATTTAACCACTCTAACAAAAAAACATAAAACTACTTTATGAGATCGTTTCCAAAATCTCATTAATTATTCTTTTATAATATCGTAAAAATATTGTTTGTATTAAAAAAACTAAAAATAATAGCTTGCTTCAAACTATATAAGCCATTTGCTTAATTATGTAATATATATATATATAAATAATTTTCAAATTTTCAAATGATAATTAATATGTAATTAAATAGTGGTAAATTGATGTTAGTATTAATTATGTAAGCCATTCTTAAAGGCCTTGTATGCCAAAGGGTTCAAATGAATTGTAGTTATGGATAGACTTCCAAAACATATCTTAAATAGATAGCATATGTGAATCGATAATTTGATGAAAATAAAGTAGGGAAAAATTCTTTCTTATGATGATAAGAACTACAATAATCGGAAACACCAAGAATCCTCTAAGTTGACACGGGTTTTACACGAAGGAGCGAAGTGTAGTAGCAACCGCTGACGATGTGCCACGTGTCATCTGCACTAGATCTGACCGCTGGTGAGGTGCCATGTGTCATCCATCTGTGCACCAGATCTACCCTGTAAGGATGTGCCACGTGCCTTCCATCAGTGCACCAGATCTAACCTGTAAAGATGTGCCACGTGTTTGCCATCCGTGCACCAGATCTAACTTGTAAGGATGTGCCACGTGTTTGCATCCATGCACTAGATCTGACCGTTATGGATGTGCCACGTGTTGGCCATCCATGCTCCAGATCTGACCGTTAACGATGTCCCATGTGTTGGCCATCCGTGCACCCAATCCGACAGTGAAGGATGTGACACGTGTTGGCCATCCGTGCACCAGATCTTATGGCCGAGGATCCGACACGTGTTGGCCATTTGTGCATGAGATCGTGTGGCTGAGGATGTGCAACATCCCTGCCATCGGTGCACTTGATCGACTGGCTGAGCACGCGCCACGTATCTGCCATCGGTGAACTTGATCGTATCGCTGAGGATGCACCACGTGTCTGCCATTGTTGCACTTGATAGTATCGCTGAGATGCGCCACGTGTCTGACATCGATGCACTTGATCGTAACGCTGAGGAGGCGCCAAGTGTCTACTATCGGTGCACTTGATCGTAGGGCTTAAAGGCTCCACGTGTCACAACCGGTCACCAGATCGTCGGGCTGAGGATGCGCCATGTGTCATCCACTTGTTCACTTGATCTGACAGCTGATGGTCATCCACGTGTCGTCCATCCATTCACTTGATTTGATTGTTGATGATCATCCACATGTCACCTATCCGTTCACTTGAACAGACCGCTGATGATCATCCACATGTCACACATCCGTTCACTTGATCGGACCGTTGAGGTCCTCCACGTGTCATTCAGTCCTGCACTTGTTCTGACCATTACGTCATGTGTCATCCATATGTTCAATTTATCTGACCGCTGATGATACCCCACGTGTCTATCCATTCACTTAATCTGATCGTTGAGGATCCTCCACGTGTCATCCATCCGTGTACTTGTTCTGACAGTTGAGGATCCGCCACGTGGCATCCATCCGTTCACTTGATCTGGCCGTTGAGGATCCTCCACATGTCATCCATCCATGCACTTGTTCTAACCATTTAGGATTTGCCATGTGGCATCCATCTATGCACTTGTTCTGACCGTCGAGGATCCTCCACATGTCATCCATCCATGCACTTGATCTGTCCATTGATGATCTGCCACGTGTCATTCATCCGTGCACCTGATCTGACCGTTGAGAATGCTCTACGTTTCATCCATCTGTCCACCAAATCTGACGGCTGAGGATGCGCCACATGTCATACATTTGTTCACTTGATCGGACCGCTGAGGATCTGTCGCGTGTCATCCAACTGTAAACCAGTGGACCGCTGGGATACGCCATGTGTCATCGAACCATGGACTAGATGTGACCGCTGAGGATCCGCCGCGTGTCATCCAACTGTAAACCAGTTCTGACCACTGAGGGTCGGTCACGTGTCATCCAACCGTGGGCCAGATGTGACCGTTGAGGATCCACCGCGTGTCATCCAACTGTGAACCAGTTCTAACTGCTGAGGATCTGCCACATGTCATCCAACTGTGGACCAGATGTGATTGCTAAGGATCCGCCATATGTCATCCCACTGTAAACTAGTTCTGACCGCTGAGGATCTGCCACGTGTCATCCAACCATGGCCCAGATGTGACAGCTAAGGATGTGCCACGTGTCATCCAATCGTGAATCAAATCTCGCCGCGGAGTATGCAGCACGTGTCATCCACCTGTGCACCAGATCCGACTGTTGCGGATGCGCCACATATCATCCATACGTGCAACAGAACCCGACGATGTGCCACGTGTCATCGAGCCATGCACTAGATCCGACTGTTGACGATCTGCCACCTGGCTTCCATCCATTCACCATATCCGACCGATGAGGATGTGTCATGTGTTCGACCGCCGAGGATGCACCACTTGGTGACCACCCGTGCCGCTGATCTGACCATTGAGGATGCGCCACTTGGCAGCGATCCATGTGCCAGATCCGACCGTTGAGGATGCTTGGCGGCCATCCGTGCGCTAGATCTGACCGCTGAAGATGCGCCACTTGGCAGCCATCCGTGGGACAGATCCAACCATTAAGGATGCGCCACTTGGCGGCCATACTTTTACGAGATCCGACAGCGACGGATGCGTCACTTTGCGGCAATACGTTTACTAGATCCAACAGGTAAGGTTGCGCCACTTTGCGGCCATATGTTTATGAGATCCGACAACTGCGGATGTGCCACCTGTGGAGCACCGTTCAACAGATCCGACCGCTGCGGATGCGCCACTTGGCAGCCATCCATTTAGTAGGTCCGACCAATGAGGCTGTGCCACGTGTTGAGCAGTGGTGCACCCGATCCAATCGCTGTGGATTCGCCACTTAGTGGCCGTCACTTTACTACATCTGACCGCTGGATTATGTGCCACGTGTTGGGAAGCGTGCAGCAGATCGTGTGGATGTGGAGGCGTCACTTGGCGGCCATCGGTGCACCATATTCCATGGTTGTGGAGGCGCCATGTGACGGCAGTGGGTAGGGAGATCGGGTGGGATGAGGAAGCACCGCTTGGCGGCCATTCGTTAACCAGATTCGAAGGCCTGTGGAGGCGCTCCACGCAGTGGCTGGGCTTAGGCAGATCCGGCGAGTGAGAAAGCGTCACGTGGTGGCAAGTAGGATGGATCTGACGGTTGATTGATCGCCACGTGGAGACCGTTTCAGAGCCAGCAGTCAACTGTAAATTATTTTTATTCGCTGTGACATCGATTTTAAAACTGGCTGGTAAATAATAATCTCAGTCGTGTGGGATAAAAGACCGATGAACTCATCCATGAACTACGTAGGTTGCTCGGGCAAAACTTCGATCGCGCATAAAATTCCCTCTCGGTGGCATCGCATATGGAAAAGATACTCTCAATAGCAGCCTCAGATCCAGGACTCCTGTATTCTTCTTCTGTGAATGGGTTTCAATGGAAATCTGGTTACGGTTGACTGGTATAGGTTATCTTGGCCTGCTTCATTTCTCACAGTGATTATACAGCACGCTGAGAATGCTGGTTGAGATCATTTTTTTTAGCACAGAAATTTTCCGTGTCTTTTCCCATTCAGACTGAAATTTCAATTCAGCGTACTCTTTTTTAAATTCTTTAACTGCTTCGCGTTCAAAAATGGAGTTTGGTTAAATTATTTTGTGCTCATTACGGCAAAGGATTTCAGCGTATGGAAATGTGGTGGGAGGAAAGGTAAAGTTCTATGTAAGAGTTGAAGGGATTAAGAAAAAATAGAAAGAAAATAAACATTATGCGCAAAATTTGGCAATGCTAGAAACACTAAAATTATTTACAATTTTTCAGAATCTGATCCAAAACTAACTAGTGAGGCTTAAAATGGAAGCAATAAAGTACAATAATCAGTTATAACCACATAAAGCAAATTGAAGATTTCAGCCAATATTTAGTAAATCCTAGTGAACATTAAGACATTTCTAAAGTAAGTTGGTCCAAGATAACTTATTAACAACACTTGCCCAAGGATTCATTTGCTCATTACATTCCGCATAGCATATGATAATTGGTTTTGATAGTCTAAATATCACGACAAGCAAAAATAATTTATATCTCTGAATTTGATGATTTACAGTATATCTGTTATAGCGATAATTCTGGCTATTGGTCATAACTCTTAGAGAAATACAGATTATAATTTAAAGTTATAGTATTGATTATTGCAATTCAATGTTTAGTTGTGCGTCTTTATTTTTATTTCTTTTTACCTGTCATTTCAGGTCCTAGTCTAACCCCACCTTTCAAGTCCTTGTCTAACCTTGGCTGCAAATACATTACCTATCATTTCAAGTCCTGGTCTAACCTTACCTTTCAAGTCCTTGTCTAACCCTACCTCCAAATACATTTTATAATAATCTATATTATGGTTATGGATTTTCATTTAAGTTGTAAGTGAAAATGTGACTGAATGTGGATAACTGAATTTGACGTTTTATAAAAAAAAGCAACTTATAAGCAATAGAGTAGAGGGTGTGGAGCTAGTCTTTATTTAGTTACTAATTTAAATTTTGTGAGAATTTGCTACATATTTTTTTCATTAATTAAAAAAAAAAACCATTATTGGGTATGTACAATTTTTTTTTCAATAAAATTTAATAATTGAGTAGTGAGTTTTATTATGATTTCACTGATTCAAATTTAAAGAAAAACTGTATCTTAATTTATATTAAAAATTATTGATAATTAACAAAAATATTTTAATTTTTAAGGGATAAAAAAATTAATTTCTATAAATATTTATATAAAATTTTGTGCAATTGAAAATGAAAATATTTATATTTCAAAAATTTCATTCAATTTTTTAATCATTGATGATGAAAAAATTTATATTTCAAAATTCCATTCATTTTTTCAATAATGAGGAAAAAAATAAATGCAATTAATTTGATTTTTTTTTATAAAAAAGTAAAGAAAAACATTTTTCAAAAATATAAAAAATTAAACATAACCATTTTTTCAAACTATATATGAAATCATTGAATCAAATTAATATTTTTAATTTCTTTGTAAAGATTGTGTACACTTTTTTTAAATTGGTGAATGGGATTTTGCATGAGAGATTGAATCATTAAATTGAATTATTATTTTAAATTTCTTATTAAGGTTGGTCTAATTTATTATTATTATTTTTTAATAGTGAAAAAGTGTTTGTTTGTTTGAAATTTTATTTTGTTAATTTGTGGTTAATATTAAATGAACTGTATATTTATTATATATTTTTATTATATGTAATTATACAAGGTTATAGGTTTCAAGGGGATACTCAATTGGTGATGGAAGTAATGTGAATCTTGAGAAAACTAAGATCCAAGGTTCAAATCCTCTCGGTTGTGACCCTATTTATAGAAAGGACCCCTATACCCCATAGGTTTACATGTAGCTACTCTTGGGTTGCTTTGGGATACAAAAAAAAGTTGTGAAAGATTATAGGGTTCATCATTGAGTATATGCTTATTGTTGTATAATAAATAATATATATGATTAATATTTAATATTGAAGTTGCATCACTCTATGATATAATTTTTATAATATCATTGTTGTATAATATAATAAGTATTGTCATGTGTAGTAAATTGTTGATTCATAGTAACCTAACTCGGAGGGACCCCTCACCTATAGTTTTAGTTTCCTTCAACTCGACCATTCTTGAATATGAACATTGATGGTTCGTTGAAGGGAAACCTGAGGTGTTGGAGGGGATTTAAAGGAACTAGAAGGCAATATTATAATACTATTCCTTGAAATTGGCACATAATTCCAATAACAAGAGTGAATTCAATGAACTAATAAAGGGGTTGATTATAGCAAGACAAAGATGGTTCATAAAAAAGAATGTGTAAGGATACACAATTTCTCATTGAAGCTATGAAAAGGATACTCAATGACACTCAGGCAATGTTTCCATCAAAAGCCACCTGACAACAAGGCTCTAGCAAGTCACAACACTACTTGCAAATATAGATTATCATCCCATCACACATTAAGTGGAAGAGAAATGCCTTAGCCAATTGCCTAGAAAATGAGGGTGTTTATCTAGAGACATCTTCCACTATTTTATAGAGGATGGAGGATGTTCCCTTACCATTGCATGATGATTGTTATAGATTAACTGAAATCATATAGCTTCCTTGGATGGGGTGGAACATACATTGCGATGGTGATTAGTCCAAAAAATTGACCTCCAAACATGAGGATACATGACAATGGTAGGAGAGACCCCAGTGTAATGGGCCAAATGAGAGGCTATGGGATTTTAATGGCATCATTTACTCATGATTTCCAAAGCATTGTAGTGAAGCATGATCAAGATCATTGTTGGATAGGGAGAGCAAATGAGACTTGCAACAACACTTGGGCAAGGTAATAGCTAGAGGAATATGAAGTTGTAGTCTAAAAGCAAAGAAGGCACATTTCAAATGCCCAAATGACTCATGATGTCAATGGCTAGATCTATGTCCTAGTGCATTCAAAAGCACATGTTGATATGGACAAAGACCCTCCAAATCCCATGCCTTAGCCAATTGCCTAGAAAATGAGGGTGTTTATCTAGAGATATCTTCCACTATTTTACAAAGGATGGAGGATGTTCCCTTACCATTGCATGAGGATTGTTATAGATTAAATGAAATGATATAGCTTCCTTGGATGGGGTGGTAGGTCGACAACTAAACATACATTGTGATGGTGATTAGTCTAAAAAATTGACCTCCAAACATGAGGATACATGACAATAGTAGGAGAGACCCCAGTGTAATGGGCCAAATGAGAGGCTATGGGATTTTAATGACATCATTTACTCATGATTTCCAAAGAATTGTAGTAAAGGACGATCAAGATAATTGTTGGATAGGGAGAGCAAGTGAGACTTGCAACAACACTTGGGCAAGGTAAGAGTTAGAGGAATATGAAGTTGTAGTCTAAAAGCAAAGAAGGCAGATTTCAAATGCCCAAATGACTCATGATATCAATGGCTAGATCTATGTCCTAGTGCATTCAAGAACACATGTTGATATTAACAAAGACCATCCAAATCCCACTCAAAATGTTTCAAAGGAAATGGTGGATGCCATTCTTGAAATGATAATGGAGGAAATTTATACCTCTCCCATTGCCCATTTTTTTGTCATATATTGGAGGATGTATGCAATGGTTTACTTATGTTATTACATAATACTAGACATTATAGATATGTCAAACAATTTAAACCTTAATGATACCCTTTTGGTGTGGCCTCGATTTCCTCTGAAGCAGAGCTCACTAGAAACATATGTACATTTTTTGGTATCATATAAGGTATAGATAGTCTTCAAAAAAATATATTATAAAATCCTTTAAAACTTATTATTTATATCTGGATTATTTTTTAGTATATTTAAATATAGAATTTTACAAAGCAATATAGATCTTTGAACCCAATCAACAAAGCAATCCCACATCATAGTCACAAGAAAACATGAACCATAGGCAAATCCAATTCCAAAAACCCAAATTAAAAATGATTTAAATGAGTGAAGAATGTTTATTGACGAATGCAATCACACAATGAAACCATCACGACTCCCATTAGCCACATCCCTTTAGTATTGCTGCTTCCATTAATCATTCCCATGGTCAATTGACCAATATCATTGAATATAGGTCTAGGATGAGAGAATTTTACCCCACTAATATTAGTAAAGAATAGGTTAAAGAATTGAATAGCGCCAAATAAATTATTGTGGGGTTATTTATTGACCTAAGGACCAACCTAATGCCTAAATCAAGGAAGACATGTCTTTGAATGGATTAGTGCATTCAATACATGGAAAGACAATTGGATGAGCCATTGGTTTATGGTTATTAACAAACCTCCCTGCAATAATAGGGAGGTACCATTATATTTCATTCAGAAATTGTGGCCCAAGTTCATATGTAGTCTCCATGATAATTATTTTGATAGTAGTGAGTTCCAGGTGGTTGGTCTTGGCTTTGCACACGATCAACCACATGCTAGGGGTAATCCATTGAGAGAGCCACCTACTCTTAGGTGTGCACCTAACACCCCCCTGTTATAGGTACCTTTGCTTTAAGATCACCTTGCTAACATTAGTAATATGATAACACGTCTCACACATTGTCTGAAGCAAACACAATTCATTTTTGGTGCCCACGCGGGTGTGCGTGGGGGGAATTTTAGAGAAATCATATGGGGTATTATGTTTTCTATACTTTTTACCCTGAACCCCACCCTAGTCACTTAAAAAAAATCACATTACAAAACATATAGAATTCCTAAAAAGTTAACACCAATTATGAAACTAAGACGTTTCCACTACATAGTTAATATTATATAATAAAATTAAGTAATAATGTACTTTATTTTATAAATTTATTTTAACTTTTATTATTTAAAATATGAAAAAAGACATTATGTATTTCATAACTAAATTATAATATTTTAAATATATTTGTATAATTTTATAAAAATTATTGAATTTTCGAACTTGTTAAACACACACATGGCAGCAACAACATAGGAAAGATAAACATGAGAGTGCATCTATTATTAACAAATGATATACATTTATAGTACATTCATATGACCTTTGGTTTCGTATTCCAAGGTCTCTTGGAATTCCTTAGTCTATTCGGCTTCCACACCAACCCTTAGAGGATTAGGTGTCCAATATTCCCCCCTTAATCCGAAGGGTTATGTATGAGTCCAAGAAAAGAGATGTAATACAAAACGTGCAAAAATGCATGGCAACACTAGGTTGAATGTGCTCTCTGAAATGTTGGTATAAAGGGAGGTGGTTTAAGGATGACCACCAGCACTGGAATGCTTAGTGCAGTTCCTAGAACTCTTCCAAGTCTGGCATGAAACTCGGGTCTTTTGCTAGAGGAAGTGCTCCTGATGTTTTGGAGAGGGAAACCTTCAACCATGAAAGGGAGGTCTCAGCCTGCATAAAAGGGAAAACCTCAACCAGAAAACAGAGGTCTCAACTTGTGATGGTTTAAGGATGACCAGAAACTCTGGAATGCTTAATGCAATTCCTGGAACTATTCCAAAACTGGCAAGAAGTTGAAGTCTTCTGCTAGAGGAAGTGTCCCCAATTCTTTGAAGAGGCATCACCGACTAAAGGCATGTTCAAGGGAATCTTTTTCTTTGGCTACAACTCTGAATATGGTATGGCAGGTTGTGGCTCAGGCTCGCTTAATGTGGCTTTGAAGCTTGTAGGCGACCATCATTTCCCCCCCTGTCATATACAAGGTGAGATGATGGAGAAAACTCAACTGCAAGACTGTTCAATACTCTAGAGCAAGTTCTGACATGTGACTGAAATATCTTCTTGGTTGTTGATGCCCATTGCCAAGAAGCGATCCATCCAAGATGAATCTTTGTTCTTGCAGTAGGCTTGTTTCTGAAGCATATATCTGAAGAATGACTGGTTTTATAACAGTGCTTACATGGATGAAGATAAAAACAGTGATCATTCAGATGGCCAACTTGGCACAGTGTTGGTATTTCACAATCTGTTGTTATTGTTGTGGAAAAGGTGCAAAATCTGGAACAGCTGAAGGTGAACTGTCATGAAGGAATCCAACACTTTGAAACTGGATGGGCTTTGATTAATCTGGAATATGAAAGGACACATCCTTGTCATATCCAAGACCAGTTATGTGCTTGTTGTGGACAAGTTCTTCCCAAGGTCTGATGATGGGCTTGGGAAATGCAGACTGAATTTCTGCATCTGCATGTACAATTGTTGCTTTATTGGGCACTGGATCTGAATCAATTGTAACATTATTGTCTTGTTGTTTATGGGAGTCTGTTTCAATCTTCTGAACAGAAACAGGTTCAAAATGATGACTCCACTGTTGTAATTCTTCTTGTTGTAGTTGAGATTCAAGCTGCAAAAAGGCAATGTTTTCTTGTGCATATTGTAAAGATGTTTGAATATATCTGAGAGTGTATTTGTTGACTTTAATTGTTCTTCCACCAGTAGATAATATTAGAGTTCTTAATAACTCTAATAATCCATTAATTTTCTCCATTATTCAAACAATCAAATCAATAAATGACCAAAAAATGCATTTGTAGAAACAATAATGGTTTTAGAAAATTAATTTGCCAACTTTTCAACACGAAATAATTTTCACTAATGTCTACTCATGTTCTCACTTCACAATGTCTTGTGCCTCAATTTCTACACAGCAAGCTCGATATTGTTGCCTTAATAGAATGTCCAGCTTGATAGGTTTGCAGCCCACAGGCTCTTCTTTTCTAGCAATAACAAGACCCCAATAGAAATGAGATTAGCTTCTATATTTCATCGACCATACACCATATAACACTAACAATGCAACCAAGGCTCTCCCACAACATTGCTGCTCAACTATCAATTTAGAAAACTGGGGAGCCACGCAGATTTTCTTCAAGCCAAGACTGTTCCAAGGCATATAGTCAAAGGAATTGGCTTTGCCTTTGCTTCCAATATGCTTGAATCTGTTTTGTTTGACAATCAGTCTTAGAATTTCATCTCTCTTCAATTCTCCATTGTAATAATCTTCACAACTGGAGTAGGCCACTCGAACTCGTTACTTCCTTTTACAAGTCCATATACAACATTTAAGCATCGAACCGCATACTAGCTTTCTCGCCACTGGGGAATACCTTTTTCTTTTTTTATGTCAAATAGTTGCTTTTATATAGACCAACTAGCAGATACAATTGACTGACTTTAATTGTATGGACCAACTCTCAACTTCATGTATGAATAGTCTGAATCATGTATATATGAATGGACCCTCAAAATGATTTAAGGCATATATAAATGGTTTTATCTTCAAAGCGCATGTCTAAATGGTTCAACATAAGAATTGAACATCCCTCAAAGCAGAGACACCAATATACCAATACAAGCAATCAACTCTTCAACGCAAATGTATCACTACTCAAGCATACAATACAATACATTCAACATAATATACTAAATATTGCATATGCTCCAACATAATACATTCAACACACAAAGACCATCATACTTCAATGGAGACCAGGAGTTACGCATGGACTCAACGCTCCATTTAGGAATTGTAACCTAGATACAAGAATCGAATGTTGGACAGAGTTGAAGTTGTTTTCAAAAAGGAAGGGCCCGTACACGCAGTCAATTCAGAAGACTCGAATATCAGAGCGGTCACTATTGGTGACACTCCTTATACTTTAGGAAAGACGTTTGAGGAGTTGAACCTTTCACCTGAACTACTCAGAGGTCTGTACTCGGAGATGGGATTTGAGAAGTCAAGCAAGATCCAAGCAATAATTCTTCCAATGATTCTTATTCCACCTTACCAAAATCTGATTGCTCAGGCTCATAATGGGTCTGGAAAGATTATTTGTCTTTCTAGAGCTCGGAAAAGAGTGGCCTGAAATCGCAAAGCAGAGAGTTATAGCACGTGTGGGAGGAGGCTGAGCACAGTGACCAAAGGATAGCGTTACAACGTATCAACAACGTATATATTGGAGTGGATTCAACAACCTTCAACTTATCAACAATGTTAATGTATATAACCTGGAGCAGCCTTCTTTGCAGCTGGCTTCTTTGCTGGGGCAGCTAGTTTAGTAGCCTTGGCTAGCTTGGCAGCAGGAGCCTTCGTAGACTTGATGGATGGAGCAGCGTGAGCATTTTGGATGAATGAAGACCCTCTAGTTCACCGTGGAGCAGTGTTCACCGTGGAAGGACAGCGGAAAATCAAGTGCATATATATAACATGTGAAGCTCCAGCCTTGTATATATGGAACAACAACGTGTTTATGTATATGGAACAACAACGTTCAACCAATAGCGTAGGAGCAGCGTTCAATGGATACCAATAGTGTATCAACCATGCCAAGGGCCGAGGTATGGAGGAGGGTCATGGAAGTATGGGAGCAGAGCAATACCACAGATATATGGTAGCAGCGATATATGGTAGGGAGCAGCGATACCACGGATATATGGGAGTTGATGCATTACTATGCTCAGCAGAATGGCAGTGAGAATGGCGCTGATATTCCTGAGGGAAGGAGCGTTATATTCATGCACAGGGAATCACCAACGTTCAGGTATTTAAACGTGTCAGGTACATCAACACAACATTCAATTCATGGCAAATAGCTCAACCAACAATTCATTCAATGACCCTTTCAAAAACAATGCACAACTGCTTAACGCAGAGCTCAGAAGCACCATTCAAACGTACAAGACATGAATTAAAGAATCAAACAGAAAGACAGGTGACATATCCGAATATGAGGGAAAACGCCCATTTTTTTTGTTATTTCAAAAGAATGGGCAGAGATGGCAGGTTGTAAGGAGAGAACCCAACTCAAATATAGCTGACAAGGGTTTCAGAATAGAAAATCTAAGTGGCAGAGGGCTAGGAATGACCATCCAGCTCTGATACCATGTTAAACACACACATGGCAGCAACAACATAGGAAAGATAAACAGGAGAGTGCATCTATTATTAAAAAATGATATACATTTATAGTACATTCATATGACCTTTGGTTTCATATTCCAAGGTCTCCTTGACTTCCTTAGTCTATTCGTCTTCCACACCAACCCTTAGAGGATTAGGTGTCCAACAAAACTTTATTTTATAAATTCATTGAATGTGCAATATTTTTTTATAGGTAATGGTACTTCTCCGTTAGTTACCTTTCAAACAAATTTCACAAAATATAAAATGATGCATCTGCCTTTTCAACAAATTTGATGCATCTCTTAGCTTGGTCACTTAAAAAAAATCAAATTACAAAACATATAGAATTTCAAAAGAGTTAACATCGATTGTAAAACTGTGTTTCCACCACACAGTTAATATTATAAAATAAAAATAAATAATATCAATTATAAAACTAAGACGTTTCCACTGCATAGTTATTATAATATAATAAAATTACAAAGTTGGTATTTATATAATAAAATTAAATAATATTACAATAATCTTACCTCGTTCATTTTTATAATTTTAAGTATGAAAAAGGACATCATACATTTCATAATTAGTTATAATTTATAAATATATTTTATATTTTTATAAAATTATTAAATTTTGAATTGATAGAATGCTTAGTATTTTTTTTTTTATAGATGGTGGAAGTTGTTCTTTAATTGAGTTTCAAACAAATTTTGCACAATATTTCAAAACATATAAAAATCCTAAAGAATTAACACTAATTATAAAACTAAGGTGTTTTTACTACATAATTAATATTATATATAAAATTACAAGTAATATTATAATAAATTTTTAATAATTAAATTATGAAAAATGCCATAACATTGATCACAATTTTGTAGTTGTTACATATCAATTTGTCGTCATGACATTTGATCAACTTATTGGTATTTTTAGCATCCGTCAACGTGTTTGATTTAACTCCTTTAGAAGTCAAACAACCAAAAATATCTCGAAGGATATGGGAAATTTGGGAAAAATAACTGTCACACCTTGTCAAGTTTCACCTGCGTTGATTTTCCTAGATATTCTTGCGCATTCTCTAGAATTAACTATGAGAACAACGCAAAATTGTGTTTTGTCTGCCACTATAATCCCGCACAAGTGAATTCAAGAAAGTAAAAATAAAAAGTACATTCTAGAGACATAGTTGGTCGAATATTTCACAACTAAAAGCTTCTAGGTATGACTATTCAAACTATAACCCTCAGATGATGCATCTCAATCCCTTTCCTCAAGGAAACCTGGTCCCTCAATTAGGGGATCTCATCCTCCTTTTTTGGATCTGAAACTTCTTCCTCTTGGCCAATAAAATTACTAGAGGGTAGAGGGATTGAGGAGGTCATAACTCAAAGAAGATAAACTTATGCTACTAGTTTGAGATTGGAAAGCTTATCATCTAAGGAGGAGATTGAAGGCATTTGGGAGGAACCTCACGACATGAAGGTGAAGGTTGTAAGGCTTTTCTTTATGAATGATTTTCCCCATTCATTTGTCTTATTGGAATGATGAATGGTTTATGATTGTTTAAGATGTTTATTAAGGAAAATTCAATTCCTAATCTCCTTGATCATTAGGTTAAGTTTGTTTGGATTATTATATCGCATATGCTTTTGATCTTTTTATGGTTTATGGTTGCAGATCTTATCAAGCATTGAGGAGCTGCATCAAGTCACAATAATGAATCTTCATCGAACATTTCGTGAAATAGGTAAGAGGCTCATCCATTAACTTTAATACTTATAATTCAAACAAGTCCAACTTAGGGAAAGAGTTAGTTAAACTATTCTTCTTGTTTCTAGTTTCCGTCAAGGATCTAGGGAGATCGCTCTTATCCATAAGAGGGATTTCATATTGACAACTCCTCCACTAGGGAACGTTTTTGTTCTTTTAATTTTCCTTAGTTTTGCTTTCTGATTTTTCTACTTTATCTAGACCTGAGTCTTTATGAACTAATGACCTTTTAGATTTGTGTGGCTGATTTCTTGATTTTTTATTTTTTCTTGGGTTTATGAGATCTGTGTTGTTTTTGTTTGCCAACAAAGCACACTTTTGCGCTAGTTTTTCCTTAGCAACCGAGCGCATGCGCTCTGTTTTGTATTGCTCATCTGTGCAGACCTTTGAATTTTTTGAAAATTTAGCTTTTCTTTCAACCCATACCTGAATTTGATTTTCTGGAAGTGTCATTATCTTTGTTTGGACTGTCTTATGTCTCTTCTGAACTCATCTGAGTGTTTTGTTAAGATTTTTTTAGAATTAGGTCTCTTTATGGAAATTGGTTAGGGTCTCTTTATGGAAATTAGTTAGGGTTTTGTCTGGTTGGTTTGCAATTGATCAAAACAAGATAGGTTGTCCTTCAATTTGTGATATCCTTGTCTTATTCTATCAAATACACTAGTTAACCTTAAAATCATATTTATTTGCGATCAAAATCATATTGAATTGCAAATTAGGGTTTCTTGAGATCTAGTGCTTTTGTGAAGAAATTGTTGTCATTTTTTGATAAAAGGGAATTGTTGCTTTCAATTTTGAAAATTTATCACAATTACATTCTTGTTATCATTAAATTAAAGCATTCATAGGGAAAATGTATTTTTCTCGAAACTCTCTTGATTGATTTGTGTGTGCTTGAAAGTTTTGATTGATAAATGATAAAGAATATTTTTAGTTTATTTAATATTTAGGGAAATCTGAAACTTAGTTTATTTTTGCATTTTCATTTGCACTAAGATGGAATTGGTTGTTTTATGAAAGTTAGAAAAGTTGTGAGTTTTATATTTCATTTTGGAAAAATCAAAGAAACTCTTTCTTTCCTCTAAATAGAATTTCATCGAATTTGAAAAGTGAAAATTCTATGTTTGAGTGCATTAAGATTTTGAGTCATGTCATAACGTCATGAGTTTCACCTCCATCACATATTGAGTAAATAACAACTTAATAATACAACTTTAATTAAAATTCATCTAGAGTTTTACATTTTTTAGGGCTCTTACCACCTATAGTAGCTTAAGTGTAGGGCTTTGGAATAGGGAAGTAAGTAAACTTTCCAAAGCTACAAATAAACAATAGAATCTTGAGCTAGGGAGAGAAAATCCAATTATTTCAGTTTTTCTCTAGGAAGCTCTTCTTATACATGAGTTAAGCACGAGATCATATCGGATCTGGTGAAGTGATCGTACCCATTTCATTGGCTATGATAGAGTGATTTTCACATATTACAATGGTATAGAAAATGACTTGGGGTCACTTGAAAGTAAACCTCCAATTGATCATGTTGAAGAGATTTCAAGGGGACTGAGATTTGTTACTTTTCCCTTGCATGTACATCCTATCTGTGATTGTCTCCCCAAGGAAAATTGTTGTAGTTGGCGAATTTAGTGACCATAATCCTAGGGCTCTACCTAAGGTAACGACAAAGGGAAGGTCATGTTGTACTTGGAACAGAGGCTGACTAGACTCACTTGGAATTTTTGGAGGGAAATATTTGCTCGAGATAGTTTACAACGAAGTTACTTGCCCCAAGTTGTTTCATTAATTCCAAACACTCATATCTATAAAGATTTTTCACCTTGATCTTTGCGACATTGGATTTAATCACAAACTAGTATATATTGATCTCTGTGATGAGTGATTTTGTATGGTTTGAATTCCTAGATTTTTAGTCACTCTTACCTTGTTTCTTGTTTTTACTTTTTAGGGACTTTAGGTGTAATTTAGATTTTGTGTGAATTATTAATTGAAAATTTGTCATTATGGCTAAATTACCGAGACAACAACGTAGAATGCTTGGGCAAACCCTGGACTCCGAAGTATACACCGAGTCAGTTAGAAAAGATAAAAGTTGAAAAGTCTAAATCATTGAGATCTGAAACTGCGGCAAAAATTGAAACTTCTACTATTATAGAGTCGGATGTAATCAGAATTGAAGTTAATCAACCAGAAACATCTACTATCTTAGGCTTTGAAGTGACAGAAACTAAACTTGATCAAACTTAGAAATTAGAATCACACTCAGGAGAAACTGATTTACAAATTACTGAACTCATCAAACTGAATCAGATACTAGATATGTTTAAGATACGAATACCATCTTTGAACCAGATATTGAAGAACTTGAGACTGATATTTCTGAGCCTAAATCATATACGCCTGATACAACACTTATTCCAAATCCTCCACATTCACTACGAGTGAAACTTATTATTAAGATAGTCTCCCTCCTGGTCTCATTAGCATCGAAGAACTTACCCCAGACGAAGAGGAAGAATTATTCCATCCATCAGTTTCTACCAGTGAACTAACAGATCTTTTGGAAATTTTGTTTAGATCTCTTCACCCTGACCTTTGGTATTTCACACCCTTGAACTTTTTAGGACAAGGGATTCCACGATACACAACTCCTTACTCTACCGTACCAGGTTTTCACTGGTATATATGGCTTCTAGAAGCACGTCATCAGAAACATCTATGTTTTCTACTTCTCCAAAGTTATATGGTGGTTTTCTACCGCCTGGATATCACTCTCTTGTTGGAGCTTATTCAAGAGATTCTTCCTCAAATCAAACTTCAAACATGTCAACTGGTGTAATTAATCCTACTAATGAAGGTTTGACATCTGAACAATTTATTAATATGATTTCTGGTAATATTGGTAATCCTCAAATCAACTCAACAGGTGGTTATTTCCTGCCTGGGGGGCAACCATCATATCCTCCACCTGGAGGACAACCTTTAGTTGCATCCTACCCTACAGATGGGGGGCAACCCCCTGTCGAAAATTATCTTAATTATGCTCAAATGCCTCAAACCGGTTTTGGTCAATCTCTTATGCCTCAACCCGTCATTGGAATGCCTTTGTAGTGCCCCACTCTAGTCGACTGACAATGATATGACATTAACATTTATTTAGCCCTAAGGCCCACACTTTATTCCTTGAGTACCTTAGTGTAAGGACCAGATCCATACTCTATATATATAATGCCCAAATCTTGTCTTAAAGGTTGTCGTTGAGATATCTTCTTCCTTGATTCTCAACTGATGATATCCCGACCTCAGATCTAGCTTTGAAAACACAGTCGCCCCCCTCATTTGATCAAACAAGTCATGTATCCTTGGCAGAGGGTATTAATTTTTTTTATCGTCACTTTATTCAACTGGTGGTAGTCAATGTACAATCACCAAGACCCATCCTTCTTCTTAACAAAAATCACAGGGGCTCCCCACGGAGATATGCTAGGTTGTATGAATGCCAAGTCCAACAATTCCTTTAATTGGATCTGCAATTTCTTTAGCTCTAGAGCCGACATACGATAGGGTTCATTTTCAATAGGCTAAGTGCCTGGTTTAAGGTCAATGGTGAAATTATAGAGAATGGTGTTCAGATCACAAATCATTTATGTATAAAAGAGCAACACTGCATCTAACAACAACATACTCGTTGCTTGTGCAATCAACATCCAAAGAGCATAAATTCTGCAGTGAAGATAACACTGGTTATAAAAGAAACAATTACATAGCCCCTTGTTCTTCCAGAGCCAGAAACATTTGGTCGAGTGAAAGCCTTAACAGTGAAGATAGAAGCCTCGACATTTGAACCAAAACCAATCACTAGAGCTGCTGGAAGAGGGCTGGTTGTATGACTTGGGCAAGTAATCTACTAACATAGTAGGTGGTAATATTACCTGTGCCTGGCATCCCCATCACTAAAGCTGCTGAAAGCGGGCTCAACATGCAAGAAACCATAGAAAAGAGCACTGCAAACATGTTTTAAACCGGTGAAGGTTGGAAGTATAATAGTAGTACACATCGATACGTGGGTTGCATGCAAGCACTCCATGTATACACAACAATCAAATGGGAAGTTATATCAATGGACTTTATTGTGGGACAATTACAGTCCCAGTTCAGCTACTTGGGAGAACGCCGAGGAAATGTGTCACCATTTTCCTTACTATTCCAAGGACTTCGAGACGAAGTCTCGTATTAAGAGGGGGTGTATGTAGTGCCCCGCTCTAGTCGACTGACAATGATATGACATTAACATTTATTTAGCCCTAAGGCCCACACTTTATTCCTTGAGGACCTTAGGTTGAGGATCCAGACACATGACTCTATTATTAGTGGTTGTGATGTTTATGTATGTTCTCCATTGATAATATGACGAAGATAACATTAATGGTTATGTATGTTATCTATTGGTATTATGATGATTGTAACATTAATGGTTATGCATGTTCTCTATTGATATTATGATGATTGTAGCATAAATGGTTATGTTTGGTCTCTATTGAATTTATGATGATGATAGCAGTAAAGGATATGTATGCTCTCTATTGATATCATGATGATGATAGCTTTGGTGGATAGGTATGTTTTCTATTGATGTTACGATGTTGATAGCTTTGATGGATATGTATGTTTCCATTGATGTTATGATAATGATAGCTATGATGGATGTGTCCCGTATGTTACTTACTTGCATTAGTTCTGGTTCACAATGAACAATGATGTGAATGACTAGGTGATGTTGATGATGCTATTAGGACAATGACTAACACTGAGAAACCTTGTTACTAATGATTATTGAGTATGGCAGGAAACCACCAGAGGCACTCGCATATGACGAGTTGACGACACCTGGTTTGATGAAAATTTATATTATTTTATCTTTGAAATTCTAAGTCAATTTTGAAACCTGCCATATATGTTTATCGATATTCTGATGATATGTTAGTGGTTGCAGGCACAATTTAGTTGCTTGACCGAATGACTCACATATGGGTGATGGGGTTGTACAATTGGATGGAACTACATGGGAGGGGTGGGGCAGTGTCCTTGATCTCACCCACTAGCACTCCCACTGTGACTTGGGCTAGAAAGGTTGAAACACCTTCGCCTTGAAGATCACAATGTCATGAGGGCAGGTCCCAAAGTTGGGTCACTCATGAGGATTTTATCGAGGGGAGCGCATCAAGGCGGATTCCTTGATCCCCGACACCATTAGTCTCACTATAGAAAGCAACATAAGAGATGATAGTGGTCTCTGTTTTTGCACCTATACTTTCCCCTCGTAGCCATTGAATGCTTAAAGGGCAACTGGCGTGGCACCCTTGGAACTTCAAGGGAATTTCTTGAAGGGCACGACCAACTTGGCACCCTTGGCATCACAAATAAATTGTTAGGCGTGGCACCCTTGGAACTTCAAGGGAATTTCTTGAAGGGCATGACCAAACTTGGCACCCTTGGCATCACAAATAAATTGTTAGGCATGGCACCCTTGGAACTTCAAAGGAAGTTCTTGAAGGGCACGACCAAAATTGGCACCCTTGGAATCATTAAAAATAAATAAATTAATAAATATAGTAAAGAAATTAAAACTAGGTAAATTTACATCAGGGGTAAAGGATGTTAGAAACCAAGGTAATTAAATCAATAATAAAACTTGGGTTAAGAGGATCATAGGAAGAAATAAAATATTTTATCTTAGAAACTCTACCCTTCCCATGTTGGAAAAAAATTAGGGAGTAGAATTATGTAGTTTAATTAGGTAAAAATGGGAAAGAGGGACATAAATGTAAGGATAAAAATTAATCCTAAAATATTTAAGCCTAATTAAGAGAAGAGGATGGTGAATTAAAATAAGATTAATAAATTAAATTTTAGAGAAATGTGGAGAACCTCCATGTGACAACAACCAACATAAGAATATCCATCTAAGAGATAACTTGAGTTAAATTAGGGAGTATATAGGGGATCAAATCTTAACTCATTAATTGACATTAGTAATGAACACAAATTAAGGAGTAAAAAGGGAGAATCAAGAGGCAACTAGGAGAAGAAATAGGAATCTTGTTGAGGTGAGGAAAATATTAGTTTTAAATTAAAATTTAAGTAAATAATTTTGGAGACCCTTGATGAGAGAGTGACACATGGGTGGGTGAATAATCAAACTATTGAATTATAAAATACTAATTAATTATGCATGAAATGCCAACTGTCACCTATGAGGACTCCTATAAAAGAAGGGACAAGCCATGGGAGAAGGGACTTTTGGGAACCCTATTGTCGGATGGATGAGACTATGTCAGAGCATTGATTATGAAACTATAGTGAGTTTGGTGAGGTAGAGGATTTTAGAGAGAGGACTCTTGAGCCAAGGAGTGCTCTCCTCTACCAGCTATTGCATTCCTCCATTGTATAACCCCATTGCAACTCGGGGGTCCGCGGGGAAGAAGAGTACCCAAGGAGTAGGCTGGGAGCTTAACGGTGGGTCATCACATTCGGATCAAGTACATCGTCATTCACTCTCAAAGGTGACCAACAACAAGGGAAGACAAGTAACGAAAAATCAAGTGGAGTCTCGTCTTCTGGTGAATGGTACATATGTGTTGCAATATTATTTTGTATGATTTCTTTATGGCCTTAGTTAAATATATGTAAATTTTACGATATGTTCCGTGAAATGAAATTCAATATATGTATATATATGTATATATATGTATATATATATATATATATATATATATATATATAGTATGGATCTAGTACTTACAGACTTACCCTGGAATGAATAAAATATGGGCCCCTTTTTTTAATTAATAGTCAATTCTAGCTTCTTCTCAAGTGCCTATGTATCAACCTGTTCAACCTATGCAGCAAATGCATTTTCAAGGTATGCCTTTTCAATTCCAACAAACTGCCCAGGTTAATCCGTCAACACCTACCCAACAACCAGTCTAGCATCTTGTTCTAGGTACTCCACAAACATCGATTCAGTCTGTTGTACCAACAACTGTTCAGAATCCAGGTTTGAGTTCACCTCAAACTCCCATTCCATGATTATCACAAGTAATTGTCCCACTTACATCGCAAGTAATGGTGCAACCACTTATTCAATTTATCCCTCAAATTTCTGGTATTCAAATTGTTCCTTCAATTCAGTCTATACCCCAAATACTTGTCTTACAACCTAATTTTCCATACATGCAAGCACCATTTCAAGGGAAAATTTTACAAGGTCAAACCCAGAGTCAATTTGTTCAAGGTTTGTCTTTTCAAACCCAATTTCTCCAAGGTCAACCTTTGTAAAATTAACCCTTTCAAGGACAATTCAATCAAGGTCAAATGAGTTAAGTTCCTCCATTCTAGAATCAACCATACCCATGTCATACGTTTCAAGTACTTATGCAACCACAATACGGTTTGGCTCATCCTAGATATCTAGGAGGTATTCATATTCCAATTGCTCAAGCTATTCCAGGATATCCTGGGTATCCTCCTCACGATACAGGACTTGTCCCTTAGGGTTATCAGTATGCACAATAAGATCCTAACTATTAGTTTACTTTCATTGCAACTTTGGAATCACCTGACCTCTCTCGGTTAACTAATGATCATTTTCTCTATTTACCATTTTGGCCAACAATTCCTACAAAGTTGCCTAGTGGCATTCCTATGTTTGAAGGTAAGTCGGGAGAAGACCTATCAAACCATGTTATGACCTATCATCTTTGGTGCGCTTCCAACTCATTGATTGACGATTCTATTAGGCTACAACTTTTTCAATAAACCTTAATTGGTTCGACAACCAAATGATATGTAAAATTGCCACGAGCTTCCTTCAATACATTTAATGCCCTTGCTACAACTTTTTGACACATTTTCAGCTACCCATTCAATATGATAATGGAACTGAACTTTTAACCTCTTTAAAACAGTCAACGTCAACCCATATCTCAGATGAAATTCATGAATGGAGATGAAGACGTTGTTTGGTTAAAGTTTATATTCCATACCAGATTTTGGTTGAATGATTCATAAAATCTCTTTCACAAGTAATTACTGAAGGTGTTGCCAAAGCAGGAGTTCTAACTAAGGAAAAAGTAATTGCTCGTGATCAATACCTTGATCTTGCTTATACTCAGTTTGGTACTTTGTATGAAAAGATCCCAGATTTACCTCGTTCTGGTCAAACTAATCCAACCCTTACAAGGTCACATGCCGCAGATGGTATGATTAGCTTTCTGAGCCAAAAATCTAAGAATAAAAAGAACTCTAAGAAAACTCATATTTTGGCTTTGCCTGATTCACTTGAAGAAGATCGTTCTGCAGAAAGTACTTCGAAGATTAACGTCGTAGAATCATCTACTGGAAAAAGTAAGAAATCCAAAGGTAAGAAAAAGGGAAAAGGAAAAGCTAAACAAGACACTCCTTCTAAGGAGAAATCGAACAAGAATGAACCATCTGATGAAAAGAAGAAACCTCGTTATCCTTGTCGAATTTGTGATGAATATCATTACACCAAGGAGTGCCCACATCGCACCGAAGTTTCTAAATTTATCAAAGGTTCACCCACTCCTATGTTTTGAAGGATCCTTTACATCCTCAAGACAACAAAATGGTTTCTCACAACCAATCCTCCTCATCCACATCGGTAGATATCATGATGATGTCTTTGAAAGTTATGGTAGCAATGAGATCTAAAGACTATGGATCAAAGAGTCCTATTGAAGATGGAGATGATTCCATTCCACTTGGTCAATCTTCCTCATCTAGTCCTTATGAACCATTACATATTGAAAAACCAAACCTTGATATGATAATTCATCCGCCTCCTAAAGGTATGCTCTAAAAGTCAGCTTTTAACCCTCATGCTAGGGCTGCTCAGAATTATAACATCGTCGAAGATTTTTCTATGTCACCTTCGACAATGTCGGCTCTTGAAGTGTTGTAGACTTGTCCAACATAAAGGAAGTTATTATTATAAGCTATTGGAGTAGTAGATCCTTAAGACTCCAATTTAATTGTTTTTGATCTCAGGAACACTGTCCCACGTCTCCCACACCAACTGGCTTTTCACATACCTGTTCATGTCAAAACTCGACGAGTTTTCAAATAGTAATTGATGAAGGAGCATCGACATGTATTATGTCCATTGCCTATCGGAAAGCTTTAGGCTATCCAACAATGAATCAATCTCCCACAACTTTGAAAGCCTTTGATGGAAGAGGTTTTCATCCTTACGATATTTTAAATGATTTACCAATGGAATTAGAGGGTAAAATAGTTGTGATTGAGGTTGAGGTTGTTGATGCTCAACTTGAATATAACCTTTTACTTGGTCAGAGCTGGACTTATGCCATGGTGACAATAGTCTCATCATATTTTAGGATGATTATGTTTTTTCACAAAGGAAGAATTGTGAAAGTAGACGAATTGTCTTATTATACCTCAAACCCTAATTCCACTAGTAGTGTGCCTTTTGTTGGAAAATCAACGACTCCGTATGAAGAAGTTGGTGTTGGTCTTCTCAAAGACTCATCTTTTAATGGAACTTTCACATCCCCTCCACCTGATTTTCCTCATAATGTTTCCCAGATTAACATGATTACATCAAGTACTTCCGAAGCAGGAGATCTGTGGAAAGTACCTTTAGAGTCAGAATTAGTCTTATACTGCAGTGAGATGCCTCGTAGTCCTTTTGAGTTGGCTTATAAGTTATGAGGAAATTCAATATTTTTCCAACCTATCAATATCTAAAAATAATCAAATGAATGCGATTATTGATGAATATTCTCATTTGTCACGCTTGGAACCAATTTCTATGCCTGATCCTTTTAACAAAGAATTTTTAATTGATGAAGGGATTATGGAAGTTATGGCCTTGGATGAAATTCCATGGGACGATACTCATCATCGTTCAACTTTCATGCCATATTTTGAAAAATTTGACAATAATTTCTCATCTATGTTTTCATCTGAGATTATTAGTGATCCTCAATGCCCAATATCTATCCTTTCTTCTAATTTTGAAAAGAATATAGGAAACATATTGACAACGATACCTATAGACATCTCGGTGAAACTAGGCATAATTGAAAATATTCATATAGGAACTTCTTGTTCTTTGAAAGAGATTCAAACTTATAAAGCCATATTTTAGGAATTTTGTGACATCTTTGCCTAGTCATACAAAAAAATGCCAAGAATCGACCCTAGTATAGTTGTACACGAAATAAAAACTTATCCGGATGCTAAGCTTGTTAGACAATGATTATGTCCCATACATCCACGAAAAGTTGCTGCTATCAAAACTGAGGTTGAAAAAATGTTGAAATCAGAATTCATGTACCCTGTTCCTTTGAGTGATTGGCTATCAAACATTATACCCGTTAATAAGAAACAAGGAACTATTTGAGTATGTGTTGATTACATAGATATCAATAAAGCTTGTCCCAAAGATAATTATCCAACTCCGTATATCGACCAGATTGTTGATTATTGTGTTGGTAATGAAATTTTTTCATTCATGGATGGATTTTTCAGCTACAATCAGATAAACATACTCCTTTTCGATCAATATAAAACCATGTTTATATGCTCGTGGGGAAATTTTGCCTATCTAAAACTCCCATTTGGCTTGAAAAATGTTGGCGCAGCTTTTCAGTGAGCAATGTCTTATGCATTCCATGATATCAAGCATATTGTTTAGCATTATTTAGATGACATGCCAACTCATTCAATGAAAAGGCAAGATCACCCATTTCACTTGAAAATAATTTTCATTAAGTGCATGCATTACAATATTCGCTTGA
The DNA here is from genome assembly GCA_031772625.1 of Pinus tabuliformis. Taxonomy (NCBI): domain Eukaryota; kingdom Viridiplantae; phylum Streptophyta; class Pinopsida; order Pinales; family Pinaceae; genus Pinus; species Pinus tabuliformis. The sequence continues at coordinate 416,343,261 of CM062806.1, read as the reverse complement.
TTCGGCACAAATGTGTTTTTTGTGTACAATCAGGTCGGCGTCTAGGTTTCATCATTTTGAAAGAGGGAATTCGTGTTGGCCCCCTTAAGGTAGAGGCAATTCTGAATTTGCATGCTCCTTCTAGCCTTTGACAACTCCAAAGTTTGCAAGGGAAAGAAAAAATTTTACATAGATTCATCCACAATTATGTTGAACTAACCCAGGGTTTTACTTGATTGTTGAAAAAGGGAATTCCATTTTTCTTAGATGAGCTTGCTAATAAAGCTTTTAATGCATTAAAACATGCGTTGACCAATGCATGTTACTGCATCCACCCGATTATCATCGATATTACCTTCTATACCTAGTTGCAGCTGATGCCACTATTGGCATGGTGTTAGTCCAAGAGGATGACTCTAGCAGCGAACATGTGATTTATTATTTAAGGATAAATCTCACTAAAACTGAGATTAAATACGCACATGTGGAGAAGCTAGCTTTGGCAACGGTTCAAGTTGTCCAACGTTTCTGTCACTATATACTTCTCCGAAAAATAACTGTCATTTTGGATTACAAAAATATCTTGTGACTAACCCTAGAAGGATTTGTAACCTATCCAATAGATGATATGTTGTAGATTTAGAGGTCATTGATGGTTGGATGAAAGAGATAATGGATACATGTGGTACTCAAGAGGATGAATTTATTCTGAAGACAACATTGGCATATGATTGATGGTCAATGATGCCTCCTGGCTAAAATAAATATGTGATTAAGAGGGAGAAAATAGCTTCCTATAATCCCCATTAAAGATAAGTATTTTCAAGGCTTATGTTATGACATTGATTTGTCACATTTGGACTATTGTTTATTCCTCTTGCACAAATATTTGAATACTTCTTCTACTAACTTCTTGGATAAAGAAAGATGATCCTTCTTAAAGATCATCATGATGTAAAGCATTGTAGGAAGGGTTAGCACTTAGAGGGAGCTGAGAGCCTCCTACAATCTTTATTAAAGTTAAGTACTTTCAAGACTTATGTCATTTCTTTGTGTCATTGTTCTTTTCAAACCTATTCTTTTTTATTATTGGTGATTCTTCCTGCATGAGTATATTATTTGTTTCACTAACTTCTTGGATTAATATGTGACCCGTCTTGAGGATCATCAAGATGCAAAGTAGTGTAGGGAGAGCAAGCTCCAAAGGGAGCTGGTGTAGGAAACTTCAAGAGGGATTTGGAGCAAGATATCACAGGAGCCAATCTTACATCCAAAAGAAGAAATCTATCCCTACCTCATCACCAGGTACACTTTCATTATGTTTATTTACTTGGTTATTATTTCTATTGTCACAGGTACATCTGATGGATGTGAGGATAAATCCCTCTATATCAAAGATTGAGGATGATGTAGAGCCATCCCACGACTTATGAATTGGGAAAGAGCTCAAGACCTTAGAGGAAGCATTGTAGTCTCACTAGTTGATTGAAGAAGCTTCATATTCAAAGGAAGTAGATTGAAGGCTATGGTATGATACGATGCTAAGATAAATTTTTCCTTCATGAAAGGAATATTCTTGATATATGAGATGTAGCAGTGTCTGATGCTTTTGTGATATGGTTCAAGCTATGATAAGAAATAAGATCTCAAAGAAACGAGGCTATCATAGGTCATGTTTCTTGATGCTTTATTTGTATATGAAGTAAGATTCCTCTATGATATACTTAAGGAAGAATCATATTCAAAGTATTTTGCAGAACATGAATAAAACACTGATGATTGTGGATTGAAGAAGGCTTCATATGAATTCTAGCAAGTCATTTGGGCTTGGCATGTATGAACATTAGGGGATTTTTGAGGTCTAAAATGGGCCTCCTATGAAAAATGTACAACCAAAATAAAATTTATAAGAACCAATAGGATTCAAGATGATGATGTCAACCATGGGGGACAAGTCACCATTTTTGGAGTAAAAAGTAAAAAGATTAAAAAATAATAAACTAATAAAACTACTTTTTCAACTTATCTCCCTAAGGTTTTACACAAATTTCAAGCGGGAGTACTCATTGGATGTAAAATTAATTCCTCATCTAAGGAGTACCTATGTTGCATACTTTCGATGGATCCCGCTACACGAAAAATGAGAAATACATGAAAAACGTGATTGCAATCACGTTTTTCATGTATTTCTCATTTTTCGTGTAGTAGGGTCCATCAAAAGTATGCAACATGGGTACTCCTTGGATGAGGAATCAAATTTTTCATTCAATGAGTGTTTCCGCTCGAAATTTGAGTAAACCCATAGGGAAATAAGATGAAAATACGAGTTGAAAAAATAGTTTTTCTTTCTTCCCTCTAATATTTGATGATGTAATCTAATATTATTTTATTATTTCCACTATTGTTTTATAATTTCCTTAGGAGGCCCATTTCTCAAAATTCCCCTAATGACAATGGTCATCTGATGCAAATGATATGCCTTTGATATTTGGTTATGTATGCTGACAATTTATTTATGACAGGATCAAATCATCTTTGTGTTAAGTCCCAAAGAGTGTTGACCTTTGAATATAGATGATCAACATCTTAAGATTAGATGAGCTGATGAAGACTTCCTTGTTAAGGGAAGTATATTGACAGAGATTTGGCATGATTTTTTACATAGAAACAATTGAGAGACACTCCTCTTTAGATTCTGATTTGATGGATCCCATGAAGCACAGAAAGTTAGGTTGATCCTTGATTTTCATTGTGTACTTTGATCTTGATAGAGCCTGGACACGTATGTTAGGGTGTTGCTAAATATGTTCATAGATATCTGCATGGACTAAGTCACACTGTTGGAAACTTGATGGATACTTCGATGTTAGCTAAGACTAAAAATGTTGGTAACATGAATAACACATTTAGGTGTTGCTTTAGTTTGGGGTCTGCCATGATTTTCTAGATGAGGCAAAGACAGATCTATGTTGCTTTAGGTACTATAGAAGTAAAGTATATTGTTGTTAGTGAGACTAGATGCGAGATTGAGAAAGTTCTTTGAAAGAGTTGTTTGAGCATATGTTGGGCACTACGATATGGGATCCAACATGCAAAGAATATTGTGTTTCATAAAATTTTGAAGCACATTGAGATCATATGTCACTATATTCGAGATATGGTTCTGAAATGAACAATGAGACTCCATCACATTTTGATTGATGAGTAGGTATACAATTGGATCCTTATGTTGCAATATGGAAGTTTGTGGTTGACCCGGTGTTCTCTAGTTGTCATGCACTACGGTGAGGACTAACAGTCGTAAGCCTAGTGAAGGCACTGATGAGAGGAAGGGGTCATGGGATGTTCAATAACACTGAGCTATGCAGCTCCCCCTGTCTAAGCTCCCACGGTGAGGAATTGAGCCATAGAGCTCCTGGGGTTGAGGGATCTCTAGACAATAGGAAAGCTACGATCATTACCTCTCATTGTAAGTAGTATATTGCCTATTGTCTAACAATATGATAGTTGTGATCATTATCTCTCACGGTAAGTAGTATCCTTCCTATTATCACCTTTGGATGTGGTAGAGTATACCCTAGTATGCATCCTACCCACAAGTTAAGCTTGTTGTGGCCATTGTGTGAGGAGACTTGAGATAGTTGTGTTCGTTACCATTTATGGTAAGTGGTATCTTGCTTAAGTGAAGGGATGCAGACTAAGGTGCACTAAAATGGATTCAAAAACAGGGTTTGAAACGAATACGACAAATTTTCAAAAAATATGGATATGATACGACAAGGAAATGACACACACACATATACAACAAAGTAAAACTTTCATATTACCATTAATCTTTTAGAATCTAGATTCTATAATTAAAAATACATAATCATCATCAACAATTCAACATAAAACATTGTCATCATCATTAGTGATTATCATAACATTCAACATATCAAGTTTTTGTTTCCAATTTTAATCATCAACATCATCACCAAAATTAATAATGTTATATGCACACTACATAGTGCAAATTACAAAATGAACTATGATTGACAATCTACTATCATATGCCATATTATGGTATTCAATGTTCATTGTTCAAAAGTTTAAATTATCATCATAAATTATGTTAGGTCCCTATAATACTAGTGATTACCCCATTACTATTGTAGTTGTATCCCTTATTAATATTTTTGTGCCCCTATTGTCCCCGTATTGTTATTACTGTGCCCCATAGAATCCCTCTATTGTTATTTTTGTGGCTTTATATTATTATTGTTAGGTCGGCTGGGTTATATTGTGACTCCTTAGACTCTTATATATAGAAAGGAGGTTTTGTCATTTGAATCATCTAAGAATTGTTCATTTGTGTAATGTAAAGGAGCTTTCCCCCTCGAAGAAGCTGAATTCTAAGGCGTTCAACTATATTTTCTATCTTTTTATGAGCTGGTTTCATAACATTTAGTATCAGAGCTTTGGATTCTAGGGTTTCGCTGCTCTAAATAGATCATCGTGGAATTCTTGCTATAACTTTTTTTTGCGACGTTTCAGAAGCCTAAAAGAAACCATTTGAGAGGAAGTCGCACTGAACCTCGGGTCCAAATTTCATAGCTTTTCGCACTATATTTGCAGAGATATGATCTGAGGAAGTTGGTCTTTTTGCAGACTCCTGAATTACATTCCAAACAGGTGACCTGGGGAAAATCGTCATAACTTTCTCTCTAGGCATCGGATTGAAATTTCGTAAGAAGGTATAGAAAGATGATGGACTATAGTTTCTTGTATATATTTTTGAGAGCCAAAGGTTGAAACAGTGACTCGTGGCATGTCGTACAAGTTCGCTCTACTAAACTAGTCTATAATCAGGTCACTGTAGGAAATTTGGCATAACTCTTCCCTGGAGAATCCAATTTGGATCAGACTGGTGGCATTGGAAAGAGGACGCAGAGGGTTACCGCAGGTCACAATTTCAAAACTGGATGATCCAAAATTACAGAGATACATCAGATTCAATATCAAGCTCCTACAAAGTGAAAAAAGGTGTGTAGTTTTTTTTAAATTTTTGCATAAGCTTGGTTTGAAAAATTAGTTTGAAGGAATTCAAAGGGCATAGTAAAGCATTATTATCGGTAATTGATGCCCCGAGGAAAGAAAATGCAAACACCTGGTAAGCAACCTAAAAGTGCTAGCATGACTCATGAAGAAGAGGAAGAAATGCAACATGATATATCAAAATTACAAGACCAAGTGCAACAAGTGTCACTTGCACAAAAAGTAATAGAATCTAAGATGGATGGTTTAAAGTAAGATGTATAAGCTAAGATGGATGGTTTAAAGAAAGTTGTAGAAGCTAAGATGGAATGTTTAAAGAAAAGCGTAGAAGCTAATATGAATGATGCGGTAGCTAAGATGGACGATTTGAAGACAGCCATGGAAGATTTGAAGACAGGCATGGACGATTTGAAGACAGATTTGATAAAGTTTCTACAAGAAATGCTTACTAATGGTGAAAGGGTAGTAAAGGAAACTCATGATGAGAACAAAAGAAATGTTAATCATGATTTCATAGACTCTAATGTTGGATCAAAGACGCACCATATTCCAAAAATCGATATGAGGAAGTTTGATGGCAAGGATCCCGCAACATTGATATTACAGATGGAGCAATTTTTCGATCTCAATAATGTGCAAAACACACAAAAGGTACGTATTGCAACTTTATATTTGGAACCAAATCAGTTTGTATTGTGTCAATGGATTTTCTCTCATAAACAAATTATCACTTGGGCAATTTTTATGAAAGAATTGACAGCACATTATGAGGATACAAAAAGCAACACTTTTCTTAGCCAATTGATAAGTCTCAAACAAAAGGGTTCAATAATGGAGCACATTGAGGAGTTCCAAAAATTGAACATAAGGGTAAAAAATATTCCAGAGGAACATAGGATTGATGTGTTCATAGGGACTTTAAAGGATAGTATCCAACATGATGTTCGCCTTTGGGAACCTGATTCATTAGAGAAGGCATTCAGGTTAGCAAGAAAAATGGAAAGCAAAATTATGGCAACCAGGAAGCATACCACTCACAACTATAAAGATGGAAGTGTTGTTGCCCCTAGTCTTCCACAACCTATAAGGTTGACACCACAACAATTGGAAGAAAAAAGAGCAAAAGAGATTTGTTACAGTTGTGATAGCAAATACACTAAAGATCATAAGTGTGCTGAGAAGAAATTATTCTACATAGATTGTGAAGAGGAAGAAGAAAATGAGCAAGAAAGGTCAAAAGAAGAGAATATACTTCAGGAACAAAGCCTAGATAAAGAAGAAATGAATCTGACCATATCTTGTAGCGCATTGGCTGGAATTACCACTCCTCAAACCATCAAGATAGAAGGACAAATCAAGAAGAAAAAGGTAATAGTTTTGATTGATTCAGGAATTACCCACAATTTTATTCATTGTAAGATAGCAAAAGAATTGAATTGCTTCCTATTTCTAGCACCAGAGTGTCAAGTGATGGTTGCAAATGGAGGAACGATAAATTGCTCTGGAAAGTGCCATAATATCAAGCTATCCATGGGAGAATATGTATTGACTAGCCCAATGCTTTCCATTCCAATGGGAGGTGTTGATGTTGTACTAGGAGTCCAATGGCTACAACCCTTGGGTACAATAGCTTTTAATTTTCAAGAACTTTTCATGAAATTTTCTGCGGAAGGAAAGGAAGTTGAATTAAGGGGTAATGGAGGGAAACCGGGAAAGATAATCAGCTCTAACAGTACGACAAAGCTTCTGAAAAAGGAACAAAGAGGTGTAATTGCACAATTATGTTTGCTAGATGTTTCCACATCAGAACCATCTATTTCTCCAGATCTCCAAAAGGTCATGGAAAATAATTCCAAGGTATTTGAGACTGCCAAAGGTCTCTCGCCTATTCGTGATCATGCTATTCATCTGATTCTAGGAAGTGTTCCTCCAAACATCAGGCCGTACAGATATCCTTATGCCCAAAAGAGTGAAATTCAATGTATGGTTGCAGAAATGCTAGAGGCTGGTATAATTCAACCTAGTCAAAGTTCTTTCTCTGCTCCAGTAGTATTGGTGCACAAGAAGGATGGATCATGGCACATGTGTCCGGATTATAGGGAGCTCAACAAGCTGACTATTAAAGATAAGTTTCCCATTCCTATCATTGATGAATTACTGGATGAATTACATGGATCAATTTACTTCACCAAGTTGGATCTTTGTTCAGAATATCATCAACTCAGAATGAAGACTGAAGACATTCTGAAAACAACATTTAGAACTCACGAGGGTCATTATGAATTTTTGGTCATGCCTTTTGGCCTTACCAATGCACCTTCTACATTTCAAGGTTTGATGAATTCCATTTTCAAACCCTTCCTTAGAAAATTTGTGTTAGTATTTTTTGATGATATACTAATCTACAGCAAGTCTTGGAAGGATCATGTTGAACATGTTGACAGGGTGCTACAACTATTGGAGGAGAAACAATTATATGCAAAAAGATCCAAATGTTTCTTTGGAGTACAAGAGGTGGAATATTTGGGTCATAGTGTATCTCATGAAGGAGTTAAGGTAGACTCTAGCAAAATTAAAGCCATTAAGGAATGGAAAATCCCCACATCCATAAAGCATTTACGAGGATTTCTCGGGTTGACAGGGTATTATCGCAAGTTTGTTAAGAATTATGGGAGAATAGCAACACCTCTAACAACATTAGTAAAGAAAGATGCATTTTCATGGACTCCAGAAGCAACAAAGGCCTTCGAACATCTTAAAGAGGCAATGTGCCAAGCATCGGTCTTAGCTACACCGGACTTCACAAAAACCTTTATTGTGGAATGTGATGCTTCAGGAAATGGAATTGGTGATGTTTTAATGCAAGATGAAAGACCCATTGCTTTAGAAAGTCGTCCAATCAAGGGAAAGATTTTACACAAAGCTATTTATGAGAAGGAAATGTTGGCAATACTACAGGCACTTAAGAAATGGCGACCCTACCTAATGGGAAGACACTTCAAGGTAAAAACAGATCATGATAGCCTTAAATACTTTTTAGAACAAATATTATCCTTTGAAGAGCAACAAAAGTGGGTCACAAAGATGTTGGGTTATGACTTTGAAATCATCTACAAAAAAGGGAAGAAAAATGTGGTGGCATATGCACTCTCAAGAAAGGATGAGGATGTGGAAGCATTGTTGTGCGCCATTTCTATTATCCAACCAGATTGGATAAACAAAGCAAGGGAGGAATGGAAGAATGATAAAGAAGTATGGGCACTTATTCGAAAGTTACAACAAGATTTTAGTACATCTGATACATTTAGCTGGAAAAATGATTCGTTATGGTACAAAGATTGCTTATACCTCTGTAAGAATTCCTAACTCAAATAAAATATTCTTATGGAATTGCACACTTCTCCCTTAGGAGGGCACTCAGGATTTTTAAAAACTTACCACAGGGTTAAGAAGGAATTTTTTTGGGATGACCTTAAATTGGATATTCAAAATTTTGTGGTGGAATGTTTGGTTTTCCAACAAAATAAAGTTGAAACAATTAAGACCCCGGGTCTATTACAACCTTTATCCATTCCAAGCCAATGTTGGGAGGAGGTTTCAATGGATTTTATCACAGGTTTACCCAAGTCTGAGGGAAAGAGTGTCATCATGGTGGTAGTTGACAGACTTACCAAGTATGCACACGTTTGTGCATTTCACATCCATTTAAAGCCAGTATAGTTTCTACTACATTTATGGAAACAATTCAAAAGCTACATGGAAATCCAAAGATTATTGTAAGTGACAGAGATCCCATTTTCACTAGAAATTTTTGGACAGGATTATTTTCTTGTCTTAGTACTCAGTTAGCTCATAGCTCATCTTATCATCCTCAATCTAATGGGAAAACTAAGATAGTAAACAAATGTTTGGAAGGATATATTCATTGCTTCGTATCTGATAAACAGACACAATGGTTCAAATGGTTGCCTTTGGCTGAATGGTGGTATAACACTTCCTTCCATACAGCGACAAAAATGACCCAATTTATGGCACTTTATGGATATCAACCACCATCCATCGCATCATATTTAAGAGAAAATTATAAGCTTCAAGCAGTGGAACATCACATCGAACATAAACAACAAGTCCTCTAGCTCTTAAAGGATAACATCGTGTTAGCGCAGAATAGAATGAAACAACAAGCAGATCAACATCGCAGTGAAAGAAGTTTTGATGTGGGTGATTGGGTATTCCTACGGCTACAACCATATAAACAAATGTCCCTCAAACAAGCTAAGAAGGATAATAAATAATCACCAAAGTATTATGGTCCGTACAAGGTGTTGCAAAAGATTGGTACTATGGCATACAAAGTAGAGCTTCCTGCAGCTTCTCGAGTGCACCTAGTTTTCCATGTTTCATGCTTAAAGAAGGTTATAGGCGACAAGCTCCCAGTTCAAATAATATTGCCAGAACTTGACGAGGAAGGAAAAATTATATTGGAACTGGAAGCAGCCACAGAAACAAGAACTCGACAACTACGAAATCGATCAATTTCAGAGTATCTCATCCAGTGGAAGAACTTATCCGCTGAAGATTCCACATGGGAGGATGAGAATTTTATACATAAGCATCCAGAACTACTCAAGTGTTGAGGACAACACTTTTTTGAAGGAGAGGGGCATGTTAAGTCCCTATAACACTAGTGATTACCCCATTACTATTGTAGGTGTATCCGTTATTAATATTATTGTGCCCCTATTGTCCCCATATTGTTATTATTGTGCCCCATAGAATCCCTCTATTGTTATTTTTGTGGCTTTATATTATTATTGTTAGGTCAGTTGGGTTATATTGTGACTCCTTAGGCTCTTATATATAGAAAGGAGGTTTTGTCATTTGAATCATCTAAGAATTGTTCATTTGTGTAATGTAAAGGAGGTTTCCCCCTCAAAGAGGCTAAATTCTAAGGCGTTCAACTATCTTTTCTATATTTTTGTGAGCTGGTTTCATAACAAATTACATTTACATATCATCAAATATGTATTCATCCATGTAATTAATATCCACATCATCATTTTGATCCTCTCCATGAGTGGGAGAATTGTTGCCATGTCCACTTGAAGATGCAATTATTGGTGCCTCCTCATCAAACAAAGTCATATGAAACATGGAATTCAACGTCATATCCATGTCAGGAAACTTTTGAAACAGATCCAAAACCCTTAAAAATGCACGAAACGTTTTAAAAATAGGATTTTGTGTTTCCAAAAAAGGGAAATGTTTCAGAATTAGTATCCCGCATTTCCAAAAAATTATGATTTTTCTGTGTTGTTTCCATGTTGTTTCTGTGTCGTATTGTACCTGTTTCCATTTCTGAAACATTGAACATTGTTTCTAGGGTTTTGGAGGGACGTTTCTAGTAACTTAGGATGCATGTGATCTACCACTAACTCTTGAGGGTTAAGTTGGGAAGATCAACAGATAATAAGATAGTTGTGATCATTGCCTTCTATGGTAAGTAGTATCTTGCCTATTATCCTATATTTTCGATTGGATATAGGGTGGTAGCCAAAAGCTCCCCTATGATGATTCTTCTTTAGATCAATACATCATTATTTAGTTGATGATCAAGGGAATCAATTTGAGATAAGATACGATGAAATTGATGTTTTGTTAATGTATCTGATATAGAGGTCATATGATTTGACTTGGAGACTACTAGGGTTTTGACGATTGATCTCCCCTACTTTTGATTTGCATTATTATTCTTCTATGAGACAAGATGAGATGTAATGGTGATGAGAGGTCATTTGAAAAGAGATTGTTCTAAGAGGGAGAAAAGCAGAGCAAAGTTGAGATGATATTTTTGATGTAGATGGAAATTCCTCCCTAACTGAGAGGGAGTGTTGACAATTGGTTAGCTTCGGGATGGATTTCCCTTGATAAACCCTAATGCCCCCTAAGAAATCCTAACTGCCCCAAAAGGAATTCGCAATTGGTTAAAAGTGATCTACAAATTATATGACAATATTATTGAAAGGAAAATTGAATTTAATTCCCTCCAATAATTCATGTAGACCCTAAACATATCATGTTATCTTTCCCCAAATAATTGTGCCCCTTCACTTGGATAAACCTTTATAGATTGACTCGTCTCTTCTTCCATTCGATAGTTCGGTTGGGTCACACTCAAGGCTAATTTTGAATGATAATTGTGGAAATATTCATATGGTCTTTGTTCCTCACATTTGTTCTTCAAATTTGCATGCACAAGTTATTTGAGATGGCTCGCATATCGTATAATCTATGGCTCTCATATATTTCATGCTTTATGTCTCTCGCATATGGTATAATATTTGGCTCTCACATATGGTATAATCTCTACCTCACATATGTGGCTCGATAAATGGCTCATAGTCTCGCTATTGCTATAATGATGATTCTCAATTGTTACAGTGACTCGATGAATGGCACATGATCATGTTGGCATCAATACTCAATGTAATTGTTATAGTGACTTCATATCTATATTATGGCTCATTATGGATCATTCTATGATAGTGGATCACATCCAATTTTTTGCAGATCATTTTTTTACGACACATATTAGTTGTGGCTCGTGGTACGTGGTATGTATTACATTTCCATGACTATAGCATGTTGAACATACAATGGCAACACTCTCATATAGGCAATGATCTTAAAAATGTTATAATATATGACTATAATTACCTTGTTGTAATGAGAGAAAATGACAATGTTCATATTATTAGTATAGTAACCTTGTTTGTATATCATTTTTTGTTATACTCATGTCAGAGTTTTTCTATGTTAGAATGCTTATGCTCTATGATACAATTCTCATACTATGCAATGACCATTGATATAGGGTCCTTACCCTTATGAGATATATGACTGTGATCTCACTCTTATGATAAATGATAGCAAGAACATTGATGTTTATATGGATTGAAAGTAATGATGATAATTGATAGTGATAATGGGTGACATATGTGATAGTGTGATATTGCATATGACAATGATTTGACAACAACATTACTGAATTATCAGATGTCAGTTCACAAACAAAGTTGAGAACTAACTTGAGTTGGCCCTAGGAGGCTTGACGTGTTTGATATATCACATTATGGATGTACTTTTTATCTCAACTGAACAATTGATGAATATCTATTAGAAGAATAATTTGGATGATTTGTCCTCCTTGTGGGGTTGTTCCCTAGTCTTTGACCTAAATCATAGTGTCCCTATTTGTGCATGTTTTTCTTTTGTTGTTCCTTACTGATCCACTACTTTGTTGATGTTATTGTTCTCTCTACATAATTTCCAATGATGTCATGATATTATTGGTGAATGTTATATGGAAAAATGCAATGTTGAATTGATGAAATGGCCATAAATGCAATTATCTTCAACGAAGAACAATGTAGCCCAAAATTAACATAGTCTAATATTTGTTCCACACTAGTAGTGGAGATGAGTGAATAAATTTGTGGAAAGATGATGCATATTGGAAAGATATGGTTGAAATAGCTAGGAAATTTGTAGTTTCTTTTACTGTTGTCATTCCTTCCCTGAAATTACCCAACAAGAAGCCTACTACTCTTTCACCATTTCTTGAGAGGCCAACCATAGACTTACATTTGTTGGTATACTCATTTATAAGAGGAGAAGGAAGAATTACCTCAAGTTTACATTAGATCCCACCATAGTTCTCTGCATAAGAATCTATTCAAGAAGTTCCAACTTAGATGGGCATGTTTTCCGTGCATTATGAGTAAGTATTTTGAGAATTTTCATCATTAGAGTTTTATTATGAGTTAGTTGTCATTCATATGGCATGTGTATAGGAGGTGTAATAGCATAACAATCACTCCTCAAATTTAGAACTAATCTATTAGCAACAAAATGGTTTTTTTGCTCAAAGATTCCATCACCAAGAACCTCATAATCCATGGAATATTTAATATCACTATTTCTTGTTTTAGATCAGAAAGTGTTGGGATCATTCAAATCTTGGTCATCCATTTGACCTTTGTCTAGAACTTTATTTTCTCCTTCTCCCATGGACATGGTAGAACATATGCAACTTTGAAATGCCTCTTGTTTATATACTTTCTATTCAATTTTTCGGTAACTAATGTAACATGTTATTCATTGGAAAAACAAAAAAAAACCTCCCCCATTCCCCTTTTCTTCATGGCATCAGTGAATGGAAGTTCCAAGTCACTGAGAAGCTTCTTGAAGTTGACAACCCCCAATGCTTTGGCGGTTTGATAATCCACTTATTGAATAGGTTGAAACCACCTTCCCTCTTTTCAAGTGATCCATCAAAGTTTTCAAAACAACAAATCTTAGGCTCTTCTTCTATTGCTTTTTGGCTTCAGGAGAAGCTTCTTCACCCATTCAAAAGTAGGGTCCCATGAATCATCTGACCAGGGCCTTAAATCTTGTTCACTATGTGAATACTTGTATTTATCATTGTTCTTACAATCCTATTATTGGCGCCTAAAAGATAACAAAGACTAGTTTTTAAGAAAGGATCCAAGGCAGCCTCGTCATTGCATTTTCATTTCAGGCTTTGAAGTTTTGTGTTTTGATAATCGAGGGTGCTACGATTAGCGTTAGGGCTTGGTTCAACGTCCACTGTAGTGAACTTAGCTGAGTTCCCTTCTTCCATTGAATTTCTCTTCCTCCATTTTTGTTTCGAGAGGCGCATTCTATAGTCCAGTATGACCCCGATGTGTAAGTATGTTTGTGCTCAAAGTTAAATTTTAGCTAATGTCAGCCAACATACAAATAAAAAATTAGAAATCAAAATAGTTTAGATAAAAAAAATTATAATACAATTATCTCATGTGTTTAATAGTTTTTTATCATATATGTTGAATTTGAATGGATCATAAATTTACTTTCAACCATTTTTTTTACTACATTAAAATTCCAAATTAGGTAAAATTTTAAACACATTTAATCTTTACTAAAGCCACTACCATTTCTTAAATCAAAGTAAAAAGGTTATTTCAACACAAATAATCCAAAATCCTGCTCTAAAATATTTTAATATTTCTTTTAATTAATTATTTGTAAAATGAATCTTTAAAACGAAAACCATGTCATATTCATATATTAAAATCTCTATACACATAATTATGTCCATGTCAAAGTTGTAATATTCCAAAATATTCATTTGATGTAGTTTTATTATAAATTTTGTTATCATGCCATGTAAAAAACATCATTAAATCTAATATTAATATTGAAATATTAATATTCATATTATTATTATTATTAAATCTAATATTAATATTAATATTATTCAACTTAATAACTTTTAATTAATACAATATTAATTTTTTTTATTACAATGATATATATTAACACTAGATATATATGGGAGGGAAGAACAAAGACATAGAGTGGTAGATGTGGAGAGATAGACAGAGTGAGAGAAAGGAGGAGAGACATAGGGATAGAGAGATGGAGTTGGAAGGAGAGAAAAGGAGGGAAGAAGAAATACATAGAGAGAGAAAAGTGGAGAGAGAGAGAGTGACAAGGAAGAGATGAGGAGAGAATGTTTATGCTTGGGGGTGAGATAGAGAGACAAAGAAGGAGATATAGAGAGAAGGGGAGGAGAAAAGGAGAGAGGGAGGGAGATAGTGGCAGAGTTGGGGAGAGAGAGAGAGAGAGAGTTGAGGGGGAGAGAGAGGAAGGAAGAGAGAAGTAGAGAGAGAGAGGAAGAGAGAGAAGGAGAGAGAGAGGAAGATAAGGAGACACACACCTAGAGAGAAAGGTGGAGAGAGTGAGAGGGAGTGATAAGGGAGATGGAGAGAGGGGTGGAGAGGAGAGGAGGGAACAGAGATAGAAGGGGGGGGGGGGAGGAAGAGGAAGAGGGAGGGAGAGATAGATAGATATGAAGAAAGAGTGTGTATTTTTTGGGGGTGATATAGAAAGACAAAATAGAGACAGAGGGAGACAGAGATATAGATGGAAGGTGAAGAGAGGGAAGAACAGAGCGATAAAGGGAGGGAGATATAGATAAATATGGAGAGAGAGAGAGCATGTGTGTTTGTTGGGGGTGGGGGGATAGAGAGACAAAGAAGGAAAGATGGAGGGAGATATAGATATAGATGGAGCGCGGAGAGAGGGAAGAAGATTCATTGCACTAGATGCATTGATTTCAATGTATATGGTGATTTAAAATCCTATTTGATTGCTTGCAATGAAGGAGATAAAACTAAATTAGAGGGGAGAGGAGGAATGAAGAGAGAGAGAAGGAGATGAGATATGGAGAGAAGGCTAAGAGAGAGAGAGGGAGACACAAAGATGGAGGAGGAGAGAGGAAGAGAGAGAGGAGAGAGGGAGGGAGAAAGTGAGAGGGTTGGAGGACATAGAGAGAGAGAGAGAGATGGGGGAGAGGAAGGGATAGAGAGGAAGGATGAGAGAGAGGAGGAGAGAGGGAGGGGAAAATATATGTAGTTGGATGGGGAGAGAGGGAGGGAAGAAGAAAGACATAGATAGAGATATGTGGATAGAGAGAGAGGGAGTGACAAGGGAGAGATAGAGAGAGTGTGTATGTTTGGGGGCGAGATAGAGAGACAAAGAAGGATAGGTGGAGGGAGATATAGATATAAATGGAGGGGGGAGAGAAGGAAGAAGATTTCTTAAACTAGATGCATTGATTTTAACATATATGGTGATTTCTAATACTATTTGATTGTTTGCACTAAATGCATTGATTTCACTGTAGATGTTTTCTAATTCTATCTGATTGCTTACACTATATGCATTGATTTCAGTGTAGATGGTTATTTATAATCCTATTTAATTGCTTGCACTATATGCATTGGTTTCATTGTAGATGTTGATTTCTAATTATATTTGATTGTCTGCACTAGATGTATTGATTTCAGTGTAGATGTTGATTTTTTATTATATTTGATTGTTTGCACTAGATGCAATGATTTCCGTGTAGATGTTGATTTCCAATCCTATTTTATTTCTTGCATTAGATGCATTGATTTCAGCGTAGATATTATTTCTGATTTGATGTAACTCGATGTATGATGGTACATCAATTTTAAAGTGAATGGATTAATAGTGTGATTGATTTTAGTGTAAGCACAAAGAAATGACTGACAATGTGCATTGACTTTTATCTTATATTTATTCAACCTATTAATATTGGAGAGCAAGAGAAAAAAGGTAAGATGTTTAGTACAATAGCTTGAGTTAAATATTTGAATGGTTTACGATTTCAACTGCAATTTTCATATAGTCGATATAAAAATATGGAAAAATTAATAGGGGTCACAATAAGAATAGTAGAAGAAAATAGTTGAGATTGATCACAATGAAGATTATTTGTAATTGGCTACATTCTTATTATTCATATTTTTTTCCATTCAACACTATTACATTGTCACTTTACATTCAAATTTTTTATTTCATCATTTTTCATAATTAAAGTTATTAACAATATCTATCATCTCAACATATTGAGGTAACTCAACAAATTTAAAATTAAAACTACTCTTTAAGATGACTTTAGTAATACCTAGAGGTACACTATTAAGAATTAATTGGTTGTAAAAAATTGTGATGACTAAAATTAAATGAAATAGATATGCAATATCAATACTCCTGTAAGTTATTGACAAGATTGTCCTCCTTCTTCATCGCCAACTAATTACTAATAGACAATTACATAAACATAGAAATATAACACAAAAACTATAACATTCACAAAGATTACCATCCAAATCCAAACACACAAACCACCCAAATCATCTAAACACAGACACGCACAAACCACTCAAAACATCCAAACACAAACATACAAACTATTCAAGACAAGCAACATAGTCTAAATTTCAAAGTATGAATTTTATCTCATTATATACATAATGATGATAATCTAAAAATATGACATTGTTTCCCTCAGCTGGAACCAACCTAGATCCATCTAACTTTGGATCTATTATGCACCAAGATGGATTGAATCCCTTGAGGTGCAAACCTTTCCTCAAATTCTACACTCCAAAAAGAAGGTTTGCACCTTGAGGGATTTGATCCCTCTTGGCGCATGATAGATCTAGAGTTAGGTGGATCTAAGCTGGTTATTTATGGCTTCCATTTGTAGTATGTTCAGTTTCATGTAAAGTTGGGTTTCATATGTAAATTACAACACTTTATGAAGGTTCTGTTAATACTCCATGAGTTTCTTCACCAGATCGAAAGCCAACTCACTAGTGTCATATTTACAAAGCTCAAACAAAGACTTATTAAAGGATCCCATAATTGACTGAGTGCTTTGGATAAATTCAAACAGGGGATCTGTTGCTGCCATTGGTACTGCTTTTAAACAAAAATAGTTAAGGGTTTTTAGGGTTAAACCCTTACAACCCTGATTTCCAAATAGTCATAACTTGGCTCTGATATCACTTATTTGGATCTTGAGAGCTAAGATCCAGGATCCAAGAATGTTAAGAGAGGAGGGGAGAATCAAGCATGAGAACATTGATGAAAGAATGCATGAAATGAATACATCCCCAAAAAAATATGAAAATGGAGAACGAGATATACCATAGAACCCAATTATTTATTAAATGAGAAGAAAAATATTACCTTTACAT
This sequence comes from Pinus tabuliformis, assembly GCA_031772625.1. Taxonomy (NCBI): domain Eukaryota; kingdom Viridiplantae; phylum Streptophyta; class Pinopsida; order Pinales; family Pinaceae; genus Pinus; species Pinus tabuliformis. Next base: position 416,325,607 of record CM062806.1, on the reverse strand, counting down.
CATGTGGAAAAATATTCCCTTTTACAAAGTGAGACCCATTGTTTATATCCTTCTTAAGTTACAATACCATGGGTAGATGCCACTTTACATTTGGATCAATCTTGATGCAATAAGGGAAAGTGGCTTGTTATGAATCTAGACAACTAAACGAGCATGAGCATAATTATGTTACTCATGATTTAGAGTTGGAAGCAATAGTCCATGCACTAAGGACGTAGAGGCATTTCCTCCTTGGAAAGAAATTTATCTTAATTTTAGATTATGGAGTACTAAGGTATCTATTTGATCAGTCTAAGCTGAATGTGAGACAAGCAAGATGGCTAGCATTGATTAGTGAGTTTGATTTTGAAATCAGATAATCAAGGGAAAGGAAAAAAAAAAAGGTAGTAGATGCACTCAACAAAAGGCTATAGGTAGCTCATATGGCAACTATAACTTCCTGTGAATTTGACATCCAAGAAAAGAGTAAAGAGGTAATGCAGCAAGATAATCATTACTATCCTGAAGGAACAATGAGTGAGAACTTCTCTCTCAGTGAGGTGGTATATACCTTGCAAGGGAAACTCGAAGAAGCTCATTTCTGATGAGTTTTATAAAAGCCCATATTCGAATCATCATGGTTATCAGAAAGGGATAACAAATATGAACAAATTATAGCATTGGCCAAGAATGAAAAAGGATGTGGTTGAACATATTGATAGATTCTTGAAGTGCCAAAATGTAAATATGAAATGTAGACATCTAGTGGGATTGATACAATCAATTACATGGTGTACACAAGAAGATCATCTCATATTGGGATGCTAAGTTCACCTCCAAGTTTTGGAAGATGTTTTTTAGTTTTGGGAAAAAGTTAGCCTTCAACACAATGGCCAAAAAATTCTTTCATGTGATTTCTACCGAAAGACTTTGTTTAATTCATTATGGAACACAGAAGCTTGAATACAGAAACAACATATTATCCTCGACTAATATTAAAATAGACTTGATCATTATCTCTTAGAAGCTTCTCACCCATATCTTTATTAATACCCATTAATATTTTTATTTTCTTAAGTTTAGACTTAGGAACCCATTAAAATTTTTAATTATTTTAATAACTCCTCATCCTAGTGGAATTTCTCCAAACGATTTCTGGGTCTTGGAGATCTCATGTGTTCTAGCCCCTCCACAAAATTTTGGAGCTAAAGCAAATCTGATGCTACCCAAAATCAACAGTTGCTGACACCTTTGGCATACAAATATTGGCCTATTTTTCAATTTTTTTCCTCTTAGCTAAAGACACTTGTGTACATGTTGCAATTCCACAACCTGGTAAAGCCAACAAATGAGATTTCACAAGGTAATATGTGTTCATAAAATGATTGTTGAAATAGTTGCATTTCCAAGCAACCTTGCATCCTCCCTTCAACTTCATGACTGCCCCTTGCTCTCTTGTGACATACTTCCACAAGGGATATTTGTTATCTTGAGCCTATTGTCTTCCCTCAACATTTGAAGATGTTTTTGTAGCCCCACTTCCAATAGAGGGAACACTTGCAGACCTTGATGAAATTGGAATAGGAGAGGCATCTCCAATGGGGACATTCTTCCCCTTCATTTTCCCCTTCCCTCCCTGTTGCCTTTGATTGAGCTATGAATTTTGTAAAAAAATATAAAAAAAATTCTCAAACTTGTAAAAAAAAATGCACATGCAAACTATTGTAATAAAAATGCAAAAAAAAATAATAAAAATGCACTTACCTATTGCTTGAATCGCCTTCAAAATGCTCCCAAACCCTTTGTTATTCGCTCCCACACACTCACAGCAAGATAGACACTCAAAAGTGAGGGTGAAATGACCCAAAAACACCCTTTATGGGCCGCGTTGCACGTTGTTCAAGGGGACACGTGTCCCAGAATCAATTCACGACATACCCAACCAAGACACGATCGTGTCCTGATCGGGACACGATCGGAGGACACATGTCCCACCGAATCGTGTTTGATTCGCTCGATTTGGGACACGTAGGGGGTTAGGGTCGAATCCAGTTTCTTAGCTTATCAATTATAACATCTCCATGTGGAACTCAATGCCTCTGCAAGGTACTCTATATAGGGGCTTCAAGCTCGGTATTCATTTTCTATATACAATTCACACTATTTCCTTTGAGTGCCATCTGAGTACATAATTAATGCATGCAGATAAAAGTTCAAGTGCATATTCACGATAATTGATATATTTTCATGGTTGAAAATGGTTCCTTTCCTTTTCCTTTCCCTATCTCACTTTGGACTTCCGTTTGGTTGATGATTTGGGGGTACAAGTGAAAAAGCATAAATGCAAGCGTCTAACACATTTCTTAACATTATTCAACAATCCTCGCACTGGACTCTACTAGGGTTGGCCATTATATCCATCATCATCTTCTCTAGCGAGTCTTCCCAATTTGCAAAGGTTTTCAAATCAACCTACATGCCAACCCAAGGCGCAATTTGAGGGTGAAAAATAAACAATAGGAAGGTATTACAAGTCTTATGTCTCAAAATAATAAAATGACAAAAAATAAGCGATAAGAAGGTATTACAAGTCTTAGGTTTCAAAATAACAAAATGACAAAAGATAGAAGAGATGGCACTAACAAAGAGAAAAAAATATGAGAAATAACCAACCTTACGGCGTTGCTTTGTAAATAGTAGCTCACGTTGTTTGTACATAGTATGTCATTGCTCTGCTATCTTCCCACCTAAACCCCAAGCCTCCACATCTAAAATTGTTACCTTTGTTGTCAAGGATGCCTATATGCCTATATTAGGTTGAAGAACAATCAAAGTTTGGTTCACTTGACAAGACAACCAAGATAACCTACCTCTGGTGCATTGCAATGCTTATATCATCTGATGACACTCGGCTCTTAATTTCTCTGAAAAACATAATTACTAGAGCATATTATTACCTAGCCAGGGATAAGAACACCTGGCTTATATGTTTTGTCAACTGCATGGTGTCAAAGTGTAATTATTGCAAAATCTTCATCAATGAACACCCTCGCATTGCCGTGGGTTCCCCCAACTGCAATGCCAACAGGCCTGGGACATGCTTCATGTTGAAGAAACTTAGGGCATGCATATTAAAGTGAGTCTTCTTTTAACATGATAAAAATTTGTGAAGTCTTTAAACAATTTATCTTTATTCCATTATTAGCATGTGTTTGTTAACTTCATCAAACTGCTATAAAAAACAAAAGGAGACAAGAACACAAAATTTGGCTCTCTGCCAGGGCCAAAACCTCTCCCTCTTGGAGAGGAAAACCCATGCATAAATTCTTCTTATAGAGATTCCATTGATGAATACCAAGACCATGACCCTTGACACATTTTGCCTCTCCAAGACCAAGATATCAATCCTTCGTTTTGTCGCTTGTTGAGATCATCCTCATTGTTGCACTATTCAAGCCATTAGTATCACTGAGATCTTCATTGTTGCTTCTCCACCATGTCAACATGCTCCATTTAGATCTTCACTGTGATTTCTATGCTCTCACTAATAAACTGAGATTTCTATTATGACAGTCATTTCATTATGTCAACGAGGTCTCCAATGAGGTCTTCATCATGATGATTGTCCCTTATATCCTTATCATTACTGAAACAATGATTATTAGATTGTTGTAGCTTTGATATTGTTTTTCCTTATAGACAGGCATGTGATCTATAGAATAGATCCATGCCATGCTCATCCTTGTACCAAGTATTCTACAGGAGTACCATGACTGCATACTGTCATACCTTATCCATGTAATATGAAGATTGTCATACCAAGGGTTAGGTCTCCATGTAGTTCATACCTTACTGTAGTTACCCCATCTGAGATCTATACTCCTTCTCTCATTCGAGCTTGATCCATAGGTAGAATATTGACCTAATATGCATCCATATCATATTTATGAGTTCTGGTCATGACTGCACCTTATACCCTAGCCAAGGTGCAGTCAGACCCTGCCTCTCCATGCGAGATCTAGCATGTGTTCTCTCTGCCTTCTAGACTGCGGCTCACCTAACCTTGATTGTGGCTTCATTAACCTTGATAACGGCTTCATTCACCTTGATTGTGGCTTCATTCTTACTGCAGCTACTTCACTTGACTGTGGCTCCTTCTTACTACGGCCCCTCTTTACTGTGGCTCCTCTTCACTGCGGCTATCCCTCTATGCGAGTTATGTTCTTCCATTTGCGGATGATTCAATAGGCTATTTATAGTAGTTGTGCCATATATGCAAGCCGACATGAACCTTTGAACCAACGTGACCTTGTGTTGAGTCGACGTGTCATTTAAATATATATTTAATTTAATTATTGAAGCCAACATGAAAATCCATTGATGTTTTTGATTGCAGACTTGTGTAGGCTTGTTTTTGAGGCATTGTTCTTGGTCTTGGAGGGTTGTTAGACAACAAGGAAGACCTGTACATATTTACATGAACTCATAAAGGATTTTTATACACATGACATGACTCCTTGACATTTAAATAAATCCTAAATACATTAAGAAGAAGTCTTTTACCTAGTGACACTTCTTGCTCGTGAAACCCATGCAGCAAGATTACAAAAATAATTTATTCTCTTTTATTACATCAAATACAAAGATCATGTCATTATGAAGACCGAACCTAGTTACACTTTCTTCAACACACCCTCTTAACTAGGGAGGTATTCATAATGGTACTTGGTCATTCTCAATATGAATAATTTCTCATAAGAAGAATCAGATTTGCAATCCATCTGTTATAACATCATTTCAACCAACATTGTATCCATTTAGCAAGGCCTTGACTAACAGCTCTATCTCTTACTTAGATAAGAGCACAGAATGTTGGCGAGACCAATGACTAATAGACATGCATCATCATTGTCTCTCTTAGGGTAATACGCACCCGGGTGTTCTCTCAGTATGCCCTACTAGGACTATTCTCATCTTGGGTTCCCAGCGCTCAAGAATATCGGTCCTCTTGCCCACTCTTGTCTTGGATGCCCTACCAAATCCTCAAAGAGTGTCGGATGCCAGATGATTACACAATCCTCCATTCTTTTCTTCCAAATTCAAGACAAGAATGTCGTGTCTAACTCTCCCTCTTAACCAAGGACGAGTTCCAAGTTTCTCTTTACTCATAAACTTGCTCGAGTTCATTTACTCATAGGAACCTCCTAGAGCTCTATCTTACACAGGAACTCTATCATCAGTACTTTATAGGGTCTTCTAGTTGACTAATGATCCACGATCTCGATGTCATCAATTTCTTCACGTGTAGGGTTGAGCCATCCATCGCTTTCCTTTGTCATGCCATTCCCTCTTTCTCGAAAAGTGTCCTCGGATTTACATCTGTGGCTTCCTTCATAAGCTCATCTATCTCCATTTTTCTTTAACAATGATTTCTCTGGATCACATAGTTGTGACATCCTTCACAACTCTCCTTTCCATGATCCTGCACACATACCCAGACTTTTCCAAGAGGTCAGACACCAGGAACAAATCACATATTACCTTTTGGTTATGGCCTTCTTTCAATGACATCTTCTTGTAGGCATCAATCATCCTGCATCTATGTTGACACATCTCCCAATGATATCTATTGTCAAGGGTCCTCATCTTTTCAAACTTCCATCAAAGTCTACTCATCATTTCCATAGGTTTCCTGGTCAAGTCTTCCTGATCCTCTGGATGTTGACTACCTTCATCATGATTGCATTTCTCACAATCTCTTTCATTCTCATGTCTTTTATTCCCATCAACTACCTCATAATACATTATGAGGACATATTATGTTGATTTCATCTAGTCTGACTTTCTGCATCCTTTCAAGGGGGGGGGGGAACCTTTTTCTTCTTGATCATGCTTGATCCATTTTATCTGCAATCACAGAAAATGACATCACAATATCAAATACAAATACAATTATAATCATACATACCTTATTTTTCTTTAGGTATCTTTCAACAACTTCCTTGATTGAACGGTTCTTCAATCCCTTGATCTGCTTCATTCTTCATGTCATTGAACCACCATCTCATGAGATCCAAGAGTTGGAATTTCTGTTGAAACATTTGTTGCCTTTCTGGACACAAAGATGCTTCGCTGAAATCTCTATCAGAGATCCTTCAGGATCTAGTAAATCTCCGTCTGGCAAATGTTTCCTTTGACCTAGATGAACTCTTCCTCTCCTTTAATGTACAACGAGATTCCCAAGAGCTATGTTCTTCATGATTTCATATGATCTCTTGCTTCCATGATGCCATAATGCATTTTACTATGATCATATCTGCAAGGACTTCTAATAGGATCCTTTTGAGAGGGACACCATCTCATTCATAATGGAGGTTTATTACTCCCTCTTTCATTGATCCTTTCTTCAGCTTCCTCCATCCTTCCGGCGATATGAGTTCCTCTTCCAGAATATTGTTTTGTCTTATCAACCTTCCCTTTACTTATCTGCACTTATATGTGACACATCACTTTGCCTTTCTCTATCTGACATAGAGACCATAGACTGTTGATCGAGGTAACTTTCTTGTTTATGGACATTTGTCACCTTGCTTATTAATGATGATCATATATTCATCATTTCTCTAGATCTCTTAATTGAGACCTCTTGAAGATGTTCCTTCATTTCTTTTGTACTTCATTTCAGAGAGTATATCCTCTAGTACTTCTTGAATTCTACCTATGTCTCCTTTCTTGTTTCATAGAACCCTACTAGTTCTTATGACTTCAAAGGAGACCTTGATGTTCTGACTTCTATAAGGATAATAAAAATCCTCCTTATTCTATGCAAGAACCTTCATACAACATATATATTTTCTTGCAATGAAGTCATTTCAAAAATAATTGATGAAAAATACTTACTTGAGATGTGAATATAAAATCTTCACCTAGATCATGTTGGAGTAGGTGTGTTGATGCTTCCTTTGGTTGAGATCTGCTATAGGAAGACTGCCTTCCTACCCTTCAAGCCATCTTCATTGATATATCAACAAACTTCTGATATAATTGGGTAGAATGCCTCATTGACTTATGATTTCAAGTGTATTATCATTGATATCCAAAAACCCTTGCTATTATAAATTGCTTCCTAGGGTTTCAAGAAGGTGTAGGCTTCAATTTTAAGATCCTCCAGGCTGCCTTGATCTTGAGGAAATTAGATGATGATTACTTGAGGAAAAGTCTCTTTTTGATATAGGCAGTAACCCTTGATACTGTTGTTGTAGGTCGATCCTTTGATCTAGGGTTTAGATCTTTCTTGCTTTGATGCTCTGCTTCAAAACTTGATCCCTGCATGTCTCTTTTCTACCCTTTTCCTTGACTGTTGAACCAATCCCTCTGATACCATGTTGAAGAATCTTAGGGCATGCATATTAAAGTGATTCTTCATTTAACATGATAACAATTTGTGAAGTCTTTAAACAATTTATCTTTACTTCATTATTAGCATGTGTTTGTTAACTTCATCAAACTGCTATAAAAAACAAAAGGAGACAAGAACACAAAATTTGGCTCTCTGCTAGGGCCAAAACCTCTCCCTCTTGGAGAGGAAAACCCATGCATAAATTCTTCTTATATAGATTCCATTGACAAATACCAAGACCATGACCCTTCACACACTCTGCCTCTCCAATACCAAGATATCAATCCTCCGTTTTGTCGCTTGTTTAGATCATCCTCATTGTTGCACCATTGATGCCATTAGTATCACTGAGATCTTCATTGTTGCTTCTCCACCATGTCAACGTGCTCCATTTAGATCTTCACTGTGATTTCTATGCTCTCACTGATAAACTAAGATGTCTATTATGACAGTGATTTCATTATGTCAACCAGGTCTTCAATGAGGTCTTCATCATGATGATTGTCCCTTATATCCTTATCATACTGAAACATTGATTATTAGATTGTTGTAACTTTGATATTGTTTTTCCTTATAGACAGGCATGTGATCTATAGAATAGATACATGCCATGCTCATCCTTGTACCAAGTATTCTACAAGAGTACCATGATTGCATATTGTCATACCTTATCCATGTAATATGAAGATTGTCATACCAAGGACTAGGTCTCCATGTAGTTCAGACCTTACTGTATCGAGGTAACATTCTTGTTTATGGACATTTGTCACCTTGCTTATTAATGATGATCATATATTCATAATTTCTCTAGATCTCTTAATTGAGACCTCTTGAAGATGTTCCTTCATTTCTTCTATACTTCATTTCAGAGAGTATATCCTCTAGTACTTCTTGAATTCTACCTATGTCTCCTTTCTTGTTTCATAGAACCCTACTAGTTCTTATGACTTCAAAGGAGACCTTGATGTTCTGACTTCTATAAGGATAATAACAATCCTCCTTATTCTATGCAAGAACCTCCATACAACATATAGATCTTCTTGCAATGAAGTCATTTCAAAAATAATTAATGAAAAATACTTACTTGAGATGTGAAGATAAAATCTTCACCTTGATCATGTTGGAGTAGGTGTGTTGATGCTTCCTTTGGTTGAGATCTGTGATAGGCAGACTACCTTCCTTCCCTTCGAGCCATCTTCATTGATATATCAACAAACTGCTGATATAATTGGGTAGAATGCCTCATTGACTTATGATTGCAAGTATATTATCATTGATATCCAGAAACCCTTGCTATTATAAACTGCTTCCTAGGGTTTCAAGAAGGTGTAGGCTTCAATTTTAAGATCCTCCAGGCTGCCTTGATCTTGAGACAATTAGATGATGATTGCTTGAGACAAAGTCTCTTGCTGATATAGACAGTAATCCTTGATATTGTTGTTGTAGGTCAATCCTTTGATCTCTTTTCTACCCTTTTCCTTGACTGTTGAACCAATCCCTCTGATACCATGTTGAAGAATCTTAGGGCATGCATATTAAAGCGGTTCTTCTTTTAATATGATAACAATTTGTGAAGTCTTTAAACAATTTATGTTTACTTCATTATTAGCATGTGTTTGTTAACTTCATCAAACTGCTATAAAAAACAAAAGGAGACAAGAACACAAAATTTGGCTCTCTGCTAGGGCCAAAACCTCTCCCTCTTGGAGAGGAAAACCCATGCATAAATTCTTCTTGTATAGATTCCATTGACGAATACCAAGACCATGACCCTTCACACACTCTGCCTCTCCAATACCAAGATATCAATCCTCCATTTTGTCGCTTGTTTAGATCATCCTCATTGTTGCACCATTGAAGCCATTAGTATCACTGAGATCTTCATTGTTGCTTCTCCACCATGTCAACGTGCTCCATTTAGATCTTCACTGTGATTTCTATGCTCTCACTGATAAACTGAGATTTCTATTATGACAGTCATTTCATTATGTCAACGAGGTCTCCAATGAGGTCTTCATCATGATGATTGTCCCTTATATCCTTATCATTACTGAAACAGTGATTATTAGATTGTTGTAGCTTTGATATTGTTTTTCCTTATAGACAGGCATGTGATCTATAGAATAGATCCATGCCATGCTCATCCCTGTACCCAGTATTCTACATGAGTACCATGATTGCATACTGTCATACCTTATCCATGTAATATGAAGATTGTCATACCAAGGGTTAGGTCTCCATGTAGTTCAGACCTTACTGTAGTTACCCCATCTGAGATCTATACTCCTCTCATCCGAGCTTGATCCATAGGTAGAATATCGACCTGATATGCATCCATATCATATTTATGAGTTATGGTCATGACTGCACCTTATACCCTAGACGAGGTGCAGTCAGACCTTGCCTCTCCATGCGAGATCTAACATGTGTTCTATCTGCCTTCTAGACTACGACTCACCTAACGTTGACTGTGCCTTCATTAACCTTGACAACGACTTCATTCACCTTGACTGTGGCTTCATTCTTACTGCGGCTACTTCACTTGACTGCGGCTACTTCTTACGACGACCCCTCTTTACTACAGCTACTCTTCACTGTGGCTATCCCTCTATGCGAGTTATGTTCTACCATTTGCGAATGATTCAATAGGCTATTTATAGTAGTTGTGCCATATATGCAAGCCGACATGAACCTTTGAATTGACGTGACCTTGTGTTGAGTTGACGTGTCATTTAAATATATATTTAATTTATTTATTGAAGTCGACATGAAGATCCTTTGATGATTTTGCTTGCAGACTTTTGTAGGCTTGTTTTTGAGGCATTGATCTTGGTCTTGGAGGGTTGTTAGACAACTAGGAAGACCTGTACATATTTACATGAACTCATAAAGAGTTTTTATACACATGACATGACTCTTTGACATTTAAATAAATCTTAAAGACATCAAGAAGAAGTCTTTTACCTAGTGACACTTCTTGCTCATGAAACCCATGCAGCAAGATTACAAAAATAATTTATTCTCTTTTATTACATCAAATACAAAGATCATGTCATTATGAAGACTGAACCTAGTTACACTTTCTTCAACACTCCCTCTTAACTAGGGAGGTATTCATAATGGTACTTGGTCATTCTCAATCTGAATAATTTCTCATAAGAAGAATCGGATTTGCAATCCATCTGTTATAGCATCATTTCAACGAACATTGTATCCATTAAGCAAGGCCTTGACTAACAGCTCTATCTCTTACTTAGATAATAGCACACAATGTTGGCGAGACCAATGACTGATAGACACGCATCATCATTGTCCCTCTTATGGTCATACCCACCCGGGTGTTCTCCGAGTATGCCCTACTAGGACTATTCTCATCTTGGGTTCCCAGCCCTCAAGAATATCAGTCCTCTTGCCCACTTTTGTCTTGGATGCCCTACCACATCCTCAAAGAGTGTCGGATGCCAGATGATTACGCAATCCTCCATTCTTTTCTTCCAAATTGAATACAAGAATGTTGTGTCTAACTCTCCCTCTTAACCAAGGACGAGTTCCTTTACTCAGAAACTTGCTCGAGTTCCTGTACTCATAGGAACCTCCTAGAGCTCTCTCTAACACAGGGACTCTATCATCAGTACTTTATAGGGTCTTCTAGTTTACTAACGATCCACGATCTCGATGTCATCAATTTCTTCACGTGTAGGGTTCAACCACCCATCACTTTCCTCCGTCATGTCATTCCTTCTTTCTCGGAAAGTATCCTCCTTGGATTTACATCTGTGGCTTCCTTCATAAGCTCATATGTCTCCATTTTTCTTTAACAACGATTTCTCTGGATCACATAGTTGTGACATCCTTCACAACTCTCCTTTTCATGATCCTGCACACATACCCAGACTTTTCCAAGAGGTCAGACACCAAAAACAAATCACATATTACCTTTTGGTGATGGCCTTCTTTCAATGACATCTTTTTGTAGGCATCAATTATCCTGCATCTATGTTGACACATCTCCCAATGATATTTGTTGTCAAGTGTCCTCATCTTTTCATACTTCCATCAAAGTCTACTCATCATTCCGGGAGGTTTCCTAGTCAAGTTTTCCTGATCCTCTGGATGTTGACTGCCTTCGTCATGGTTGCATTTCTCACAATCTCTTTCATCCTCATGTCTTTATTCCCAAGAACTCTCATAGTTCTTCAATGGTCAACAACTACCTCATACTACATTATGAGGACAAATTATGTTGATTTCATCTAGTCTGACTTTATGCATCCTTTCAGAGGGGGGGACCTTTTTCTTCTTGATCATGCTTGATCCATTTTATCTGCAACCACAGAACATGACATCACAATATCAAATACAAATACAATTATAATCATGCATACCTTATTTTTCTTTAAGTATCTTTCAATAGCTTCCTTGATTGAACGGTTCTTCAATCCCTTGATCTGCTTCATTCTTCATGTCATTGAACCACCATCTCATGAGATCCAAGAGTTGGAATTTCTGTTGAAACATTTGCTGCCTTTCTGGACTCGGAGATCCTCCGTTGAAATCTCTATCAGAGATCCTTCGGGATCTAGTAAATCTCCATCTGGCAAATGTTTCCTTTGACCTAGATGAACTCTTCCTCTCCTTCAATGTACAACGAGATTCCCAATAGCTATGTTCTTCATGATTATATACGAGCTCTTGCTTCCATGATGCCATAATGCATTTTACTATGATCATATTTGCAAGGACTTCTAATAGGATCCTTTTGAGAGGGACACCATCTCATTCATAATGAGGGTTTATTACTCCCTCTTTCATTGATCCTTTTTTCAGCTTCCTCCATCCTTCCAGCGATATGAGTTCCTCTTCCAAAATATCGTTTTGTCTTATCAAACTTCCCTTTACTTATCTGCACTTATATGTGACACATCACTTTGTCTTTCTCTATCTGACATAGAGAACATAGATTGTTGATCGAGGTAACATTCTTGTTTATGGACATTTGACACCTTGCTTATTAATGATGATCATATATTCATCATTTCTCTAGATCTCTTAATTGAGACCTCTTGAAGATGTTCCTTCATTTCTTATGTACTTCATTTCAGAGAGTATATCCTCTAGTACTTCTTGAATTCTACCTATGTCTCCTTTCCTGTTTCATAGAACCCTACTAGTTCTTATGACTTCAAAGGAGACCTTGATGTTTTGACTCTCCTTATTTTATGCAAGAACCTCCATACAACATATAGATCTTCTTGCAATGAAGTCATTCCAAAAATAATTAATGAAAAATACTTACTTGAGATGTGAAAATAAAATATTCATCTTGATCATGTTGGAATAGGTGTGTTGATGCTTCCTTTGGTTGAGATCTGTAATAGGCAGACTGCCTTCCTTCCCTTCGAGCCATCTTCATTTATATATCAACAAACTGCTGATATAATTGGGTAGAATGCAACATCGACTTGTGATTGCAAGTGTATTATCATTGATATCCAAAAACCCTTGCTATTGTAAACTGCTTCCTAGGGTTTCAAGAAGGTGTAGGCTTCAATTTTAAGATCCTCCAAGCTGCCTTGATCTTGAGGCAACTAGATGATGATTACTTGAGACAAAGCCTCTTGTTGATATAGACAGTAACCCTTGATACTATTGTTGTAGGATGATCCTTTGATCTAGGTTTTAGATCGTTCTTGCTTTGATGCTCTGCTTCAAGACTTGATCCCTGCATGTCTCTTTTCTACCCTTTTCCTTGAATGTTGAACCAATCCCTCTGATACCATGTTGAAGAAACTTAGGGCATGCATATTAAAATGATTCTTCTTTTAACATGATAACAATTTTTGAAGTCTTTAAATAATTTATCCTTACTTCATTATTAGCATGTGTTTGTTAACTTTATCAAACTGCTATAAAAAGCAAAAGGAGACAAGAACACAAAATTTGGCTCTCTACCAGGGCCAAAACCTCTCCCTCTTGGAGAGGAAAACCCATGCGTAAATTCTTCTTATAGAGATTCCATTGACGAATACCAAGACCATGACCCTTAACACATTCTACCTCTCCAAGACTAAGATATCAATCCTCCGTTCTATCACTTGCTAAGATCATCCTCATTGTTGCACCATTGAAGTCATTAGTATCACTAAGATCTTAATTGTTGCTTCTCCACCATATCAACGTGCCCCATTTAGATCTTCACTGTGATTTCTATGTTGTCACTGATAAACTGAGATTTCTATTATGAAAGTCATTTCATTATGTCAACGAGGTCTTCATCATGATGAATGTCCCTTATATCCTTATCATTACTGAAACAGTGATTATTAGATTGTTGTAGCTTTGATATTGTTTTTCCTTATAGACAGGCATGTGATCTATCGAATAGATCCATGCCATGCTCATCCTTGTACCAAGTATTTTATAGGAGTATCATGACTGCATATTGTCATACCTTATCCATGTAATATGAAGACTGTCATACCAAGGGTTAGGTCTCCATGTAGTTCAGACCTTACTGTAGTTACCCCATCCGAGATATATACTCCTCTTGTTCGAGCTTGATCCATAGGTAGAATATCGACCTGATATGCATCCACATCATATTTATGAGTCCTAGTCATGACTGCACCTTATACCCTAACCGAGGTGCAATCAGACCCTGCCTCTCCATGTGAGATCTAGCATGTCTACTCTCTACCTTCTAGACTGTAGCTTCATTAACCTTGACAGCGGCCTCATTCACCTTGACAATGGCTTCATTCACCTTGACTGTGGCTTCATTCTTACTGCGGCTACTTCACTTGACTGCCTCTCCTTCTTACTGTGGCCCCTTTTTACTGTGGCTCCTCTTCACTGCAGTTATCCCTCTATGCGAGTTATGTTCTGCCATTTGTGGATGATTCAATAGGCTATTTATAGTAGTTGTGCCATATATGCAAGCCAACATGAACCTTTGAACCGACGTGACCTTGTGTTGAGCTGACGTGTCATTTAAATATATATTTAATTTATTTATTGACGCTGACATGAAGATCCTTTGGTGATTTTGCTTGCATACTTTTATAGGCTTGTTTTTGAGGCATTGATCTTGGCCTTGGAGGATTGTTAGACAACTAGGAAGACCTATACATATTTACATGAACTCATAAAGAGTTTCTATACACATGACATGACTCTTTGACATTTAAATAAATCCTAAAGACATCAAGAAGTCTTTTACCTAGTGACACTTCTTACTCATGAAACCCATTCAGCAAGATTACAAAAATAATTTATTCTCTTTTATTACATCAAATACAAAGATCATGTCATTATGAAGACCGAACCTAGTTACACTTTCTTCAAAACTTCATAGACTCTGCCAATGCGATGCTTGTGGCTGTAAACAAAGCTCTTATCACGACCTGTTGAATGACACACAATTCAACCATAGGAAACATTGCAAGCTTACAAACTGCTTGAAAAAAAAGATGAGCACACTTATGAATGTCGTGAATTGACTATTTACCAGTCGGAAAAAGGATCGAAATAATGGTTTTAAAGCATAAAGGGTGTCAGAGCTTCCATAGAACGAATCTCTATTCTCAAAACCTTGATTTGTAAAAGCCCCGATAACAAATCTTTGGTCACTTCCATCTTGTGTTAAAGTTCTAGATACAAGAATAAATGATGGCCCATTGTAACCTACGACCTTAGACCAAAATCTGTTTAATCCTTTTCCATGTTGAGAAGCACTAGTTTGACATAAGCTAGGTAACTACTTAATATCACCAAATGAAATATATTAAAGGTCCATATCTACTCCATTCTCTTTGTTGAAGTGGAGTCAAATTATAAAGAGATATCTATAAAACACAACCCAAAATTTTTCTAGATTGAAAAGACTAATCATTTTAACCTAGTTTCTCTTCTTGCACAACTGTATTTAGAAGGAAGGAATCACTCAATGGAGTTGACCTCAAAGCACCAAGAGGAAAAAATCCCAAGGAGGGAAACTCCTTAAAAGAAGGAAAGAGAAAATATGAATCTCTTTCCCAAGTTGAGGTGTAGTCACTAAGGGCTTGTAGCACACTAACAGTTAGAAATAAGTTTGAAGATGTCGTCAAGACTAAGAGGATGGTACCAAATTAAAGTTGGACAACATCTTGAGGGATTGTCAGTACCAAATTAAAGTTAGACAACATCTTGAGGGATTGTCCATGAACATTGGATCATACACATTACAGTGCGAACTCTACCTTCATACGTGATTAACAACTCATAAACTGGGCCCCCAAATCTCCAAGCCATAAAAAACAACAGATTTTATAATCACGTGAAACGGTGCATTTTTAAAGGGATATCCATGAAATGTATATGGAAACATTGATGCTCAAGCACACAAAGAGGCTTAACCCTTACAAAGCATGAGCATGACTGAGAGGCTACCTTCAAATTGAAGGTAACCTACAAAATAAATCCTCAAATAGGGGCAAGTAGTTGTAATCTCAACAAGCTCCCCTCTAAAGAAGAAATGGAACCTCGAGAATATTTTCTACTGCTCTTGGTTTGATTTAAACCAAGTTTTTTTTTTTGTAGTTTGTATGAATCAAAATTTAGTCAAAAGAAGGAAGGATTGAATCCAATAGATTTGATTATGCGTGTTTTATAGTCCTGTATAGGAAGATTGCTACAAAAACAAAAACAACTTTTGCAATTTTAATGAATTAAAAAGTACCTTGCAAACTGAAAAGAAATAAGTTAGTAAGGTTGTCAATGGGGATTAGCGGTTGATTGTTGATAGCCATCCAACCCAAGGTCAAATCTCTTGCACATAATTGCCCTTTATGAACTTGCTGCGCTTCCAAAGTTTTTGCTTGCCCCTCGTGGACTAAGCTAGCTTCGTAAGCGGACACCTTAAGAGTGGACGGGGCCAAGGGCAATCCCAAAAGAGATTCTCCCCAATAATGGTTGCTTAGACAAAATTGCCCTTAGATAACCAAGAATCATTTGAACAAAAAACAAATGTTGGTAGGGAACGTAAACCAAGTTGAATCTAACAGTGTGACACAAGACCATATGGTGAAAGTTCGACGTTAGAAAAAAAATTGGTAAGTTTTATCTAAGATGGCTTACATTAGAACATTGCACCAATCTCAACAGAGATTACTTTAACAATATAAATCAAGGCAAGTAGGCCTCATTTTCACACATCATCACTCTACTTATTGTGCACCTCTTCACTTCTACTATGACAACTTCATCTCTAAATAGTAAATATCTATTTTCATTTCTACAACAAATTTTTCTATTTGACACCATCACTAATATTGCGTTGCATCAAGAAGTCACCATATTATTGGGAGAATATTTGGATTGCTCTATTAGAAAAGAAGTCACCTCTATATTTTAACTGTTAATACATGGTACTTTCTATCTCACTAATTTGTGCATATGGTTATATTTTTTGTTATCCTACAAGAGAAGAAAATATTATTTTTATAAATGAGTCCTCACATGCCTTAATACGGCATTTGGATTGGACAACATTCACTATAGTACTTCTAACTCTATTACCTAGTGTAATCGCAACAATTCAAAAAAAATCCTCACAAGCCTTTATTTGGCCTTCAAACTGGTGAGTGTTGCCCGCTCAAGGGAAACTATTTCGAAAGCCACTCTCATGAGCGCATTCTTGCTACTTGCTTAAGCTCTCTTGTCCATGTCCTTTGACTCAAACTTGTTCTTCCAATTCTCCTTTAGATATATCATATACTGGATCACATCACTCCTGAATTCTATCAGATGTCTCAGCCATGGTATACAATTCCTTCTCTTACACCTCAAATGACACATGCACTAGTAGATGGTACCCTATGCTTTCATTTGCACATGGTTATGGTACTTTGGTTTAGATTTTTTACTGTGCGTGTGCAATGTTCTTATGTATGGATTTGATACCTAGACATGGTGTTATAACTTCTAACCTACTTGTGAAAATTTCTAATAACACTTCATAACATTAATGATTTCAATGTTTGCCTCGTTGTACCATGGAGGACATAATTATCCTTTAGAAGTGCCATTAGACATTGGGTCAAGTTGTACTAGTGATCAAGTTGATGTAGCATGCTCCATATCCCCATTATAAATAACACTTTATTTCTTCCCAATTCATTTCCACCTCATTCATAAAACAATTATTCTTGTTCATGGTAGACTTGTCAAGATGTCATTCAACAAGGTCTAGCTAAGAAATCCTAAGCCAAATGAACCCAAAATGTAGAGGTGAAGAGCAAATAAAAAAATTTAAAAGCCAAAAATAATAAAGCTTGAACTATACCACCTTGATATGAGACCAATACTCCAAGTTATAAGACCAATACCCCTAGTCCCATGTGCTTAATAATGGATATCTAAGAAAAAGGAACTTGATAAATAAAAGAAAAAAGAAAAAAAATCGAAGAAAGGGATAGAAACATTGTTGAGGAAATGGTAACTCAAATCTAAAGCTCCCTCTTAAAGGCTTTTTTGTTAAAAAAAAATCTAGCTTTTGAAAGCTAGTTGGACAAGATTAAAGACTTGTATACCATCTTACATGACTTTGAAGGTCAATACATGAATTTTCCCTTCCCCTTCCATAAGTTATTCATCATATTACCTACTTTTAACTTAGTGATCTAGGAATAGACCTCTTATATTAGGATTTATCACAAGTATAAGGGGTATGGTTGTCCCCTAATCGTGTAACTTAAATAAAATCTTAAAATTAACTTGTGTTGTGACGTCGCTAAAGAAAACAGTACATTATCACCTAATGACTTGTAAAAGGGTTAGATCCACCACTATAAGTGGGTGCACTAGGATTTGTGTACCACGCCTTGAGATTTGTGTACTTGCTTTGGGATTTGTGACACCTCTTGCCTTGTTGACCATAGTTGTGAGTTTGTTGGGGTCAATTATGAGGTGGTTACAAACTTGCACCAATTGTTACATGTTATAATTGGTTATGAGGTTGTTGAGGTGGTTATTGCTCTATGGAACCACTCACATGATGGACTGCCTCAACTATTGTGCCACATGTACGCTTCATATTCCTCTCTTATGGAGAGAACATTTCCTTGTTGACTAGTATTCTAAACCATTTGACTCATTCCTTGATTCATGGGAACATTGTGTTCGAGTGGTTCTAGTTTATGAAATCAAGGGAAAATATTGTTCCACTACTATGTATGGGGACATAAACAAGGTAAAACACCACCTAGCTAGAGTTGTGTGCAAAAATGTCACTATTTGTGATGGCCACCTTGCAAAATTCATAGCTGAAATCCTTGTTTGGCAATGAGCCACCCCCAAGTTGAGGCTATGAGTCCACAAAGAAGAATTTATCCAATGGTTGGCTCTAGTCCTCTCACACAACCAAATTCCCAAAATTTGCGTGTTTTTCTCTCTAACAAAAATCCTAACTTACTAGCTCTCTTTCCTCTTCAGCCTACACAACCCAAAGAAGGAGATCCCATTTTCTACCACACAATCCCTTGGGTTCTCCCAATTCCTTGTTGGGCTACAGCCTACAGCACAAACTAGTAAGGAAATCTCACTGCTACGGACTCAAAGGAATCTTAATTGCGGCTAATTTCCTTCATTGGCCATAGTTTCCATGCACACCCATGATTCCTCACAGGGTGTCCTTTTCCATAATTTCATTATCGATATACCATAGCTTAGCATTCATACCAGATTTCCTATTAGCATGATTAGCAAAAAGACCATGCAATAACCAAAAATAATGAGTTACATTTGCATGCCCAAAACTAACCACATGTCTTCATACAAAGGTCATGTATATCCCTTGCAACACATGATACACATCCCAAAGTTGATATGACTTGAGATAAAATAAGGTAATGGGCTTAAAGTTAGAAATACAATTTTATTAATGCCAATATATTTTAATCATCATTGTGTGCATAATGCAGCCCTGAATATGAGGTCAAATCACAGGCTTTGATGATGTAAGATTGTTGCCGATAGATAAAAGAATAATAGCTCTGTTGTTGCCTGATCCACGAGAAAATTGGCCCACAACTTCGTACCACTTATTCTAATCCATACACCCTTTTTATCGCTATTCATTTATGACTATTGTCCTCTTTTCCCATCTAATTTCATCTTTAGGAAAATTAAAAATCGAAAATTAACAGTTTCTCCTTACTACTAAGAAACTATTTTACCAAAAAAGTAATAATAATGTCTTTAGGGGAATGAGGTCGTATACGCTATTCTAGCTTCCTCATTTTGGTAACAGTAGAGTTTCGAGTTTTTCCTTGCTTTACAAGCTTTATTGGAAAAGGTTGGCTTTTGAGAAATGCCATACCTTGCTTTTCTGGAAACTCTTTTAGCAAGGCAGCCAACTTCCTTAACGACAGTTCAACCCGTTCATACTTGGTTTCAAAACTTCAAATTTCCCTTATTTATCCAAGAAATCAAATTTTGGGTTTGCCTATGTTACAATTCACATGACGGACAAGGCCACCAAGTGTTATATCCAAGAACAATTTAACCATACAAGAATATTCTTTAAACTCTTATTCTTCCAGACAGAGGAACTTCAGAACACACCATTGTACATTTAGAGCTATGACCACCACTTATACTTGCAAAATACACAGAAAATACTAATTATAGGCACGTTTAAAAAACAATGTTTCCCAAAAGAAAAAAGGAAAAGAACAAATTTTGGCTAAGTGCAGCATTAACCTATTACAAAACACTAGAACCAAAAAAAGGACTTAAAATGTAATCACATAAGTGGAAACACTCCTGTTGGACTTGCTTGTTCACTAGGATCAAGAAAATGTGGCCATCTCTATCATGCAAGCCTGCGATCTCTGAAAATCAGAAAAGAGTTAAAACTTGAAACACGGTTGCCAAAAATAGCAGTTCCCTGGATTATAATCAAACAGAATCTAAGAAGAACTCTCATCGAGGTGATCCCTGGATGTATCTGAAATGAAACCAGTGCGATGGAGTCTCGTTGGATCTGAACCCTTCAATAGCAAGAAGTGATACTGGGGGTTAACAAAAGCAAATCATTCAAATTTTGACCAAGTTAACAAATAATTATTATGTAAATTGTGTGCTCACTGTTATGAGGGATGAGCATGGTAAAATACGCAGCTGATTATTGTTGATTTTTCATGATCTTGGGTCTAGGTTAGAATCTTAAAATCTTTGACACTACCAAACCAAGAATCTCGACGATACTACTTTGCACAGCAGAATATAAACAAACAGTAAATCACACATGCACAAAATATAGACAACTTTTTACATTTTTCAACCCAACTTCATTATATTAATCAACATATAATACAATAGTCTAGGGCTCCTGTACTAGGCACAATGGCCCTCATACATCCACTAGTACAAGAATACAAACTGGGGCTTGGTGTCAGTACATCGACAACCAATCTACCTTCAACAAGATACTCTGACTGTCTCGCTAATGTAGAGCTCCTCACAGTGCCTTGGTCATACCTTGTACCTGCCCGGTCTTTTGGCTCCCGATCTGCAGCTCCTGCCTCTATCAACGATCCAAGTCCATCTGACCACTGAACCTCAGCTATCCAATCTGCTCACTAGTTGTGCCTTAGTCCATCAAGGGCACAAAACATTGAGACTCATATTGAGTTGTTCATAGCTCCACTTGCGAACAACTCTCAACTGTCCATTGCTGCTCCTCAGCTACTTAGGGACTTCAACCCACTATGGTCTTCCTGTGTTGCACCGATGAAGACCAACATATGGCACAGAGCACTGCCACCTATCACTGCAAGATGTCCATCTCCCACAATGAACACAGGCTAGGACTACCCATCATCTGTTGTAGAAGTCCTTCTCCACACACAAGTCTCAGGCTCCACAAACTGCTCCTAGTTGATCAAACCCTTGAGCTCAACAACTGCTTCTCTCGCAACTACCTTGGTCCATCAAGGTGTTGCTCACCAGGCTCCAACTTGGACACTATCACGTTGTCCTCTAGCAGACCATAAGTGCCAATCACGTTCACACTTGGTCCACTCTCACGCTGCCCTCCAACAAACCACGAGTGACCAATGTTGTTGTAGCATCTACTCCTAGTTAGGGCATCCTCACACCTAGGAGACCCTTCTATTGGTTGCCAACAGACTTCTCCACATCTGCCCTTTGCTCTGCAATAGAGGAGCTATTGCACAAATCTAGGCTCCAATGTACTGCTTCAACATCTGCCCACTGATTAGGACATCTGACAATCCATGTCACCCCAATCACTTGGCTGCTACAATCCTCCAACATTCATCATCCAAACTGGTCAATACTTGACCCAACACAAGTCACCGATGGAGGAGATACAAACTTCTGCATTGTTGTTCGTGGGCAGAGTTTTGGTCACTAGTTAGGGCTCCCACTATAACCTACAGCAGCCCAACCTCCTTGCCTAAAACACACCTCAAATGATGCGGCCTCCTCTCCTTTACAAGCTAGGTGACCTTGTTGTGTGAGGAGGCACCTACAGCTCCACGTTAGGGCTGTTTTGACCCTCAAAACCTCACCTACAGGCCTGCACCCTAGTCATCACAGGAAGGTCCCTTTCTCGGCTTGTTTCAGGAGGATTTGCTGCGTTATCTTGCCCAGAACAGTCCTTTAGTTTGCCTCCTTCTCCACGCTGTCCAGCTCTCCAAAACACCACTGTTTTGGACCTGCAATCAGTGAGATATGCAACCCTGTCTAGGACTTTCTATTTCTGCATCAAAGCACCTCCATAGACCCTATATGCTTGCGTCCTTCACACAGAAATATGTGGCCTCCTCTAGGCTACCTTTTAGACTTCTCGGCTACCCCAAACAGCCCTATCTTCCACCTGCAATCAACACAAGGGTTCTTGGCCTATACGCAGAGGTAACCTTCATATTTGATGCCCAGAATTACCCTTACAGACCTCGGCCTTACTCCTCCCTGCTACGCTGGCTGAACCTGCCCAATCCCTGATCAAGACAGTCATGAGAGTGCCCTACTATCTCCTTCACTTGATCATCTAGGGTTGCGGCCTAGAACAGAGACTCCTCCTCCTCAACTGAGCTTCCTTTCTGCTCTTCAAGTCATGCGTTGCACCAACATGAATGTCCATATGCCTTCACAACACCTCTTATTTATACACCAAGAAGAGGGCTTCTTCAAGTCATTCTAGGGCTTGAACAGTTGTCACAAGTAATTTTTACACCAAGCAGACCCTGACACTTCATGTGCAAACCCATTAAATAACTCAAAAATTCATATCTCCATTTCTACAACTCGAAATCGGATGATTCTTGTTGCGTCGGATTCATCTCGATGAGAGCTATCATCCTCATCCATCACATGTCGAAATGTGCTCATGGCCCAAATCACGATGGGTGCAAAACCCCAAACTTGGGTTCCAAGCCCACAAGCGACTCTTGTGGCGCTTTGCCCTCCAATCCCCAAACCCTAGGGCTTGGAGTACCTCCCAAGCTACAAAAGTCAACAGTTGTAAATCTGCCCAGGATGGATCCACTTATACCAGAAGGGAATCCTATTTTAGGAAAGAGATCCGATCCAAATAACAAAAAAAAAAACAAGAATCCGATGGAGATCTGAGATTCTGAGCAGAATCAGATGCAGGTTTGGGGTGCCCTAAGGCAAATCGGGTAAGTGAATATATTTCCATTTCCATGAATGAGGGTGCCCTAAGGAAATCCGGTAAGTGAATGCATTTCCATTCCCATGAATGAATGGCTACTTCCGAGTACAAACTTTAAGAGTTGTGGATACGCACCCTGAGCTCTGCTACGCTGTTGCAATTGAAACGAATTCTAACTGGTATCATCACCAAAAAGGAGATGCATTAAAAAGAAGTCAGACCATGTTTGGAGTGAAAGCTTCATGTTTTCAACTTTAAAAACTACACGTACACATGTTTCATTCAATAAAGAAAAGGAATCGTTCCCTTTCAAACAACCTTCATGCAGGTTTCTCTCTTATTCCATTCAATTTGTGTAATAGCTATGTGTCCAATATATATGTAGGCATCTAACATCAGCAAACATTCACATGAAACAACCTAGATTTGCTTCAGATTGTATATCTAATGCACATTCAGAAATCAATGATTAACTGCTAATAGGGACCAAACATCATTTACCAATACCAGTAAAAAAATATAAAACATCAAAGCAAAAAAAGGTCTGTACAACTTATTAATAAGTTCAAGCTTCCAAATTCTACCCTTTAACAACTTTGTTGCAAAATATTAATTTCTACCCTTTAGCCGATTGGAAAATAATTCTAGAGACTGATGTGATCAAATAAAGCAAGTTTTCCTTGAAAAGCTCGAATGCCTATATTCAGGTGAGGTGATCTCCCCCAGCTGGAAGCCAACACAGCTAATTTGTAGCAGATTGTATATCTAATCCACATTCAGAAATCAATGATTAACTGCTAATAAGGACAAAACATCGTTAACCAATGCCAATAAAAAATATAAGACATCAAAGAAAAAACAGGTTTGTACAACTTGTTAATGAGTCCAAGCTTCAAAATTCTACCCTTTAACAGCTTCTGTTTCAAAATCTTAATTTCTACCCTTTAGCCGATTGGAAAATAATTCAAGAGACTGATGTGTTCAAATAAAGCAAGTTTTCCTTGAAAAGCTCGAATGCCTATATTCAGGTGAGGTGATCTTCCCCAGCTGGAAGCCAACACTGCTAGCTTTTAGCTTCAAGTTACCAAAATAACTTTGCTTGTCTACCATCATAACCTGACATGACAAATGTAACTTAAATCCCCTTTTAGAAGGTCCTTCGATGGATTTCCTAACATGGTGGTTACTGGTTACATAGTAACTAATTGTCACTCTATGGTCATTTTATTTACTCTTCAATCGACCAATCTTTCCTGGTCTCTGACAAAAATACGCTGTCAAGAACAATATTTCAGCACTGTGCTTTAGTTGTTCAAGTCCACCTTTAATATCAGAGTTGCTACCATATAAAATCATTTTTGTGTCTTTTTAAACAAATCGCCAAATTGTACATGATAATGGATCCCAGTAGCACATATCTTTGCTACTTTGAAGTGATCTACATAAACATGAGAAAAACAACAATTTCCTGGTTTGAGGGTTTATTCATTTTTTTAATTCGCATCCTCAAAGAGGGTAAATCAGTCACAATAAAACAGTTTTAAGTAAAAGTAAAATTTTATAGCAAATCCACAGGGCATGAAACAAATTAGCATAATAAATACAAGCAATCCCTTCTGTGACAAATCCCAAACTAGACTTGTAGAATAAAGATGCCTACAATTAGACATAAACAGAAGTTCAATAAGCCAAAATGATACAAGAATAATACAAACCGGTATATGAGATCTGGAAGGATGCTAGAATGGCTCACAGACATAAAGGATTCCATCAGGCATTCTCCTCCTAATGGAGCTCTAATAGAGAGAGCAATAGCCCATGCTGTTCCAGAATTCAATAACCCTGCTGCATCTGAAGAATGCACTTCTTTTTGTGGTGGAGTTTGGACTGCAACCTGTTCGTCAAGCGAGGATAAAACTCAGATTAGAAAGCACACTGGAATGATAATGCCTGTTACTAACCAATGGGAAATTATATAGAGGCTCAAAGTTGATGTCTTTCACAATCTATGAAACTTGAAAGTAGAAACTTTGGCAAATAATAAGTAGATAGAATAACCAGTATTGATGAAATACAATAGAAATTCATGAGATAAATGGGTAACAGACATTCATAGAGCAATAACAAAATAGTTGTTTAGTATAGAGCCTGTGGACTTCTTATGCCTAAAGTCGGACAGAGTAACAATAATGATTAACAAGTAAGGTTTTATATATATTTACATCGAGACTTATACTGGCCCTTTGAATGACACCCTGAACATGCTGTGGAAAGCAATGAGAAAGGCCTGGAATTGTTGCAAAAATCCAAGAATAAAAACTTGCAGCTGTTATTTCAACATTTGCATATGATGTTTTACTTGAATTCTCTCAGTGCAATTCTTCTCTGTCAGATCCAGAACAAATCACCATTGCTGATCTTACAAGATGATTTATTTCTGGGAGCTGTATACTACTTGCATCTTCTTTCCCTCAATGTAGATCTGGAAACCATGCATGATGTTCCATAAGCCAACAGAACCACAAAAATACATAGATGTCATTTTCACTGAAGTGCCCATCAATTTTGTCAGTTTCATGATCTGTAACTTTCAGCTTTGAAGGAAGTTGAGCCCTTTTCCTTACTTCATGAAAGAGCATAAACAGCAGCTTAACAGATTGAGATGCAGATGTTTGCATGCAGCACTTATCATAACCTCTCAAGAATGCTGGCCAAAATACTTGCCCATCTTGTGGAGTAAAATAGATTGAAACTATTGTTGGACCAAAATCTGTCAGCAACTTTAGGCAATTCAGCAGGGACTGCATACTCTTCACTCTCTAACTTGAAGAACCTACAACGAAGACATTCCTGAAAGACAAGAAACCATGTAAACAGCCGCCAATTAGTTACAAGAAAATTCAGAAGTTACAAACGAAGAAATAAAACAGAATCTTATAACTGGATATGTACAGAAATCAAATGTTTCTAGGAAATTAAAAATTAAGATGCTCATGTTAGAACAGATCCAAGAAGGAGAAAATCGAATAGCTAAACTTTTATGATCCACCGATTAGAAAATTCTCCACCAGTCAAACATTGATAGATTAATATAACCCATGAGCAAGCATCTGTTTCATGGTTAATTCTCAATGACGTTGACATGGCTAATTCACATCCATTTCAAACACTTCCGGGATGACGCATTACTGCCACCATCAGCCATAAGTTCGCAAGGGTTAAAAGATATCTTTATAATTACACGGCTCGAAATGCAACCAACAATAGAAACAAAAAAATACCCAAAAAACAGTGATATCTTCGTAACTGAAACATTGCAGAAGTCCAATTTCCACCAAAAACCTACCACTCATCAAAATCACCAAAAACACAACGTTGTAAGCCACACGAAAAATCTGAATGCACCCATAGAATGAAATGCATATTCGAGCTCGAAGACATACCACCGGCAAGCCGGTATTTTCTGATTACATCAAAATTCGTCTAGAATCAAATGAAAAAAAATTGCAAAACTACACTCCTGTGAAAAGTTGCAAGTGCATGCTTTAATTTTGATTCGATTCACATTCTGTTGTGGGTCGTCAGCCTGCTGCAGCACGACGTCCATCATATCCTTAGCCACATATCGGCCGGGGAGCCAACCAATCAATCGGTGGAAAGTTGAACAAGATGATAAGGGCTGTTGCACTAGAAACAAATTAATCCTCCATCCCAAACCTGCCCCAAGAACCATGAATTTTCAATATTCGACCAAGAAATTAAAGATTTGGAAGGCATTTTCTTGAATGAAATAGGTCATCGATCGCCAACAGACCATTGCAAAATCTGCCTGTCCGTAAGTGCTTATGAAAGTCTCTTTCAGAAGAAGGATTAAGGAATTTTGATACCTCACTTAACGCCGAGCATATTTTGCAATGGCCCTTGGAAATCGACTATCTAGTTCCTGGAATTAATAATTATAAGCTAATAATCCTCCTTATGAAAGGGATTTTGATACCCACTTACCCACGAGCATATTTTGCAATGGCCGTTGGAAATCAACTATCTAGTTCCTTGAAAACTGGGGCTTCAAAGGCGGCTGATGCACCGGTGCTCATTGTTTTTTCCCTCGTGCGTGCAATATTGTTGCCGGCATAGTGAATAGCTTTGCAAAAATGACTGTAGTTTCACTTCTCACTATTGTCACCGAACTCTCTGCATTTTGTCAAGAATATGGGGAGTTCTCTGGCCGTTCTGCTACCGATATCATGGAATATTGTATAGCGGCTTTCTGCGAGACATAGGAAATCATGGAGCTTTGTTGAAACTTCAGATCTAGAAGCTGCTCCGGTGAAGAAACAAACAGACTAATTATTCCAATTATTAAACAGACTAATTATTCCAATTATTAAACAGACTAATTATTCCAGAGTCTAAAAAAGGTACAAGACGTGCATCTTCCCATTAACAAGTTTGAAGTCAGAACTGTCCAAAATGCTAAAGAAACTCTATAGTAATTCATAGGTATGGAGAAACAAAAGGCGAATGCATCAGTAGTTCTAGATATGACTCCAGGAATTGAAAGGCAGTAATTGCAGGGAAAAGCTTGTCCAAGCTATGTGAAAGCATTAAAAATCATTCGGACTCTATTACATCTAACATGTGTACTATGTTTTCCCAATGATTTTTAATGCATTCACACAGATTGGACAAGTTTTTCCCTACAATTACTGCCTTTCAATTAGTGGAGTCATATCCTGAACTATTGATTCATTCGCCTTTTGCCTTTTGCTTCTCCATAACTAGGTCGCTGGAGAGCTTCTTTGGCATTTTGGAGAATTTTGACTTCAAATTTGTTAATGGGAAGATCGCGCCGAACAATTTGTGTCATTTTTTCAGACTCTGGAATAATTAGTTTGCTTGTTTGTTCACACGGGGTGAATTCCGGATCTGAATTTTCAACAAGCTCTATGATTCCCCATACCTCCTCGTAGTAAGCCTCTATACAATGTTCCACAACATCAATAGCAAAATGAACAAAGAACCTGCCATATTCTTCACAGAAAACAAAAAACTCGATGAGAATATTGAGAAGTGAAACTGCAGTCATCTTTGCACAACTCTTCTTCATGTTGAAGGTCTTTTCGTTCTGCTAATTTCTGTTTACATCAAAATTCTTCTAGAAATTCAGTCTATCACCTCTCATGAAAAAGAAATGCTGAACTACACTCATGATCATAAACATAAACAGAGAGTGCATCAAGCGTAAACCTATTGAAAATTTTATAGCCTTTTCATCTTCTCACACGGAGTATCAAATTGAGTTGATGGCATCACCAGAGAACCCAAAAAAGGATCTCACTCAACACAATCAATTCCTTGCTCAGCAAAATCTACTACTAGCATTTGCACCAAAAGGTGCAGGGACGCGTCAATAGTGTTTCGGGATCTTGAGACCCTTCGAATATATATACAATAACATTTGAAATAAAGGCAGAAGGATATGCGGGCCTTGGCAATGAAAACCACATTGCTTGGAGCAAAATTAAAATAGAGGAGGAAAAGGAAAATATTCTTCATTATTATGATACACATCCTACTCCACTGGATATATAAAAGGACTCGCCAATGGCACTGAGGATGGCTATTGACTAATTGAAACTGGTTAAGCATTTTAGTGCATATGTTTGAACTTGAAGCCTCAACACATGTGGAAAAGCAAATCGAAGCCACCCAAAATCTTGATCAACACGTTTGAAAGTAAATCGAAACAAACCCAAAATGAGGCAATGATATCCCAATCTTATCAGTTGTAAATAACGTACTCAAGCTTTCACTTTACAGGAATCAAATAGAATACAAAAACAAGAAAGGACCAAAGTTAAAAGATCACAAAATATTGTTGTGTCAAACAGTGAATATGGAAACCCATTCAAGTACAGCTAACAACATCACTGCAAGTTTAAAAGACTATCACTCCAAGATAGGAGGCATACCATTTAGCGCAAAACAGTCAAAGATCTCTTTGGCACAGAGCTGGGTGAAATATTAATTGTTGATGCTGATCTTGAGGGTTTTTTTGGAGAATTACTGAATTCTGCTATTTGGATATGTATCATGTTTCCTTGTTCGTTGCCGATTTACCATGCTTACAATACTTGTTCCTTTTTTTTGCTTGAAAATGCAGACTGAGTGGAATCCATCTCATCCTCACAAGATGAAACTGCAGATCCCTCACTTTGGGAGCTGAAATGATCATGATCACAGTTGTTCGAAGATCTCACACTTCCAGAAACTGTTGGTGAAACAGATTGTCGCCTCGATCTATTTCCAGCCTCACTTCCAGGCCTTGATGCAGGAGACAACCCACGCCTTGATGCAGGAACTGAACCTCTTGTCCTAGATATGGGCCGATCACTTATTGATGTAAGAAGCTTTGGAGGGGGCTCACTCAAGCTTTCACTTTACAGGAATCAAATAGAATGCAAAGACAAGAAAGGACCAAAGTTAAAAGATCACAAAATATTGTTGTGTCAAACAGTGAATATGGAAACCCATTCAAGTACAGCTAACAACATCACTGCAAGTTTAAAAGACTATCACTCCAAGATAGGAGGCATACCATTTAGCGCAAAACAGTCAAAGGATCTCTTTGGCACAGAGCTGGGTGAAATATTAATTGTTGATACTGATCTTGAGGGATTTTTTGGAGAATTACTGAATTCTGCTATTTGGATATGTATCCTGTTTCCTTGTTCTTTGCCGATTTACCATGCTTACAATACTTGTTCTTTTTTTTGCTTGAAAATGCAGACTGAGTGGAATCCATCTCATCCTCACAAGATGAAACTGCAGATCCCTCACTTTGGGAGCTGAAATGATCATGATCACAGTTGTTCGAAGATCTCACACTTCTAGAAACTGTTGGTGAAACAGATTGTCGCCTCGATCTATTTCCAGCCTCACTTCCAGGCCTTGATGCAGGAGACAACCCACGCCTTGATGCAGGAACTGAACCTCTTGTCCTAGATATGGGGCGATCACTTATTGATGTAAGAAGCTTTGGAGGGGGCTCTGCTGTGAATCCAGGAATGTTTTAATGCCAAGACTGTAGCTTTGGGGAGGAGGGCGTAGCACGGTTTGCTTTTCCAGATGAAGATGCACCCCTTGCCACTGAACCACCAGATCCAGGGCTAGATCTTCTAAGTGTTGGAGTTGGGAACCTTATGGACAGTGTGGAAGGCTTGGATGTTGGTGTAGATGGCCTGACTGAAGGTGTTAGAAATCGCAAAGTCGGACTCGCACTAGCACTTGGACCTGACGATGCCCTTGTCCTGACAAAGGTGTTTACACTGCTTGAACAAGATGATGGACTTGATCGACGTGGACTAGCACTGCTTCGAGAAGCCCTAGAAGTAATCTCCGTCTGAAATAGTGATCATAACAAATGCAATAAGCACTAAAGTACAAATCACGTTGTATGTAACAATCAGAAAACATCCTCCTATATGCAACAGGAATCATAATAATACAATGAAATCGGCATATAAAGGGTACCACATCCTCTTGGAAGCCAAAATACCCGTATAAAGGGCATCATACCTGTTGGATGCCCAAATGCCCTAATCATGCCTACACCAAAGCTAAATAAACAAAAGCATAAAAACGTAGCTTCCGACAATTCATTTCCTTCTCTAGAACGAAAAGTTTGCTTAAATCACTCACCCTTGATGTTGTAGGTTGACTTCGAGGTCTGCCTCTCTATGAAAGATTAACAGTTGGCGTTTCATCATCCAGAGAAGGAAAGAGGGGTGTATGTGGAGGAGTTAGAAGCCTGTATTAACATCACAACAATATCTCAATAAATAAGAATCACATTTGAAATAATAAGTAAAAAAGTAAAAAGTTGATGCTTTACATTTGGAATAATAAGTAAAAAAAAAGTAAAAAGTTGATGCAAAACACTACTGTGCTTTGCAGTTTTTTGTGCACCTGTTTGACCTTGGTCTTTATGTATTTTTCTACTCTTTCATTGCAAAAATGCATCTTTCATTACAAAAATGCATCTTTCCTCAATAGATGAATATCAGGCCTTTTCAGTTTCAAGCCCCTGCCCATTATTATTATCTTATACACTTTGAACACGAGGACCTTTGAACTAGCAGTTTGTTGAAATACTTCATTATAGTTCATATCAAAGGGTTCCCCATTTTCTACTCTCCCATCTCCAACTCACCTTATCCTCTCATTTGAAAGTGTCTCCACATTTCACTAAAACCCATTAACGGGCATCCTAAGGTTTAATCTCACAAATATGTTTGACCTCATTACTGTGAAACCATTGAGCATAGAGTCATCAACACATTTAAGCATGTAACATAAATTGTTTTTTATCAAAGTTCAAAAGTCCAAGGGACTTTCATCATCAATGTTGTAAACATTAGCATTGGGATAAAATCAGTAAGGGTTTGGAAAACCAAAAGATCATAAAAATCGGGAAAATATCGATAAAAAATCAATAAACATTGGCAAAATTAAGATACCATAAAAATATCTTTAAAAATCGGCAAACATCTGTTAGGCCAAGAAATCATGGTTTCGAGATAAAATCAGGATGTTATCAAGATGTTCGCAACACTACTCATCATACATAAATTGCATCTGGACAAAATGGATATGATCAAGTAGTGGATGGAACTGACAACAATTCATCAGAGTATAAAATTCCATGAAACAATTATTTTGCACATCACAGAAGACAATATAGAACTCTAGATATGGAAATAAGAGGGGTGTGTTTGGAGGAGTTAGAAAACCGTGTCAACATCACAAAACAATATCTTAATAAATAAGAAACACATTTGCTAACAAAGAAGCTATTGTAAAACAGGTAATAGTAAGTAAAAAAAAGAGAATAAAAAGCTGATGTTATTGTGCTTTGTAGCTTCTTGTCCACTTATTTGACCTTGGTCCATATGTATTTTTCTACTCTTTCGTTGCAAAAATGCATCTTTCATGAATAGATGAATATCAGGCCTTTTAAGTTTCAAGCCCTTGCCCATTATTTTTGGCTTATACACTTTGAACTCTGAAACATATTACATTAGAACATATTACATTAGTTACATTCTTCCAACCATATAAAACTAATTATTAAATGTTGTTAAAGTAAATATTCAGCTATTTTGAAATTCATATTTAAGATAAACGGGCTGTAACAACCAGTGCTAGGTAGCCAGACATCTATCATCTGTGAACTGCATCGAAAATTCCTTCATCATTAAGGTATTACAGTAATGCATAAAATAGAAAAAAAAATTAACTCAAGCAGCAACTTTTTAACTCCTTCGAAACTTGACCACTGACAAAAATGTGAAGCATAAAAGAAAATGCATAAAGATTTCGTTGAACAAGCTTAAAAATTTTCGTGTCCGAAGATCTCACACTTTGCATGAGATACTAATGCTCAAACGTATTTAGAAAAAATTGATAGTTTCTGTCAATCCATAGCACAACTAAAATCAATATGATAAACAATAGAGTTCCAGCTAAGAGAAAGTGCTTTCCGTATAAAAAGTAGTTAACACTATCAAGATTTTCAAGAAAGTCAGTGACGATTTAGTAAATCCAAAGTTTGAGAATGGCGCAGACCGCTAAAGTACAAAACAAACCTTCAAACAGAGTACTACTACCAAGGAAACCAACAAAGTCTCAGAAAACATAAAGTTCAATAAAGCAGAGATCCAAAATTTACCCAAAAAGAACTTCAAACAGAGCAGAAGCAAAACTTCACCCTCAAACAAGAGAAATCTACAACCATACAACAACGAAGGGATTAACAACCATAACTCGGAAACAAAACTAATAGAGAATAAACCAGAACAAAGTTTAGTGAAAAATCCTGGAAACTCTAGGAGAGATCCCGAAACTCTGAGTCTATCATATTCTTCACTTCTTCTATACCTCCAGGTTCCATTAGGTACTTGTATAAATTTGTCGTTAAGCCCCCATGTCAGCCATTATCACAAGCTTTGTTATTTGAAGGGTCACACTGCAAGAACATAATGGGATTGCATTATAAATATTGCCACCCTCCTTGGCATAGAATGGCAGGGCGGACAAAAAATGTCTTGAAAAGACTGACCTTCAAAAGAATTTGAAATAAAAAATTTCAAAGATAACAAATTTTTGCAAGGTCCCGGGCATCAAAATTAGGCCAAACAAATGATGCTTAAAAACACACATTTATCTTGCATATTTTTACGCCTTAAGGCGTTTCCCTATGAGACCAACTCCCTCCCGTGTCAACGTGTACTGTAGTGGACTGTCGATCTTTGTGTTAGATGATTAGAAAACTTTGTGTCATTGGATCATCAGGGCGTGGAAGTTCCGGCAAGAATTAGGACTAACCACCTCCGGTGATTACGCTGCCGTTTGGAACGACTATACCTGTCTTCCCCGCTGCCGTTTGGAACGACTACACCTGTCTTCCCCTTGCTGCCATTTAAATATTGCTGCATACGCCTGGTTTTTTCTTGCTGACTAACCACCGCCGATGATTACGCTGCGGTTTGGAATGACTATACCTGTCTTCCCCTTGCTTCCATTTAAATATGGAAGCATACTCCTGGTTTTTTCATTATGCTTTCCAGTTTTGGCTGATTTTCCAAACGCAATCGTTGTACCTTCTTGCGCAGGGATTGCACACATTCTTCATTTATTTGCTGTGAAAAATGAGGTTGAGGTATTGTTGGAGATGTTTTCCCTTTCTCATTCTCATTCTCTAACGTACCATTTTACTTCTTTCTGTAAATTATTTCTTTTCGTAAATTGATATTATGGAAACAAATATAACGTACCATTTTACTTCTTTCTATAAATTATTTCTTTCTGTAAATTGATATTATGGAAACAAAGTCACTGTGACCTGTAAGATATAGAGAAGTTTTATAAACATCTTAAGAGAAGTTTTATAAACATCTTCCATTAAGATGTAACCAAGAACTACAAACAAACTACATTTAAAATTTATATTTGAACCTACAAAATTTCAAATAGAAATCTTTTAGAAGAAATTTTGAACGACCTACACAGGTCTATTGCAAGTCTTGGGTTATAGGGATAGTTTCAGAATTATTGTCGGCCTAAGAAACATATAACTATATAACTATATGTTTCTTTCTACCATATAAATTGTCAGTTGAGATATACAGTAATTGGATATATAAATACACCAGGGCTTGTTCAATATATTTAGCAAAATAATAGAACAAATTCAAGATGGGGTCATGGATGTTTTACGAATATGAGAAAAGTATTTTTGCTAGCAAACTCGGCTTAGAAAACTCGTTTCCACAACCTGCAAGTACATAAAAGAAAATTATAATGATATCTACGCCTATAAAATAATAATAATATTCAATCAGAGTACAAACCCTAAGGGTACACTAAACAAAACTTAAAATTCATAGTATTGATAATAAGTCTTGCAACATTAACCCAGTATAGTTGACAAGTAAGCAACCCTTGTTAAATTATATAGGTTGCAAGAATTATTAATTACATGTTGCAAGGTAAACCCCGTGTGCCAGGGAGTTAAGGGGGAAAACCCTAATGGTTATGCTAGGAAACCGGAGACAATATTACCCAACACCCAGATTACAATATTACCTAACCCCCAGATTACGGGTTTGAAAAATAATTAATAGGGTTAAAACAAAAGCTTGATTTCTGTATGCCATAACTCTGACCTGATAGTCTGACCTGAAACCCGAAATAAATAAAGTAGTGGTATAAAAAAACCTGTTGAATTGAGTAAATTCCAAATCGAAAGGAAGAACTTCATTTAAATAAATGGAATATTTTCAATTCCTAATCTGTGGCCAAAGAAGAACAGAAAAGAACAAAAGACTAAGTTAGTCGTACTTATACTCTGCAGAAAATTTGAAATACGTAAAGAAATATAAGGAAATAAATTACTTTAGGGTTTCCTGGCAGTCGGTGGACAATGCCCTGAACAGAGCTATTTACATTAACCGAAAAGCATGCGATAATTAAGAATAGGGTTCCTTAAAACGAAGCAAGAATCCCCCTTGATTACCTTGCAAAGATGGAGTACAAAGGAACTAATTCTGCATCCAACAATAAGAAATCCCAAGAAATCCCAAACCAACGATAAGATACAACTGAGAGCCTAAAACCCAAAGGAGAAAAAGTAAAATAGGGTTACAACAGCATGTATATCCAAATAAATATGGAAATGAGACAAATAAAATTTTAGTAGAACACGTTGCACTCATCCTGTGTGGGCGTAACAGTGGAAACCATAACTCTAGAGCTAACTTTTAATTATAGTTGCAGCACTGACAGTGGAGCTCTACCCAACAGAGTACTGTGAAAATGAGCTGACTATGGGGTGGAAGGGCGGGTTAGTTATCCTTAACCTTCCTGTCTACATCTGCACCATTCGATTGTAAACCCTGAACATCAACGGTCATGCCCATGACACCTTGCACGCGCCAAACCGACCACAAGTCCTCGTAATTGAGTGACAACTGGAACTTCGGGAAAGTACAAAGGAGGCTCTTACGTTATAATTTAATCAGTGGAATACGAAGGGGAATTGCATAGAGAGTCGCTATAACATGGTCATGAAACAAATTATAAGCAACGGTTAACCGTGTAAACCTTGCATGCATTCCATACTGAAGGTTAATTCAATAAATTTTTAAAGCATAACCAATATATTTATGGGACGCCTAACCAGATCAACCACCTGAACATAATTATATTAGCAGAAAAACCTTTGATATTAATAGGAAAAAGAGAAATTAATCAACTTAAAAGTCAAACAAAATAAAGTAATCAATTTAAATTTTTGTTGATAATTAAGGCCTGCACCATTTGAAATTAAAATAAATTATAATCATTCATCCACCTTCGAATGTGTACCACAGGTGTGGAACTGGAGTGTGCACTTTCTGATATGTAAAGTTTGTGTTCTGTAACCATTTATCATTACCATTTTATGTCTGTTTATGGCACTTCATTAGAGTGAGTATTTCTTCCCTGGATTACAATGTTCTAAAAACATGAAACGGTTAAGGATATATATCACTTTCACCCCTAAAAAAACACATAAACTAAATCCAAAAAAACGACTAAACTAAATCTACAGGGAACAACCTGGTAACGTTGCAACAAAAAATTTCTTTCTACCACGTGGTAGACAGGGGTTATAGTTAATAGAAAATTTCTTTCACCTGGTAAAGCTACAACAAAAAAAACTTTCTACCACGTGGTAGAAGAGTGTTATAGTTATTAGTGTTACAGTTTTTAGGTAGAAGGGTGTTATAGTTAGGCCGATAGGCCTTCCTTTGAAAGAGACTTTCGTCGTCCTTTTGTTTCTAAGGCTGACACCTGGCGTCGGGCATAGAGCGGGCAATTTGTTTTCATATTTGTTCAGGGAAATGACTTAGCGGGCATAGAGCGGGCAATTTGTTTTCGTATTTGTTCAGGCAAATGACTTTTTGCCGACACGTCAGCACCTGCATATCAGCTTCTTTGCAAGGAAGGGGCTGTTGAAAAGTGTGCAACAAGAAATGCTTGTTGAGAATGCAACAAGATGATGGAGCTTAGTGAAAAGAGTCGCCTTCACTAAGTGGGCCCGCAGGCAAATTATGGCGCGAGTTCTATTTTTGATCCCAGCAGGGGAGATCAAAGTGTGGGTGACCACAGTATGAGTGATCACAGTGTGGGTAACCACAGTGTGAGTGATCACAGTGTGAGTGATCAAAGTCTATTTTTAGACTGTCTGTCAAAAATAGAAAAGTCAAATATTATTGTCTCATAATAATATTTGGACTATAAACTTGATCTTATTCTCTTGGAGCACTTCAGGATGAGCTACAGATGTGGTACATGCAGATCCCAGAGGGAAATACGTGGTTACCTATGGGATGACTAATATTTGCATGTAGGACTTCAGTTAGAACTCAAGTGAGTTTAGTGGACTGGAGATGGAGTTGATGGAGTTGTGTTCAGTTTAACTTTGTTAAACTAGTTGTATTTAGTCTAACTGATCAATAGACTAGAGATGAGTTGGGTGAATTAGTTATTAATTAATTCACAAGTTATTGACTCATAATGCAACTATAGAATACATCAGTTAACTCAGTTGCATGTCAGTGCATGTTCAGTTCAGCAGGGACAGGTGTTAGAGGATCAGATTGCTATCAGTTGTGACTATAGTTGTGCATGATTATTTGCACAATCAGAGGGATTGAGTATGCCAATGAATTGGCCAATACCATGAATTGTAGCCTGTGCTCACGTCCAACAGAGTGTGAGTGATTATTTGCAGGTCAAATACAAGTTTGGTAAGCCATTCTCATCAATTCTTGAGCAGGTATTGAGCTGTGGAGGCAGGCAAGCAGTGGAATAGATTTGGAGATCAGATCTGAGCTGTATTGTGTGTAACAGGTGGAGCTGGTACTGGATTGCTTGTGATAAGCATTGTACTTTGTAATGTTACATGATTCAATCAATATAATATACAGATAGTGTGGGGTTTTTAGTGAGATGCTTTCCCCGGGATACATACTGTGTTAATGAGTTTGATTGATGCTTCTATGTGTGCCTGTGAATGTTTCTACTTCTATAAATTGATGATTAACGTAGAGGAGATTATGTATTATACATGTTCCGCTTATAATTGTATGATCAGAATCATCTCTGTGAATATGTGTTAAATTATTCAAAATTTCTACATGGTATCAGAGCTAGATGATTTGTAGAAAAAGTTTCTACATGGTATCGGAGCGAGTTGATTTGTAGAAAAAGTTCTACAGGATATCAAAGCGAGGATTGATCATCTGATCTATTATTCAGAAAGTGTTTACATTTTATTTCTTCAGGTAGAGTCTATAATCGGGCCAGGTAGCCTCTGGATTCATCCTTCTTTTGGAAGGTGAGATATCCGGTGAATGCCCAGATAGTCAATCTCTGTACAAGAAATACTTTGTTCTCACGAATTCTAGATCGGAAGCAGTTGAGTTTTGAGCTGGTGGAATTCAAATTTAATTCCAAAGCAAGAGATAAAACTCAAAAACATTCAGTGTGAGAATGGAGACAGTATGCCCCAGTATCTCACGAAGTTCACCCAATGCCGGGATGAGCTGGGAAGTGTGGGGGTGACTGTCGGATGAGGATGGTGAGTCTAGCACTCCTTGACCTTCCTAAGAGTTGGCATAGCTACCAGGACTCGATGAATGGAAGGGAGAAACTGCCAGGATGGGAGATACTTTGGTCGGATCTTGTGCAGGAGGAGATTATATGGAGCACCAGAGACGGTTCTTCATCCATGCAGGATGAGGAGAACTATGCCTTAGCGAGTAAGGTGAAGAAGGGGAAGGAGAAGGTTTCTCTTTCCGAATCTTGTTCTTCCAATGATGGGAAGAAGGTTGACAAATCAAAAGTGCGATGCTTTCGTTGTCATGATGGAGACTTGGTGGTTGAGAGGGAGCATACATTACCTCTCAACATGCAGAGCCAGAAGAAGTCTCAGACGATTGTGGAGGAGCCACGATTGGTGCAGCAGCTTCAGGAGGTTGTGGAGGAGCCACAACAAGGGAAGCTGAGAGGAGATAGAGTAGAGACATCTACTCATCCAGAGACCTCTAGTAGGGGGAAACTTCGAGCCAGGTGGGCTGAGGATCGCATGCAGCCATACCTCCAGGTAGGAGGTGGGGTGATGTGGATTGATTGTCCCAAGGAGGAGGGGCAGGATCCTTGAGGTACCCAACCTCTTGGATGAGACCTTGCTATGGGAGCCCCGATGTGTAGTAGCAGGAATTGACTGATTGGGTAGAGACAGATGCGGATGGAGCGGCAGAGAGAGCGATAGTGCAGGGAATCCCAGGACAGTGCATAGCTAGCAGGCTGCAGCAATGCCAGAGGCACAAGTGTTTTGCACAGTGCTAGGTGGCACAAAGAGGTGTGCAATGGTGCGAGATGCATGGAGATGTTGCAGTAGCGCAGATGTCAGAGAGGCAACACTTGTCAGCAGCAAGTAGAGCTTCAACATCAAAGGATGTTTCTAGCCCAATAGGGAGGTCAGTTGGGAGGTGCAGTGCGGATGCAATGCTGGGAGATAGAACCAGCAGCAGCACGGATGCAGTCAGAGATCAAAGTGACAGAGGCTAGAGCAGTCAGATACTGAAGAGCATAGAGATGCAGGGTCTTCAGTCGACAGAGGCAATAGCAGTCAGAGACTTTGATGATAGAGCAAGTGGACCGGCCAGATGTGTTGCATGGAGAACATTCCAGAGTTACAGGATTGGGTTTGAGAGGAAGCCTTTCTTGTTGAGAGGGATTGTTGAAAAGTGTGCAACAAGAAATGCTTGTTGAGAATGCAACAAGATGATGGAGCTTAGTGAAAATAGTCGCCTTCACTAAGTGGGCCCGCAGGAAAATTATGGCGCAAGTTCTATTTTTGATCCCAGCAAGGGTGATCACAGTGTGGTTGACTACAGTATGGGTGACCACAGTGTGAGTGATCACAATGTGAGTGATCAAAGTCTATTTTTAGACTGGCTGTCAAAAATAGAAAAGTCAAATATTATTGTCTCATAATAATATTTGGACTATAAACTTGATCTTATTCTCTTGGAGCACTTCAGGATGAGCTACGGATGTGGTACATGCAGAATCCAGATCCCAGATGGAAATACATGGTTACCTATGGGATGACTAATATTTGCATGCAGTACTTCAGTTAGAACTCAAGTGAGTTGAGTTTAGTGGACTGGAGGTGCAGTTGATGGAGTTGTGTTCAGTTTAACTTTGTTAAACTAGTTGTATTTAGTCTAACTGATCAATAGACTAGAGATGAGTTGGGTGAATTAGTTATTAATTAATTCACAAGTTATTAACTCATAATTCAACTATAGAATACATCAGTTAACTCAGTTGCATGTCAGTGCATGTTCAGTTCAGCGGGGACAGGTGTTAGAGGATCATATTGCTATCAGTTGTGACTATAACTGTGCATGATTATTTGCACAATCAGAGGGATTGAGTATGCCAATGAATTGGCCAATATCATGAACTGTAGCCTGTGCTCACGTCCAACAGAGTGTGAGTGATTATTTGCAGGTCAAATACGAGTTTGGTAAGCCATTCTCATCAATTCTTGAGCAGGTATTGAGCTGTAGAGGCAGGCAAGCAGTGGAATAGATTTGGAGATCAGATCTGAGTTGTATTGTGTGTAACAGGTGGAGTTGGTACTGGATTTCTTGTGATAAGCATTGTACTTTGTAATGTTACATGATTCAATCAATATAATATACAAATAGTGTGGGGTTTTTAGCGAGATGCTTTCCCCGGGATACATACTATGTTAATGAGTTTGATTGATGCTTCTATGTGTGCCTGTGAATGTTTCTGCTTCTGTAAATTGATGATCAACGTAGAGGAGATTATGTATTATACATGTTCCGCTTATAATTGTATGATCAGGATAATCTTTGTGAATATGTGTTAAATTATTCAAAATTTCTACAGGGGCGGAGGTATTCATGGATGTCGAGGTTGTAGGGCAGAACGCCAGCGTTCCCTGTGAGGGAGGCCACAAGAAACGATGGCCTCACTGACAGGCTGGAAGCCTTCGCATAGCTGGATGATGCGCCCGTGCCCGACGGAACAAAGAACGCCTCGTTCAACAACAAGTCTCCGTCTGACCTCCAATTTCGGAGACCGTTTCCTGCTCTTCTTCCATATCCGTCCGTTTTTTTCTCTCCATGTTGTCTTCCACGCCCTCTGCAATAATGTTTTTGTGCTTTTCCACTATTGTTGCAATAATGTGTCCCGTTTTTGCTGTGCAAACGGTTGTGCACGACCTAGCCCTCTGTTGTTCCATATACACTGTTTACACCTCCTTTTTACTGTTCAGAAATTGTTCACTCAGGTGCTCAATTATACACTGTTTACACCTCCGTTTTACTGTTCAGAAATTGTTCCTGCTCAATTATCATGTCAGTGCTCTCAAGAATGGGTTTTCTGATCCCATTCTCTCTCATTTTGCTTCCAACATTTTAATTTTAGTCCAGTGTTTTCTTAGTGTTCTCTTCTGGGTTTTCCACTTCTGGGTTTTTCAATGGAAGGTATAGCTCTGTTTCCCGGTTCAGAAATTGTTCGCCCAGGTTCCCAGGTTCTCAGAATTCTTCTGTTTACATTGCAGGTTAGTGCTCTCAAAAATGGGTTTTCTGATCCCATTCTCTCTCTTTTTCCTAGTTTTTCCTGATTCCTGGCTATATTATATAAATTATCCTAGCAATGCTTTGTAAATTTTATCCTACAAAAGAAGAAACCCTAACTGATCAAATCTCCAAAGAAATTTAAACCAAAGAATCTACTTTCTGTTTTAAATGTCTTGTGTAAAGAAACGAGAAAATGTGAGGTAAGCGATGGAGAAACCTGGCGACTAAGAGGAAACATGACCAGAAGAATGACCTGGTTCACTTTCGGGGTAAGGAGAAATTGTTGCCGCCACGGTTGCACTGTGGAATCCATCAACAGTATAGACCTGTAGCTTTCCCCTGCAAACAAGGGGAAACGAAAGTTGTATACGATGAGGGTGTGCAGCAGAAGAGGAGATTCATGAGATCTTCTGAAGGAAAATGGTCAGAAAGTGTGTCACACTCAATTTTTGGAGTCAATCCAAAATATGATGCACATTTATCCTTCAGCCTCAGCCCGCTATCAATTCCTAAAATTTCACCCTGACTTTGAACATTACTGAGCATCCCAGGATATCCAGCATTTTGTACCAACCTGCTTGAAAGATTTGGTCCTTTCCCAACAAATCCAAAACTCCTAACCTGTCTTGGATCTTGCACAACAGGAACATTCAAGCCCTGGGTTCTATGAGAAGCTTCTGGCTTAAATTCTGACCAATACCACTTGATGTGCCAAAACTTATTCCAGAACTACTTAGAGTTGGAGAACCAACTATGTCACTTATGCCACCCAACCTTTTAATTCCTGAAATGTTCATTCCACCTTCAATATCAGATGTTGTTAAAGGGGAAGATAAACAAACAGTACTGGAAATGGAATAATCATTTCCTTGGAGAATGTGCACATTCTGGCTCTTATAGTCTACAGTTGACATCCGTCCAATTCCTTCTGGTACATTAGATTCAGTTGCACCCAGGCCATATGCTGGCATTGGCATACGGTTTAATTGCCCTGAACCAGGAGCACCAATAATATTATTGCCAAGACTGCTATTGCCATTGGCTAGAGAAGATAAAGTAGCCCTCCCCCTAATTTCATTTGGAAGGACTTGTGGCCCAACAATACTGGCAGATGGCAAATTCAGGACTTGTCCACTCTGAAGCTGAGAACCTTGAAGTTGTCCGCCAGGTTGTTGTTGTGCTGCAGATCTCTGCAGTTGTTGTTGTTGTTGGTTTATTTGATGTTGTTGTTGTTGTTGTATCAATTCCATCACCATCGCATTGTTTTGAGGATTAGATGCTCCATTGTTGTTTATCCCACAATCCACACTACCAACTTCTGCACCTGTATTGTGTTGTTGTTGCAGCATAGAAAATCCTGCAGATGTATCATTGGTTGGTAAGCCCAAATTTCCAAAGGAAGGAATATGTTGTTGTGGCTAGCAAAATTGCTTCAGCTCTATGCTTCTCGGGAGTCTTTGAAGTAAATTTCCTTAGCTGTTCATCAATGGTTGCCCAAATTTCCCTCTATTTAAAGGATTAGAGTTTACACCATGAAATGTTGCTTGTAAAAGCAGTGTCCGAGCAATGTTTGGCAGGCCCAACCCATTGTTTGAATTCACTTGTCCAAGAAGTTCAGTTGGTAATGTCACCAGTGCTTGAGGTGATATTTGACCTGATGCCGCAAGCCTTTGAAGATCCAGCCTTCCAAGTAAACCCATAGGTCCAACACCTGCTTTTGTAGTTCCCCCAAAAGAAGAGTTCATTCCACTTTGTTGTTGTGCCACTCCACTTAACCTTTTCAGATATAGCCTATATTTCTGAGTAGTGAAATAATAAGATCAATTAAAAAGTTACATTGTTCTCAGTTGTAAATTCTAATAATATGACAAAAATACTGACAAAAGCAAATATATTAAATACAGAGTAAAGTTAGTTGAATGATGAATCCTTTCCCCTATCTCCTCTCTTAATTTTAACTCTCCAATAAATACATACAACTCAGTTATGAACAAGAATCTAATAATAGGCACAACGTAATTGTGATGAAATAGAAAGGATCTAGCATAAACTCTAATAGCAGAGTTTGTGGAAGCTATAGTTCCATACAATGTGACAACCCCATAAAAAAAGAAAGAGTTGCTGAAAGGTTCAGCATCAGGTCAAGTGAGTTCAATGAAGCCAATTACATGTAAAATAGACATGCCCACTTCCATATGAAATAGAGAGCAATAGGCATATAAGACAGCCACAAAATATTTTAATCACATTAATCTAAGATGAATTAGATAGGGAACCATCAAAATTTCCTGCATTTTTCTTATGGTCTTATCCTTTTTTAAATTCATCTGATGGAAGTGCGGCAAATCATAGTGAGAACGGGATCCTGAAGGATGGCTTCGCACACCTATTTAGCTCAAGACATTTATTTTCCAAAATTTTTTGTACTAGAAGATGCTTTCTTTTCCCCAAAATGGTTATTAAACTAAAGAAAAAGACTTATATTTAAGACCTATCATTTTGATTTGATCAGTACCTTTCAGGTTCTAACATCTTTTACGAACACACAATCTTCTAAAAAGTTTCTTTGTCTTAAACTTCCTCTTTTTTGCACAAAAACAGTTAGAATTTATATTCTAAAAAATTGTGGCTAAACCATATAGCGTAGGTTTACAAGAAATATATAGTTTTAGGCAGACATATCATGGCTGAATGATAGACAAAACATGGTATGACCACGCATTTTCAGAGAAAATTTTGATTGTGCACACCTAAGGATAGGTAGGAGGCGAGGTCATTCAAAGCCCTTCCTTGCAGTCCATGAAATTACATGGGTTGGTAAGGCTAAAATTATATCAAAACTTCCCACATTCTTTCCCCTTGCACATCATACTCCATTTTCCTCTTTGTAACTTTGTACGAAAAGAAAATGGGAATTGAATTACTCCTCTTTTTGCAGATCGTTGCATTTAGATGGGTTGGTGAGGCTGCAAATATATAGAAATTGCCCATGATAGTCTGCAATCTGGCCACAATTGTGTGACTAATGGAATCTGATTGTTTTTATGGTCTGGATGCTATTTTCAGGGTCTTATTTCTGACAAGAGGGAGGACCCAGATAGCTCTTCTAGTGGCTCTTATTACAAACATGAGCTTGGCCCCAGATAGTTCTTCTAGATGCCTGGATTGAAGGAATGTGTGAACTTTCAGATTCAATAGCTATAC
Organism: Pinus tabuliformis; assembly: GCA_031772625.1. Classification (NCBI taxonomy): domain Eukaryota; kingdom Viridiplantae; phylum Streptophyta; class Pinopsida; order Pinales; family Pinaceae; genus Pinus; species Pinus tabuliformis. Next base: position 416,281,110 of record CM062806.1, on the reverse strand, counting down.
ATAGTGTTTGAATAGCATGTTTGTTATATGCAATGGCTGCTATTCAACATATGTTTAATGAAAGTGATTCCCTATAATGTGCAAAACTGCACAAGCACAGTGAGTACACCTGAATATAGCACAATAAAAAAAAAAAAAAATTGTGCATTGTTTAGAAAATATTTAATTTATCATGAATTATGCACAAGATTCACAAAAGAAGCACACTGCTTCCAAGTGATGGGTCTCACACTGCCTACCCTAAGTGTGGGCACTTTATGTCGATGCCTCCAAGGCCTACTAATATGAACCACTTATAAAATATTATTACAAAGCCATAAGGAGTCCAGTCAGCCTTTAAAAAGGGTCTGCAAAGGGTAAATTAAGTGAGCGAAATACATGGCAATTGCCTTGATTGAAACACATCTCTTAATGGGTTTTACGTTGTGTAAGAAACGTGTGGATTTTTCCTACAAGGATCGCATGTCATGTGCGAACAGGATATTGCAGAAAGGATCAGTATTAGGAATGGCTAGCAAATGTTCCTATTTCATTGATGTTTTGATGGTACTGTAAGACTATAAGGATCTTTGAGTCACTTGAGGTACTTCCGAATTTGCACAATATGTACCTTGTCACCGAATCTTATTAACAAGCATTTTGTTAATGTGGTCTACCTTGGGTGGTTAATATGAGAGGTTGTTCTCCTCCCCATCTAAGTTGTGCCCTTATTATTGTTTCATCATCAAAAGTTAGCCTTGTTAGATTAGATTCCACATTCATATCACATCTTCTTTGACTAGAATTTTGTGTTGTGGTGAAATTGATGAATTGCAGGTACTCCTATCACGGGAAAAAGAAACCTCATGTTAATATTATGGAGACAACCTTGACAATGAATTCCATTCCCCTATTTCTGAATGGTTGCACCGAGATTCAACCACTACTTCAGATAATCGATGTTGGTTCTGTTACCTCATTAAAAACAACATCCTTGCACTTCCACATTACTCTATCTGATGGAACACATCAACATAAGACTTTGCTACCATCCGCATATGGCCCACAGGTTGTATCTAGAGACATCCAAATTGGCTCCATAATTATGCTTAAAAAAGCAGCTTGCACAGTGCTCCAAAACTCCTCGTAAGGTCCACCATTTGAAGTTACCCTCTTTTACTTTTTCCCTTCTAAACTCTTCTTGCATTAAAAGAAGGAAAATGGAATCTTCATTAATTCATTTCTCATTTGTTTACATAAGGTCCATTCGAGTGGTTGAGCTTGAAGTTGTGATGCGCTCAACAGCATTGACGAAGGACGCGTCGACGCTACTACATGCACAGGCAGGTTCATCCCAATTTAGCTCTTCATCAGCTGAAGATACCTTGCCCTCTGTAGTTACTCCACAAACCATGGAAACAACTACAACAATTCCATTCACGGCACTTAGCCCTTACCGAAAATATTGGTCAATCCAAGGTAGTGCATCTGCAGAAACATCATTGAAGGCTTACAACAATGTGCGAGGCTCAGGAAAAGTTTTTCGATTTGACCTTATCAATCGTGATAAGGAAGAGATCCACCTTTCTACATTTTCCAAACTGGCTAAATCTCTTTACAATCTAATTTAAGTTGGGCAACTATACATTGTTTCAAATGGCACAGTGAAAGAAGCAAATACAAACTACAACCACCTCAAGAACAAATGGGAAATTTACTTGTTTGTTGCTTCCACTATCAATCCATGTCCCACAGATGATCCAACGTTTCCTTACCAGAGCTTTCACTTCAAGACTATTGCTGAAATAAAAAGTGAAAGTCCAAATACAAATGTGGATGTCATTGGTGTTGTTACCTCCACTTCACCTGCATCAACAATTCGACGAAAAGATGGAAGTGAAACATTAAGGAAAACACTCATATTAAAAGACAAGTCAGGTTTTAGCATTGATGTAACATTATGGGGAGACCATTGTGACTATATAGGACAAAATCTTTCTGAATTCTACTCTTTTGACAACCCACCAATCCTTGCAATCAAAGGAGGTCGCGTATCTGAATTTAATGGCACCACAATAGGGACGATACCAACAAGCACTCTCACAATAAATCCACAAGTTGAAGAAACTCACCAACTACATGCATGGTTCCGTGAAACAGGCTATAGCTCTTCTTCTCCATCTTTGAGTAGAAACTATGGTGTTGCTTCGAAACGTGCCCTACCACGAAAGACGTTTCATGAAATTGTTGGCATGCAACCCTCCGATAAAGCAATCTGGGTTTTAGTTCGAGCAACAATTACTGCTCTTCATATGGACGACTTCTACTTTCTATCATGTCCATTAGATTTCAATGGAAAACAATGCATGAAGAAGGTTGTGGAGCATTCTAACAATGTTTGGCATTGTACAAAATGTAATGGTGACTTCCCAGAATGTGACTACCGTTACAAAATTAAAATTGAGCTACATGACCACACCGGGAATTTACAAAACGTCATAGTTTTCAATGATGCAGGGAACGAGCTCATGGGCATCATGGAAAAAGACATGTTCCTTCTTTCTATCGAACCAACTGATATGCAGGAAGTTTGTGGCCGAATTTCAGGGCACCGTGTCCAACTAACACTTTCCATTAAAACATATTACTTCAACAGTGTTCAACGCTTGCAACCAATACTGATCAATTCAGAAGAAATTCAATATGCCTCTGCATGCAAGGAAGCACTCACTGACATTCAAGCAATGTCCACTTCAAAACGACCTATTGTTTGCCGCCTTTGAACTGTTTTTTAGAGTTTCTTCTAACACGACTGTTTGTACATAAACAAACGTTTCTGCACAACTAATTGTCTCATCTTGTTGTAAATTACACACCCATGTTATTATGATGCAAACTGTAGCTTTCACTGCAAATACTCTCTTCCAGTCATTCCAAAATATGTATGTTTGCCATTTACATTTTACATGATATAGATATCAACACTTGTAAAGAGTTACTACATATGTTTCTCGTCTGTTGTCTACATGATATACATTGATCTCTTGCTTGCTAATCTATTCATTTTATCGTTCAAACATGTCAAACAAAAAAAAATTTGAGGAAGAAGGGAACGAAATATTTTTAATCTTGCTTCTCTCCTCTCAATGATAGATGCCAAAATAACATATGATTTTATAGCATTCCTATTCGCATGTTTTTCCTTCTACCTAATCTACCTACCTTCACCGATGTTGAAATAAAAAATATTTAACTAGTATACGAACATAATACTAGTATATGAACATACATGAGGATAAATAATAATACTCATTTTTCTGGATTATATATGGATGTTTCTAGCCATTTTTTTTAATCCAGAATGATCCTAATGGTAATACATTCAGCAATAGAGGAATGGCATTCGTTGTCAAGGTTGTCTCCATAATATTAACAGGAGGTTTCTTTTTCCCGTGATAGGAGTACCTGCAATTCATCAATTTCACCACAACACAAAATTCTAGTCAAAGAAGATGTGATATGAATGTGGAATCTAATCTAACAAGGCTAACTTTTGATGGTGAAACAATAATAAGGGCACAACTTAGATGGGGAGGAGAACAACCTCTCATATTAACCACCCAAGGTAGACCACATTAACAAAATTCTTGTTAATAAGATTCGGTGACAAGGTACATATTGTGCAAATTCGGAAGTACCTCAAGCGACTCAAAGATCCTTATAGTCTTACAGTACCGTCAAAACATCAATGAAATAGGAACATTTGCCAGCCATTCCTAATACTGATCCTTTTTGCAATATCCTGTTCGCACATGACATGCGATCCTTGTAGGAAAAATCCACACGTTTCTTACACAACGTAAAACCCATTAAGGGATGTGTTTCAATCAAGGAAATTGCCATGTATTTCGCTCACTTAATTTACCCTTTGCAGACCCTTTTTAAAGGCTGACTAGACTCCTTATGGCTTTGTAATAATATTTTATAAGTGGTTCATATTAGTAGGCCTTGGAGGCATTGACATAAAGTGCCCACACTTAGGGCAGGCAGTGTGAGACCCATGACTTGGAAGCAGTGTGCTTCTTTTGTGAATCTTGTGCATAATTCATGATATATTAACTATTTTCTGAACAATGCACAATTTTTTATTTTTTTTTATTGTGCTATATTCGAGTGTAATCACTGTGCTTGTACAGTTTTTCACATTATAGGGAATCACTTTCATTAAACATATGTTGAATAGCAGCCATTTCATATAACAAACACGCTATTCAAACACTATGTATAGCTATTGAATCTGAAAGTTCACACATTCCTTCAGTCCAGGCATATAGAAGAACTATTTGGGGCCAAGCTCATGTTTGTAATAAGAGCCACTAGAAGAGCTATCTGGGTCCTCCCTCTTGTCAGAAACAAGACCCTGAAAACAGTGTCTAGACCATAACAACAATCAGATTCCATCAGTCACACAACTGTGGCCAGATTGCAGACTATCATGGGCAGTTTCTATATATTTGCAGCCTCACCAACCCATCTAAATGCAACGATCTACAAAAAGAGGAGTAATTCAATTCCCATTTTCTTTTCGTACAAAGTTACAAAGAGGCAAATGGAGTATGATGTGCAAGGGGAAAGAATGTGGGCAGTTTCGATATAATTTTAGCCTTACCAACCCATGTAATTTCAAGGACTGCAAGGAAGGGCTTTGAATGACCTCGCTTCCCACCTATCCTTAGGTGTGCACAATCAAAATTTTCTCTGAAAATGTGTGGTCATACCATGTTTTGTCTATCATTCAACCATGATATGTCTTCCTAAAACTATATATTTCTTGTAAACCTACGCTATATGGTTTAGCCACAATTTTTTAGAATATAAATTCTAACTGTTTTTGTGCAAAAAAGAGCAAGTTTAAGACAAAGAAACTTTTTAGAAGATTGTGTGTTCGTAAAAGATGTTAGAACCTGAAAGGTACTGATCAAATCAAAATGATTGGTCTTAAATATAAGTCTTTTTCTTTAGTTTAATAACCATTTTGGGGAAAAGAAAGCATCTTCTAGTACAAAAAAATTTGGAAAATAAATGTCTTGATCTAAATAGGTGTGCTAAGCCATCCTTCAGGATCCCGTTCTCACTATGATCTACCGCACTTCCATCAGATGAATTTAAAAAAGGATAAGACCATAAGCAAAATGCAGGAAATTTCGATGGTTCCCTATCTAATTCATCTTAGATTAACGTGATTAAAATATTTTGTGGCTGTCTTATATGCCTATTGCTCTCTGTTTCATATGGAAGTGGGCATGTCTTTTTTAGATGTAATTGGCTTCATTGAACTCATTTGACCTGATGCTGAACCTTTCAGCAACTCTTTCTTTTTTTATGGGGTTGTCACATTGTGCGGAACTATAGCTTCCACAAACTCTGCTATTAGAGTTTGTGCTAGATCCTTTCTATTTCATCACAATTACGTTGTGCCTATTATTGGATTCTTCTTCATAATTGAGTTGTATGTATTTATTGGAGAGTTAAAATTAAGAGAGGAGATAGGGGAAAGGATTCATTATTCAACTGACTTTACTCTGTATTTAATATATTTTCTTTTGTCAGTATTGTTGTCATATTATTAGAGTTTACAACTGAGAACAATGTAACTTTTTAGTTGGTCTTATTTTTTCACTGCTCAAAAATATAGGCTATATCTGAAAAGGTTATGTTTTTTAATTGGTCTTATTATTTCACTGCTCAAAAATATAGGCTATATCTGAAAAGGTTAAGTGGAGTGGCACAATAGCAAAGTGGAATGAACTCTTCTTTTGGGGGAACTACAGAAGCAAGTGTTGGAACTATGGGTTTACTTGGAAGGCTAGATCTTCAAAGGCTTGCGACATCAGGTCAAATATCACCTCAAGCACTTGTGACATTACCAGCTGAACTTCTTGGACAAGTGAATCCAAACAATGGGTTGGGCCTACCAAACATTGCTCGGACACTGCTTTTACAAGCAGCATTTCATGGTGTAAACTCTAATCCTTTAAATAGAGGGAAATTTGGGCAACCATTGATGAAAAGTCAGGGAAATTTACTTCAGGGACTCCCGAGAAGCATAGAGTTGAAGCAATTTTACCAGCCATAGCAACATATTCCTTCCTTTGGAAATTTGGGTTTACCAACCAATGATACATCTGCAGGATTTTCTATGCTGCAACAGCAACACAATACAGGTGCAGAAGTTGGCAGTGTGGATTGTGGGATAAACAACAATGGAGCATCTAATCCTCAAAACAATGCGATGGTGATGGAATTGATACAGCAACAACAACAATTGCAGAGATCTATAGCACAATAGCAACCTGGCGGACAACTTCAAGGTTCTCAGCTTCAGAGTGGACAAGTCCTGAATTTTCCATCTGCCAGTATTATTGGGCCACAAGTCCTTCCAAATGAAAATAGGGGGAGGGCTACTTTATCTTCTCTAGCCAATGGCAATAGCAGTCTTGGCAATAATATTATTGGTTCTCCTGGTTCAGGGCAATTAAACGGTATGCCAATGCCAGCATATGGCTTGGGTGCAACTGAATCTAATCCACCAGAAGGAATTGGACGGATGTCAACTGTAGACTATAAGAGCTAGAATGTGCACATTCTCCAAGGAAATGATTATTCCATTTCCAGTACTGTTTGTTTATCTTCCCCTTTAACAACATCTGATATTGAAGGTGGAATGAACATTTCAGGAATTAAAAGGTTGGGTGGCATAGTGACATAGTTGGTTCTCCAACTCTAAGTAGTTTTGGAATAATTGTTGGCACATCAAGTGGTATTGGTCAGAATTTAAGCCAGAAGCTTCTCATAGAACCCAGGGCTTGAATGTTCCTGTTGTGCAAGATCCAGGATAGGTCAGGAGTTTTGGATTTGTTGGGAAAGGACCAAATTTTCAAGCAGGTTGGTACAAAATGCTGGATATCCTGGGATGCTCAATAATGTTCAAAGTCAGGGTGAACTTTTAGGAATCTATAGTGGGTTGAGGCTGAAGGACAAATGTGCATCAGATTTTGGATTGACTCCAAAAATTGAGTGTGACACACTTTTTGACCATTTTCCTTCAGAAGATCTCATGAATCTCCTCTTCTGCCACACACCCTCATCGTATACAACTTCCATTTCCCCTCGTTCGCAGGTGAAAGTTATAGGTCTATACTGTCGATGGATTCCACAGTGCAACCATGGTGACAACAATTTCTCCTTACCGCAGAAGTGAACCAAGTCATTCTTGTGGCCATGTTTCCTCTTAGTCGCCAGGTTTCTCCATCGCTTACCTCACATTTTCTCGTTTCTTTACACAGGAAATTTAAAACAAAAAGTAGATTCTTTGGTTTAAATTTCTTTGGAGATTTGATTAGTTAGGTTTTCTTCTTCTGTAGGGATAAAATTTACAAAGCGTTGCTAGGATAATTTATATAATACAGCCAGGAATCAAGAAAAACTAGGAAAAGGAGAGAGAATGGGATCAGAAAACCCATTTTTGAGAGCACTAACCTGCAATGTAAACAGCAGAATTCTGAGAACCTGGGAACCTGGGCGAACAATTTCTGAACCGGGAAACAGAGCTGTACCTGCCATTGAAAAACCCAGAAGTGAAAAACCAAGAAGAGAACACTACGAAAACACTGGACTAAAATTAAAATGTTGGAAGCAAAATGAGAGAGAATGGGATCAGAAAACCTATTCTTGAGAGCACTGACCTGAAAATTGAGCAGGAACAATTTCTGAACAGTAAAACGGAGGTGTAAACAGTGTATACTTGAGCACCTGAGTGAACAATTTCTCAACAGCAAAATGTAGGTGTAAACAGTGTATATGGAACAACAGAGGGCTAGGTCGTGCACAACCGATTGCACAGCAACAACGGAACACATTATTGCAGCAGTAAGTGGAAAAGCATAAAAACATTATTGCAGAGGGTGTGGAAGACAACATGGAGAGAAGAAAACAGACGGATATGGAAGAAGAGCAGGAAACGGTCTCCGAAATTGGAGGTCAAACGGAGACTTGTTGTTGAACGGGGCGTTCTTTGTTCCGTCGGGCACGGGCACATCGTCCAGCTATGTGAAGGCTTCCAGCCTGCCAGTGAGGCCATTGCTTCTTGTGGCCTCCCTCACAGGAAACGCCGGCGTTCTGCCCTCCAACCCTAGCATCTATGAATACCTCCACCCCTTCCTTGCAGGGAGGCCGATATGCAAGTGCTGACGTGTCGTAAAAAAGTCGTTTGCCTGAACAAATACGAAAACAAATTGCCCGCTCTATGCCCGCTAAGTCGTTTGCCTGAACAAATATGAAAACAAATTGCCCGCTCTATGCCCGACGCCAGGTGTCAACCTTAGAAACAAAAGGGCAACGAAAGTCTCTTTCAAAGGAAGGCCTATCGGCCTAACTATTCACTGGTCACCCAAGGGAACCTCAAATTGGCATTTCCCTTAGTCCAAGTACAACCTAATTTTGAATATAAATTGGCATTTCTCTTAATCCAAAGTACAATCTAATTTTGAATAAAATTGAATAGGCCATTTAAAACAAATGATTAAATTAAAAGTTAAATTCAAAATCTGTTTTTTTTTTAATGATAGGAAACAATATTTTTTAATTACTCAAAATAAAGGGAAGAAAAATCAATATAATCAAATATGTTTACTCAAATGACAAGAATCATTTTGAATTAATGAAATTGCAAATATTTAATATTAATATCATACAATCTTGTTATAATAGGGGAATTATGGGGTGTTGAATCCTCTTTTACATTAACAACATGGATTCCATTAATTCAAATTGAAAATTTTGGCAAATATTGTTTAGTTGGATTCTCTAGATGGGAAAATAGGAAAAGACCTAAAATGTAGAATATTATCCAACAAATAGAAAAAGACCTAAAATGTAGAATATTATCCAACAATTAAACATTTTAACTCGGTCAAATTGCATAAAAATAAAATAAAATAAAATATATAATTATAAAGATCTAAAGCTAAGATGAATCTAGGTTGGTTATTCACAAAAGTTAACTTTTATAAACGTGAGGAACATTTTATTATAAAATAGGAATTTTTTTTTATCAAAAATAATAAATCCAATTTTTTTTAGAAGTTTATTTGTTAGTAGACAACTTGTTTTTGAATTAAAGTCATATTTATTATCCCATTAGAAAGAATGCTTCATTTTGAATCATTTTCTTTCAATTAAAACTCAAATAAAAAAATATTGGTATAATAGTTTATTAATATGTGTTAATATATTATTACGAAGAAACTTAAAAGATGAACATAGACATGTAGTACTTGCTTTAGTTGTTCGAGCATTTGACATAATTTGGGAGTTCGTTTGATATAATTTCAAGTGTGACACAAAGAGGGAGCTCCTTGTGATTGTTTAGCCTCACTTGCTTGCATTAGACAATCTTAGTGCGATTATAAAAGTTAAGAGACCAAATTAATCTAATAATGTGGAGACCATAATTAACACAGACATCCATGGTATACATTAATCATCTTTATCCAAACAATTTAAGAGAATTTAAGAGAATGCAAAGGGGATTAATTAGCCTCACTTGCTTGCATTAGACAGTCTTAGTGCGATTATAAAAGTCAAGAGACCAAATTAATCTAATAATGTGGAGACCATAATTAACACAGACATCCATGGTAGACATTAGTAATCTTTATCCAAACAATTTAAGAGAATTTAAGAGAATGCAAAGGGGATTAATAATAGTGATTGATATCGTATCCTTTCTAATACATTTTTTAATTAATAATGGGTAGAACCCTATTGTGAATGTAAAACACAATTGTATTCTTAATGCAAGTTCCATATTAATAATGACCTATGTGTTTTTTCTATACATATAATATCACATGCTTTTGCTATTTTTAATTTATTTTTAGTGCATTCTAACTAAGTTTAACAAATTGATTGTTATTCAACTATGATACTTTATTAATAAATAAATAAAATATTTGATATTCAATTTTAAAATAATTTACATACATAAGACTTAAAATTATCAATCATTTAATTAACAATTTAGATTTGGCCATTTTCCATTCATATTGTATTTGGAGTATATATTGTCTCAAATAAAAAAATATTGTTCATATGTTATGCCACTAATGTTCATCCCAATTTTTGTTTAAAAGGGATTTCCCAAATGACTTTAAATGGTCGTTAAATATAGTTGTAAGCAATATCCCATGTAATTGTGCAACTCTGGTCTAAGAAGAGTTTTGCTAATCTGTCTAGCCAATGGTGGTTATATTGGTTTTATTATCTCATGCATACTAATCATAAGAAGTATGACACTTAATGTAGTAAGAAGTATGGCCTTGAGATTTGGTTTTATTATCTCATGCATACTAATAATAAGAAGTATGACACTTAAGGTAGTAAGAGGTATGGCCTTGAGATTATCCACCTAAGGTATGTTATAGTTCCTTGCTCGCATATTAGCAAGTCCAATTATCAGATCCATGTCATAATTTGTATCATCATCCTACATTTCAATGAAGAAATAACCAAAATCTTAGACTCATTTTTCTTCCAATGGATAATTTTGAATTGAAATATTTTATTTAAGGGAGGAGAAGTTGTGTAATTAGTATAGAATAACAGGGATCATTAATGCGGAAAGTTAGAGAATACCTTTTCAAACTTAATAGGACTCATGTGAAAGCTTGAAGGTAGATTTTGAACACCATGTTGTAGTGTGGCAATCAATTTGTCAATATGTTCATCATCATCATCATACAATGTAGAAGAAGGGTTCACATATGTAGCTTTCTCATCTGTGACAATGTTCATCCCTCTTTTCTGGCTCGAAAACTAGAATATGAACTTTATCAACCACCTATGCCAATCTGATAGAATTTGGATTTGAATTCCAATCAGGAATGGTAATGCCATATGTATTAGCTTTTAAAATGGAGGTTGTAAGAATCAGGGACATGTGACTAGGATCATGGGAAGAAAAGTGGAGGGGATTGGGAAACACTTAGGAGAAGACTAGAATGGTGCACCTTCTCTTGTAGTTGCTCAGAAACATAAGATACAAATATTTTGGGAATCAATATTCCTATGGATTTTATGCTTGCAAGTTTATGTCTTCAACATTTGATTTTTATGGCTTATCAATCAACCCACCATATGATGAAGGGAGACTAATACAATGGTCTAGTAGTTTGCAAATTGGAAAGAGATTGATATCACCTCTAGAGCTCCCAAATCTGCAGTGATCTGGGTTGTCAGATCCAAGAGGAGGAATTAATGGCAAAGTATGCACCTGCATAATAGATTTTTATATGTCATGATTCTTCTCCAATTTATGCCTTACGACGTTTCCTTTGCAACATTTGGTGCAATTGATAGTTAGCAAACATTACAATCTAAAGTTTTGTTGCCATTGACAAAGGAACAAGAATTGTGACAACTGATATTAGTCAACCTATTCTAGAAATATTGTTCCATATAATTCCACCACGTATCTATGCTAACCATACCTGATAACCTTTTTCATAGAGTATAAATTTATCAGCAGTTTTCCAGTTTAATTCGGCAATTAACATAGCATCTCCACATAACAAGACAAAGTATTACCTATTATTTCACCGCAATGCATTTTTGCCAGTTTACTTCGGCAATTAACATAGCATCTCCACATAACAAGACAAAGTATTACCTATTATTTCACCACAATGCAGTTTTGCATAAGGCTCTTCTTCTCCTGTCAAGAGTTCTCGTGACTATTCCAAATGAATATACATCAACCTGTAACACAACAACTTGACGATAAAAACTGGAGGAAACAATGCTAATGATAAAAATCACTGCAAGCAACAAACTTCAAACAGTAATAAACATGAACAATAATGGTAAAATAATTTATCAGTCACCTTGCCATTTTTTCAACTTGGAAGCTCTAGTGTCATCCATGGGGCAAAGTTCCCCGAACACCACTAGGCACCCTCATTCGTTGTTTTATCTTTCATAAAGCCAGATCACCAATCTGAGAGCAACTTAACATATAAGTCCTTCGCGCCATATAGCATATCCCAAATCTGGGAGCTTCAAGACATACTATATACACATTTGAAATTTTCTTGGGAGCTTCAAGACATATACTATAAACACATTTGAAACTTTCCACAACAGTGAATAGCATGGAGAACTTATGGGAAAATAGAATGTTACATTTTACTTACGTGGTAGCTAACATATTGACAAAGGAGGTGTAGATATGCTATATGGAGCGTCATTGGCATTCAAATAATTTTCAGCCTTTTAATCACACAAATAATGGTGATAAACATGCATAATTTTTTTTTTTGGCAAGGAAAGCAAAAGTGACACACATTTTTGAATTCCTAGTAATGCATCATACCTTGCAGATGGGTCTACGAGGTTCTCTCATATTAACCAAAAGATTATCACACTTCAAATCAAGTGGACAATGTTCTTTTCATGCAAATATTGCATACCACATGCAGTATCACAGGCTATAAAGAGTCTTTTGCATTGATCAATTGTTCTGCAAATTGTTTTTAGCAGATTGTTAGCAGTAGGAATGCAATTACACAATATTTACGAGAACTATCACACAACATGCTAAAGGCTTGAATATTAGTTTATTTTCACAATGAAGAGACTAAAAGGTATTTTCCAAAAGTAGAGGTGTCCTTATTTGTCCTACTTGTTTAGAACTTGTTCAAGGGACCCATTCACCATATACTTTGTGACAGTTTCCAGAGTCCCATCTAGTGCATCTACAACTATGCCATAGAAAGACACAACGTTGGGATGGTGCAATTGACCTACAATACTTACCTCTCTCCAGAAGTCTACTCTCTGTACAAGAGAGAGATAGATAAAGAGAAAATTAGTCCATTGAACCTAAATATCAAGATACTCAAATTGAGTGAATATGCTTTTGAGAATGCTAAAGGAATAGAAACATAGAAGTGTGTATTCTTCACAAATAATCAAAGATTATATCTGCACCACATCTAGAAATTCACTCTTGCTTAGGTACGTGAACTTTAAAATGATAATACAAAACAATTCATAGGGATAGATACCAACCATTCATTCTTGCTCTGATTGTCTTCATGTAAAACAATTGGCTTTACTTATGGTTGTATTTGGGATTGAGATATGGAAATGTTGATGCACTACAGATACAGTGTGAAAATTCCAAAACTGGAACCTTATTGCAGCAACTGGTATTATTTCTCATAATTGTTAATAAATTTAACAATTTATCTGCTACGGCAAATATCAAAATAAACACACTACAACCTTCACAAATAAAATACTGCAAAAAAATAATGCACTCGAAACTGAAAAATGCTAGCGCCCACATAAAATATGAGACAATTATTTTTGGACAAAAGTCCCCGGAAAAACCAACTTGGGAAAATCGGTGCAGCAACTAATGGTTTTATTATTAAGCAGCAATGAAAAATCTGAGTACAATCTAGATGCCTGAAAATGGCAATCCACAACAAGAAAATTTGGGCAAAATACTGAAGGGAATTTCTCTTCTCCCACATGCAATCTCTGGCACGACTTGCCTTCAACAAACTAGTCATCCAAACCCCTGCATGAGCCCTTATGTGCTGCCTTTGCATTGTCTCCCACACGTGTGGCTCGAAACTGCCTCTAATGAAGTCGTTCTGCCTCTAGCTACTAAGGAAATCGTTTCTCCGACCTTCTAGAACCTCTGCCCGGCTCTTGGAACTGAGAACGATTTTTCTCATCAACAAATCGATCTGCCTTGTTGAACCTACTACGCAGAGCCTCTGCACTGCCTCTCTCAAATAACTCGGCCCTCTTGTTGTTGCCTCTCCGGATCTAGAAATATTTCCTTTGGACTCACCATCTCTGCCCCTCTCACACTGCTTCGATCTCTAGCTCTCTCTCTGGAAACTGATTGCTGCTACTCTGGAAATCGATCTGCTAAATAATCGAACCTTTCAAGTGTCTTCTCTTTCACCGCATCAACCTCCTCTTATAATCAATTGTTGGAGCACCAACGGAAAAAATTAAAACATAATTGATGGCTAGGATCATCTATGGATCGATCCCTGTGAGTTTCTAGATCATTCTCTCCTTATCTCAATTAATATTGATTAATTAATTGTATTCCCTAAGTTTAGACTTAGAAAATATTTAAAAATCAATTAATAATCTAATCGAGACACTTCTAAGCGGAATTTCTAGAAACAATTTATGGGTTTTGGAGATCTCATGTATTATAGCCTTTCCACCAAATTTCGTGGCTAGAACACATCTGATGCTAGAAAAAATAACACTCCCTCTTAGCGAGGAATGTGTTCTAGTGTTGCACTCCCTGTCACAACACATTATTTATGCATCATCTCTTGTCACTTTGTTGATGTCTAGTCTATGTTACCAGAAATGGGAAACGGAAAACAGAACGAGAAACAAGAACGATATGAGAAACAAAGTTTGCAGGTTTCGTGTATAAGAAACAAGGAGAGAGAAAAAACAAGATTAAAGGTTAACAATATAAAACACAACATTAATCATAAAAATCTAATGTTTCCACATGTGAAGTTTTAAAGAAACATTTATAAAGAGTGATTTACTTTTAAGAAAGATGTCATAATTTGCCAAATCCAAAAATTTAGCCAATCATTAATTCCAAAAAAATAGCAAACATTTATGAGAATAAGAGATTTGAAATATAAATAATTAAATGTATCTCTAAAGCCACTTTTAGCAATTCATATGCAAAAGAGAAATAAACTTAATAATCTAGATTGTCAAGATCATTTTCTAGAATGGTTGTTGAGCTTGACCCAATTCCAAAAGTATTATTATGGTCACTAGACTTCTTGGTACTATCAAGCATGTCTTCAGCATTGTCTTGTGTCACCTCAAGTGGAAGCTCATCATCTCCATCATCTTGTGAACCACCATAATCCCACATTCTAGTGGGTCCAGTTTTATACTCTAGTCGTTGTCGAGACAACAAGCGTAGATTTGAGTGTGCAAACACCAAATCTTGTGCCTTTTTTGTACCTAGGAAATTTCTTTTTGATGAATGTATAAAGGCATATTCACTCCAGTGTCTTTCACATGTAGATGAACTAGAATCCTGTAAAACAAAATTAACATTATGTTAGCTATAGACATTTGAAATCTTAAAAGGAAAATAATAAAAATGAAGATTAGACTTAATTTCTTAAATAATAAATCAATACATTAAAGGTATTTGGTATTGATCATACATGTGAAAGCAAACAGATAGCCAAACTATGAAGCAAGGGAGTCCCTGTACCATATTGCATCCAAAAGTCTATGGGTCCAAGTTGTTCTCTATTGTATGCATAGTCTTCATTTGCAAAGTGGTCTTCTAATCTCAAGTACTTTTCCAACTCAAGTCGTAAAGTAGTGCGATCCTAACGATCGTAACACCTACTTATAAAAGTGTTCCAATTTTGCATCACCTCCACATTTGTAGACAGTTTCTTGTGAAGTCATTTAGGATTGAGTAAGAATGAAATTGAATGAAAAGGGCTATGAAGCATTTTCCACCTTGTCAAACTAAGTTCCCACACTTCATTTCTAGTGTCTTTTTCAATCCTAGAATTTTCATCTTCCATTATATCATGAAGTTTCTCTCTCATTTGATCCATACTCTCAAAAACATCCCCTAAGCATGGTTGATCACTATCAAATATGCGAAGGGTGGAAACAATAGGTGTGATCAAAGTGACAATATCCTCCACTCTCCTCCAAAAATCCTCTGAAGAAATGCCAATAATAATGTCCTCAACTTTTGGGCCATCTCCAATATGAGAACCCTTCCATCTCTGTCAATCCATTGATACCACCATCTCTCTCAAAGATTGATGCATTTTAATAAGACGTTGAAACATGATGAATGCAGATGCAAATCTAGTGTCAACGTATTGAAGAAGCTGAAGATTTTCATATTTCCTATAAATTGCTATGGACGCTGCATGATAAACAATAAAATTTTGTAGCATCTTTACTTCATTTATAGTTTTCCCAACCTATGCAATGTTATTAATATCTTTCAAGAGCAAATTCATGCAGTGCACAGAACAAGGAGTCCAAAAAATTGTTGGATATTCATCCTCTATCAACTGCCCAGCAAGGACATTATTTGAGGCACTATCTATAATAATTTGGACCACATTTTCTCTTCCAACCTCCTCTATTGCCTCTTTGAAAAGACCCATTAGGTATGAACCATCTTTTGTCTTTCCTGTGGTATCATATAATTTTAAGAACATAACTCCGTTCGAGCAAGATACCAAAATATTGATAAGGGGACGATGGTTGACATCTATCCAACCATCTGAGACAATGGAGACCCCAAATTTTTTCAATTATATTTAATGTCATGAAATCGAGCTTCAACCCGAGCCCACTCTTCAGATAACATTGTCATCCTCATCTTTTCATAACTAGAAGGCATGTAACCTTTAGAAGTAGTGTTAACTAGATTCCTCACCATTTCCTTCCAATAAGGAGATCTACAAACATTGAAAGCCATGCCATTTGCGAAAAAAAAAAATTCCCAATGGATGCATCGAGATTTCCCCTCCCTTTTACATCCCATAAATTTTCAAGGTGGGAAACTGAAACTTGATGTTGAGAATAAGAGTGTTGACCACCAACTGCCAATCCACTAGGATTGTTGTTGGTTTGAATTAAACCTTCAAAAATATGTCTCAATATTTTAAGTTCATTAAATTGTTTATGTAGAGATGCTTTCTATGTTTTAGGTACATTTGTACATATAATTGTTTGTTCTTTTTCCCCATTCCAAGTAAATGCCATCGAACTCTTGCTACACTCCTTATTCTTTGTGTTTTACAATAAGGGGAAAACCAAGACTTTGAACCGCTTGATCCACTTGCTCCTCCACTATAAGATTTAGTGCATTTCACGACTACCCATAACCTTGCTTCAAAGGCCTTTTTTGCTTCTTGATATTCTTTGCTTTGGACTTTTTTTGATACTCCTGCAGAAGAAGTCTATTGGGAAAGGAGTGGTCTACTTTGTGAAGCTGGTGAACTTTCTTCCATTGTAATGACAAATGAGTAGAATAAATAATAGATAATTCTCTTCCACAACCAATTCTAATCTGCATGATTTATATTTGAAAACTAATTAAAAAATAAAAAGAAAAATAAAATTGATACTTAATTAGAAAGTACAATTAACAAAGAGTTTGAAGAAATAAATTTATTCACATGCATAGTTTAATGTATTGCATGAGAGAATATACTCATAGAGCAATCATAATTTCATTTGATGTAAAATTAAATTCAAAACCATTAAATTTCATTACTATACTTAAATTTTACAATGTGATATGTAGTAAGTGTAATTCTATTAATTATTTTAACTTCAAGATTAAAGAAAAACATAAAATTCCATTAGTGGTACAAAAAAAAAATTATTTAGTGCCCATTATTCAATTATTGTTCACTTCAATGTTTTTTCTATTATTGCTATTTGACCTTTATGGCTGGAAAAAGTAACCCCTACCAAATTTTAACATAAATTTGAAACATAAATAAACATTAATTAATGTAATTAACAATTATGAAAGCTAAATTTATGTGCATTTGATACTATCCAAATGAATTAAGCTAAAGTAATTTTGTAAAAACTGAAAAATCTATAACTATGGATACAACTAAAACTAAAGAAATTGTAAATGATAAATATGTAAGTACTTAAAAAAATAAACGAAAACTATTGTGAACACTTAAATTTTTAAGTCACTTAAGTGCTTGTACGAGAAGTAAGTGATAAGAACTTGTACCAGGAGCATTTGAGTCTAATAACAATAAAAAAGTAT
Source organism: Pinus tabuliformis (assembly GCA_031772625.1). NCBI lineage: Eukaryota > Viridiplantae > Streptophyta > Pinopsida > Pinales > Pinaceae > Pinus > Pinus tabuliformis. Next base: position 416,263,217 of record CM062806.1, on the reverse strand, counting down.
AAAATCGCTTGACAGAATTTGGTACAAAGAAAATCAAATAAATTTATCTTAATTTGATGGAACTAAAAGAAAGTGGCCCTTACATGTTGAACATGTGTTTACACTATTTACGAGATTACTATTTATTAAGTTATAAAAGGAAAGAAATTATATTGTTACAAATGACCTGGTCAAACATCAAGAATATAACTAGAGAGCACCTAAGGCTATGCAAAATTTCTTCTAACACTCTGGAGACATTACATTCATTTATATTATTTTCTAACCAATGAATCATTTGTTTTCAATAAAACTAAAAAAATTGCATCAGACAACACGTTCATTATATTATTTTCTAACAAATGAATAATTTGTTTTCAACAAAACCAAAAAATAATTGCATTAGACAATGCATTCATTTATATTATTTTCTAACAAATGAATCATTTGTTTTCAATAAAAGGAAAAAATAACTGCATCAGACAATGCGTTCATTTATATTATTTTCTAATTGTTTTCAATAAAACGAAAAAATAATTGTATCAGACATCACCGAAAAATATTTTGTTCCTAAGTGTTTAAAAATGCATAAATCTAGGAGGCAATTGGATTACATGGCAAATGATGATTGGCAAGGGAGTAGTCTTCGCCCAGGAATAGTCATAGTGATCTTTTTGGAGTATTTGCAGGGCAATCCTAAATTGAAAAAGGTGTCTGATTGATTGGCATACTGTCATGGTGAAGTGAACAATGAAGTGATAGAGTGGTGGTTTTGGATTTCTTGGAAATGATTTTGTGAGCGCTAATTGTTGGTTTTAATGAAATGTGAGAATTCTTTTGTCGAGAATATATCTGGGAAGTGAATTTTATTTTGTTGTCTGAGTATTGGAGTCTCCCACCAAGGATTTGGCATACTGTCATGGTGAAGTGAACAATGAAGTGATAGAGTGGTGGTTTTGGATTTCTTGGAAATGATTCTGTGAGTGCTAATTGTTGGTTTTAATGAAATGTGAGAATTCTTTTGTGGAGAATATATCTGGGAAGTGAATTTTATTCTTGTTGTCTGGGTACTGGAGTCTCCCACCAAGGATTTGAAGCTCTAGTGAATTTGGAAATGAGGCTGATGATTTTGAAAAGACAAAAAAATCCAAGGATTTGAAGCTCTAATGAATTTGGGAATGAGGCTGATGATTTTGAAAAGACAAAAAAAATCTAGCTTGAATCTGTAATTAAATATTTGTAATTAATACAAATTTACACAGTTTGTCTATATATACAAGTTAAATAAATACTCAACAAATGATTCATATTGTTCAGGAAAAAATGGAAAGGTTTAGGGATTTCTTTGATCAAAGCTTGGTTTATATACAAGTTTCAGTAGCCATACAATATTGTTAATGACCTCGAACTTATAGTATCTAGACATAGGAATCAAAATTATAGAACTATACTTCTAAACTAAAAAATGTTTCTACCTTATTCCTGCTATACCTAGGAATCAAAATCATAGAACTATGTTTCTAAACTAAAAAATATTTCTACCTTATTACAGTTCTTCTACATTAAATGCTTCTATTGATTGATTAAATTAATAAACTTAATATTTTTATTTGATTAAAAACCATGCAATATTTTTATTTGATTAGAAATTCAAAATATAATATTTTTTTTTTATTAAAGACAACGTGTTATTTTTATTTGATTAAAAAATTAAAATATATTATTTTTTTATTAAAAGCCACATGTTAGTTGCAACTTATACTTATGATGTACATAGTTGGTAGGAATTTATTGATGTAGGTATGAAAATGACAATGTAGAGGAAATGGCACAATTGAGATGATAAAAAGTGATAATTGAGATGTGAAAGTTACAGGTCCACAGAATACCATAATAAAACCATCTCATCGAGATTGCAATTGACCTCTTTCTATATATGTAAGTAATGGGTGGGAATTTTAGTGGTTTTTATGTATCTCACAACTAATTTCAATTTTGTTTAGATAATCATTTTATAGATTAAATTAATTAGTCTATGTAATCTCATATCATTACTAACATTCCAATAAAGAGGAAATGAATATGTTATATAAAAAATGTATATAGATAATGATTATTTTATTTCTATTAAACTAACTTATTTTCTTGAATTAGCAAAAACAAAAATTGTTACAATTCATAAGTGTGTAGATGAATAAATATATAGATTTTTTTTTTCAATTTTCACTTATCCTTCTTCCCCTCTATATCTACTTTTAAATAGATATATGCAATTAGCTTCTGGTAAAAATAGCTTAATATTTGAGTCAGATGCATTACGCATGCATGCATAGATATTTAAAAAAAAGTTAGTAACATTTTTTCCCTAGTAAGTAATGGGCTTGCATTAATATATGAAAACTGTAAAAGTGTTTTTACACATTGGATTTTTTTTGAAAGACACTTTTACATATGGGATTTTTTTTGAAGGAATACTTAAATAGAATCTTTTTGTTAGGAAATGAAATAATTAATGCTTATTTCTAAAATCACATTTTATGTACATATGAAAACTGTAAAAGTATTTTTACACATGGGATTTTTTTTGAAAAAATATTTAAATAAAATCTTTTTATTAGGAAATGAAATAATTAATGCTTATTTTTAAAATCACACTTTTTATGCAATGCAATATTGATATCTACAATGAAATGTGATTTTAAAAAAATCAAATCAAAATCAATCACAACATACCCCACGTACAATGAGTATGAGTTTTTTCTGCTCCATAAATGTAATGTTAATTGCAATACCACATCATTGTAAAATAAGAATGAAGCATTATCAACCAACCAAATTTCAAATAAATAAAATCTAAAAATTGAAAAAAATAAATTAATTTGATTTTATAAAGTTAACATTGTCTATAGTCATTTGATTTTTAAGTCAAATAGGTAATAATAGATAGTCAACGCAAAAACGAACACGCAGTTTCGGAGCAGGATAATAAATACTCAACAGTTGATTCATATTGTTTGGGGAGGGAATTGTTTCGGGAAAAAATTGAAAGGTTTAGGGAATTTTTTTGATAAGGCTTGGTTAAAAAGAATATATAAATATTGTTTGGAATATATATATTTTATGTTTTTATATTATCAATGTCATTTAAAAAACAATAGTCTAATAAGCAGGAGGAATTGCTCGAAAAGTTATGGAAATTCTGTTGGAAATAATACTGAGAAGGGGGGGGGGGTTGAATCAGTATTATCAAATCAATATAAATTTTTCATTTCCATATTCAGATTCATATATGCTACTAAAGATAAGGAAAACCATGTGTATACGCAACTGTGTGTAGAGCAAGAAGCGTATATCCAGTAAACTTATAATTCAGTTAGTTGCTTCTTAATGAGTGCATCAGAACATTATTAACCATATGAACAGTAAACAGGAGAAGTAAAGAAGAACAAATCATCACACATAAGCAACACACATGGACACCAAGATATAAGGTGGAAACCCAATGTGGGTGAAAACCACCTGCTGCAATTCGTCTCTATCTTCTTTAATAAGAAACTTCTTTTTACAATGGTTTTGTACTGGTGCAGTCTTATACCAGTACACAGGCTTCTACCTGCAGAAGGCTACAACCTTCTCTCGTTCTCCAGACTCTCCTGGAAGGGAGCTACAACCCCCTTAGCTCTTGTACTAGCCGATCCATTTACTAGTACGTAGGCGCCGGCCTACTGAACTCTACAATCTTCTTTCTTCCTCCAGGGACCACGTTTCATAAATTTTCATACTGGATACTCCTGAAGCACAACACCATAATCTGAAGGCCACGTTTCATCCAATTTTCATATTGGACCCATCAACAACATTGAAGCACAAAATTGATCATCACTGCAATACACCCATCAACTACACTTGCATCATCAATCTCTGAATCACCCAATACTGAAACACTGAAACCCTGTCAACAACACAGTGACCAGAACACAGAATAGACAACAGAACTCTGCAACAATAACTAGATCCAACTGCAACTTCAAATATCATATCTCATAATGTATACGTTACTATGAAGAACCAAACCAGCGTACATACGCGCTTTTTCCAAAGCCAACCCGCGTACATATCTGCAAATATTTACTCATAACTTTGTAGTTGTTCCAGAGATCAGTCATACCCAGATCATAACCTTCATACAATAAAACATGCATCAATAATTCAAATCTAGTATATCCATAATCAAACCATATAATGATAAACATTCCAAGCCTTAAGACCCCGATCCATCGTTCATCATCATCCACATGAGTGCATCCTTGGTTCAGATTAAGCAAAGCATCACAAACCCATAACCAGCTTTTGGGAGATTTTTTATTTTATGGGTGGTTTTCCTAGCTACAACCAAATTAACATTCTTCACGTCAATCAACATAAAATTACTTTTATTGTCCATGGAGAACCTTTGCCTACAAGAAGATCCCTTTCGGTCTAAAAAATGTTGGTGCTACCTTCCAATGAGAGATGTCTTATTATTTTCATGACATGAAACACATCATTCCACTATATCTTAACAACTTACCGACTCATTCTGCTAAGCATCATGATCATCCTGACCACCGTACAAGCAATTTGTCTTCATTGTAAACACTACAATATTCGTTTAAATCTGCATAAATGTGTCTTTTACATTGAATTTGGTCATCTCCTAGGGTTTGTGGCATCTAAGGAAGGCACCCGGATTGACCCCCTCAAAGTTGAGGCCATTGTAAATCTACCCCCTCCGTCATCTTAAAATCAGTTGCAAAGCTTGCAAGGGAAAGATAAGTTCCTTCATCGTTTTGTACCCAATTAAGCTGAACTTTCCAAGGGATTTACCCGTTTGCTAAAAAAGGGGATCCCATTTTTTTGGGATGAAATCGATCAAAAATATTTCAATGCATTAAAGAACACCCTCATTAGTGCTCCTTTGTTGCATCCCCCCAACTATAACTGCAATTACTTCTTATACCTGTCTGCAACCGATAGTACTATTGCCATGGTACTGGTGCAAGACGATGATGATGGAAACGAACACGTGATCTACTACTTAAGCTGGTATCTTATCGATACCGAAACTTGATATGCCCATGTTGAGAAACTTTCTTTAGAAGTTGTTCACGTTGTTCAATGCTTTCGATGCTATATTCTCTTACAGAAAACCATTGTGATTTCTGATTGCAACCCCATGACCTACATCCTGACTCATCAATTGCCAGGGGGGAATATTATAAGTGGATTGTTATCCTTCAAGAATTTGATTTGGGTTTTTCTACAGCGAAATCAAAGAAATCATTGGTTTTCGCTGAATTGATTTGTGACCTTCCCTCCACAACCACATCTACATATTTTGATTAGCTCATTCCTGATGAGACTCTCTTTCTCATCAACACTCTTGACCCATGGTACGGGGATATTATTGTATATCTCTAGACCCATACTTTTTTATCAGAGTTTTCCAATAATGAACATCATTGCATTTGACATTAGTCCCAACCATATCGAATCATTGGTGATACTTTGTACCATGTTGGTGTTGATTATATCCATCGTAGATGTTTGACACTCAAAGAGGCTAAGAGAGTCTTCAATGACTGCCACTCTGGAGCTTGTGGTGGTCACATGTCGGGGTATGCTACTTCTCAGAAAATCGTTCATACCAGTTATTTCTGGCATTTGATCTTTAAATATTGCATTTTAGCAATCCAAAAATGTCACACCTACCATATTTACAACCGTAAGCAGCATGCCCCACTCGCACCCCTACACCCAGTTGTTATTGTTAGCCCCTTTGCTAAATGGGGTATTTATTTCACGACATGTAACCCTCTCTCGGTCGGGGGGCATGGTTATCTCATAGTCGTCATTAATTATTTCATTAAATGTGCTGAGGCGATGTCCACACATGATGTTGACAGTAAAAATGTTGCTCAATTTATTTTCAACCATGTCATAGCTATATTTGTTGTCCCTCAAACCATCATTACTAATCATGGATCTCATTTCTGAAAATACATGATGGCAGAACTTATTGCTCGGTTGGGTTTGTGTCATGACGACTCAACTCCTTATTATCCACAGGCCAATGGCCAGGTTGAAGTAGTTAACAAAGTCTTGGTTACTATGCTTCAATGCACCATTGGGATGCATAAATCAAATTGGCATCTTATGCTATTTTCATCTCTTTCGGATTACAGAACCGTAGCTAAGACTACCACTAGATTCACACCCTTTCAATTGGTGTATGTTCTAGAGGAAACTCTTTCAATTGAGTGTGAAATTCCTTCACTTAAACTAGTCATCAAATTACTCCCTTATACCTCACCGAAAGAGGAACGCTTACTTTACCTTGAAAGGCTCAATGAAACTACTGCTTTACAACATTATTAATTGAAGCCCAGAAGAAACGAGTTAAAGCTAAATATGATAGAATTGTTTCTCCCCACATTTTTGCTGAGCGTGACTTGGTTTTACTTCATGATCAAGCCAATGAAAAATTGGGAGCTAGGAAATTCGAACCCATGTGGCATGGGCCTTACATTGTTAAATGAGTTTTACAAAAAGGTGCCTATGAGTTAGTATACTATGAAGGAAATTCTTTGGCTGAGCCTCGAAATGAGCTTTACCTAAATAAGTATTATGCATGATTATCCATTTAAATACTTATGTACATTAGTGCTTTTTCATTAGTATGCAGTGTGGTTTTGGTGTGTTAGTTTTCTTTTGCAAATGTTTTCCTCTACTTACCTCGTGCTCTACTCAGTTTGTAGATGTCATCCAACCATTACATCAGTTTTGTTGATGGTTCTTATTGTAGTGCATGGAATCTCTCTTCTGTTGCATGGGAAATCTATGAGCCTAATGGTGAGTTAGTGAATTTACAATGTATATATTTAGGTCAGACGACTAATAACATCGTCGAATATAGTGTAGTCATCGAGATTTTTTCAGAAGCTATTGTTCTTGGCATTAGAGAGTTAATCATAGAACTTGATTTAGAGCTCATTGTACTACAACTTAATAGACAATATTCAGTTAGAAACACTCAAATATTGAGAATTTATTTGTGATTTCATTTATTAGAATGGGAATTTGATTTTAATACTTATCATCATATTCTAAGATGTATGAACATGTTAAAAGATGCATTGGCTAACTATGTGTTAGATAGACATTTGTGAAACTTGTAAATCGTAAAGAATCACATATCAAACATGGTAAATAGGACAATATCTATATATATATATATATATATATATATATATATATATATATATATATATGTATGTATGTATGTATGTATGTATGTATGTATGTATGTATGTATGTATGTATGTATGTATGTATGTATGTATCGAGTGTTTGCAAAAGAGTTTTCTAAATCAAAATAACAAAACTTGTGTTTTAAGACACATGGCTTTATAAGCCTACAATAGTGCAGAAAGTAAACTAGAAGTTGGCTATTCACCCACATGGTGCTCATGATAGCATGAGACAGCCCTAATGACTCAGCCTAGCAGCCGATGTAATCTAGTGGAAACCCCTACAGTTTTCCTCTGGTAGTATAATGGCACCTCATCGATCAAGGCATACTCTAGAATCCACCTGGTCAAAACTTCCAAGTTACACTCTATTTCGATGATAGGATCTGCTCCCTCCTCATATGGAAGGAGCCTCCTCAATCTGGCATGCCACTCACCTGGATATTGGAGAAACCCTTGGAGGTCTCTCTGGTTAAACATCAACACAACATCATAAGTCAAATCGTAGTACACACATATAAAAATCAATAAAAACTTCAAAAATAGTTTTTTATTGGAATCGGTCCACTATGCCTCTAGGGGAAGTGGAAGATATGGATCTCCTCAGAAATCCATGCCTGCATATGCCCAATAATCAACCATGATTAGTTTTTGACGTAGCCATCCAAAAACTGCTAGAGGGAATGAGATATGTTGGTCGCCCCCATGTCAAGTAATCAACTCTCCCCATGTAAGTAATCATGGATCTCTGGGTGCTGGTGGACCCACTTCCAACCACTGGTAACAGAACAATGGCACATGTTCCAAGGTGAACATCACCAAATAGATCTGAAACCAAATTGTTTTAGATTCCTTGACTTGCACTTGGTAAGTTGGCACTTAATGCACACCAACAAACCTTCGCTCCAATTGAAAACTGTCGGATTTAGGCACTTGATTGGATACTAGAAATGAGACTTTGTTACCTTATGCAACGCTTGCACCCCAGCTACTCGGGCCATGGTGTGTACGATTATTCTTAGTGGGAGGTTGGTAATGGTTTTTATGTCAAGTTTCCCATTGTGGGTATTCTTGGCCCCAGTGAAATGCCTCACAATGAAAATACTCATGCTCTCTCCTCTGGTGCGTGATCTAGAAAACTCCAATCATTGTCCCTTTCTGGACAACCTAGTGATGAAATAAATTTCGTCTGAAACCTATATTTCAAACTCTTGATCCCCGAACATGAACAATTGGCGATCTACATACCACCAATTGATCAGGTGTTACAATAACTCAAGTTGTGATCTGATCCCAGGAATCATGAATAACTTGAGCAATCCACATGCTCGTAGGGCATCAAAACGGTCTTGATCCTTCATAGCCTGATGGTTTTCGACTTCATGACCCCTTTCTTTCCATTCAATTACCATTTTGGATTGGTTATCCTACAAAAAAACAACAAACCAACATTTCACGAGAATCCATGGAGATAAAATCCAAGATAAACTATTTTACATGGAAGATTTCACTTTAAAATTTTCACCTCAATGCCACCACCTTTTTATGGTTTTCTCATGTTGCCAAGGTGATGGCCTAATGGAACAAAGGGTGAGTAGCACGAGTCCGATGGGTGAAACCCGCGCTGGTCACCCACAATATGAATTTTTTGCAAGTCTTCCTTGTAGCCTATTGTATGGATGAAAATTCATAAAATGACTACCAAATAAAGGGAAGGAACAGATCTCTGACCTACAACAAGAAGCTTGACGAATGGTGTCTCAGATTGATCATGCTCCTTGCCTGAAAATCGAGGTAAAATGAGGTAAAAATGATCTCACAATTTCAAATTGGTAAAATGGTAAAAATAACTTACTTTTCTCCCTATTTATAAGTTTCAAATAATATTTTTACCAAATTAGGGCATATTTCACTCAGTTTTTAATATTTTTCCTCGATATCGGTAATGTGTGTTTCCTTATGCAGTGACAGGTCATATATTCTTGTTGAATATGATTTATCTTGACTAATTCAAACAAGTTTTATTTTATCACTTTTTCGGACTCATCTAAAATAAACAAAAAAACGACCCCCTGGAGTCATATTTAATATTTTTTCTGACTCTCAAAAAATGAAAAGATTATTGAGTACTTGTCGTTTCAAACTAATAAAAGTAAATGAAATGACCTCTACTCAGTATAAGTTTAACTCTTTTCCGCACTGAGATATACTATTGTACGAAAAAGGAATACCTTAGTCAAACATGGTTAAGATGTTCTCTTGGATATTGTTTTCTACCTTTTCAGGTTCAAGAGATTATTTACGAAAAGGGACCTTTGGAGTTTTCTTTTTCACTTCTTTTTCAAACTCTCTAAACATGAAAAATATGTCGAGTTTCACCTCTTTCGGACTCGTAAAACTTCAAATGATGCAGGACTCATGACCATGATGAGATCAAATTTCTCCTTCCTAGATATCGTAAAACTTACTAAGATGGATTCATCCAAAGGATGAGTTTATATGGCAAGCATATGTTATCCCCTTCAAGCTTGCGATAAAAATTATATGGGGTACTTGCCAGAAATGGTGGGGGAAAAGGTGAAGGTGATCATCTCTTGTATTATCTAAATGCAGCATGTCTCTCTTGACCATGAAACTCATTTGTTGGTCATGTCGTGTTTGGGACATCCTCACTTGGCCACTTTCCTTCATGGGTTTGGGAAAACCATTTTTACTCTCATCTGATTATACTATCTCATCATCATGACCTCTAATCCTATGTTGAGTCAAATGCTAACAAACTCTAGAGTCGTGTCACTGATATGTTCAAGAGAAGTTCGGGCTACAATTCTTTAGTGCCTATACATTGTCTAACTTTCTATCATAGTCATGGATCACACTTATCTACTCTACTACATCCTTTCGTTTCATGTTGACGATGTGGGATTCGTTATGGCCCTCCTTCGATGGATCACCTCATGTCTCATTATCTGACAAGATGATCTAGCAACTCCTTTCCAGTACCTTGGATCTTGCATGCCTCAATGGCAAGTTCTTTGCATTCGATGATAGGATTACATCATTGACCTTCAATCAGATGATTCCATGGGTGTTCGACTTAGCTTCATTATTCACATTCATGGATTGTGTTGATTGTACCATGAGATCCATTGTAATTATTGGTGGTTTCTCGGTGCATGTTAACGATTTACATCATTGACCGGTAATCATGTGGTTTTCTATCATGTTCGACTTCAACACATTTGTTCACATGTTAGAATTTGTACATTGATCAGGATGAGATGGAGTGCAAGACCCTAGATTTTTTCTTATAAAGTCCAGGTTGCATGGAGTTATGAGCTGTTCATGATTGTACACATGTTTCCTATGTTAAGAAATTTACAATAGAGAGATAAATTATTACTGAGAGAAATAATAAAATAACCAGCAACAATACACATAAATATTATGCACATAATATTTATCCAGGAAAACCCCAAATCTGGGGAAAAACCCAACCCAATGAGATCTCATTAGCATTGGCTAAAACCCTGGCCAATCCGGCCAAGTGAGCCTTCACCACTCACCTCCAGGCCTACATTACAATGAAGTATTCCCAGTCTTTTATAGGCTCCATTACATGTAATACCACAGACCATAATACCATGGGTACACTATACCATGTGCCAAAAACCACTACTATTTAACCAGGTCAACCTTGACTCAAACCCCAAGTCAATTTTACCTAACAATTCCCCCCTTAAACTTGACTTGGGGTTCCTTAACTAAATCCAGCCAAAACCTGCTAAGCGAGACAATCTCGCTCACTCTAGCAAGTTTTAGCTGGGATTTTTTAACCCGACATCCCCCTATTACCTAGGCATAACCTAGACTTTACCATTAATTACCCAGGGGTACGCATGCCTTACGAGGTCTTACAACAGTATGCCTATTTACATTCAAATTAAAAGTTTCACTCCATTGTAAAATAAAATAAAATAATAAATAAATAAATAAATAATTTACCCTTGTTGTTGTCTTTGTACATATGACATCAATGTCCATATAAAAATAAACCATCTACCGAATTACATGGGTCACTAGCGACTGTAACCATCAATTATCTAGGTGTTCTTTTCAGGTACATGGTTCATCAATTAATTAATCCATGTGCACATATCCTCCTCATCCACTGAATATCTCATGACCCAATCATGTACAGCTTTTCTTCACAACCTATGGATTTTGATCTAGAGCTCTGATACGAGTTTTTAAGAAATTTACAACAGAGAGATAAATTGTTACTAAGATTTACCGAGATTTATAGAGAGGAATAATAAAAAAACCAGCAACAATACACATAATATTTATCCAGGAAATCCCCAAATCCAGGGAAAAAACCAACCCAATGAGATCTCATTAGCATTGGCCAAAACCATGGCCAATCCAACCAAGTGAGCATTCACCACTCACCTCTAGGCCTACATTACAATGAAGCATTCTCAGCCTTTTATAGGCTCCATTACATACACTACCATGGACCATAATACCATGGGTACACTATACCATGTGCCCAAAACCACTACTATTTAACCAAGTCAACCTTGACTCAAAACTTGAGTCAATTTTACCTAACAATTCCCCCCTTAAACTTGACTTGGGGTTCCTTGACTAAATCCATCCAAAACATGTTAAGCGAGACAATCCCACTCACTCTAGCCCTTACCCCCTTCAAACTTTTTACTCGGGATTTTTTAACCTGACATACCCCTATTACCTAGGTCTAACCCAGACTTTACCAGTAATTTCCCAAGGGTAAGTATGCCTTACCAGGTCTTACAATAATATGCCCATTTACATGCAAATTAGAAAGTTCACTCCATTATAATATTTTTTTTTGTTTACCCTTGTTGCTCTCTTTGTACATATGACATCAATGTCCATATAAAAATAACCCATCTATTGCATTACATGGGTCACCAGCCATTGTAACCGCCAGTTATCTAGGTGTTCTTTTTAGGTGCATGGTTCATCAGTTAATTAATTAACTTGCAAATATCCTCCTCATCCACTAAATCTCTCATGACCCAATAGTGTGCAACTTTGCTTCATAATCTATGGCTTTTAATCTAGAGCTCTCATACTAGTTGTTAATAAATTTACGATAGAGAGATAAATTATTACTGAGATTTACCGATATTTACACAGAGGAATAATAAAATAACCAGAAATAATACACATAAATATTATGCGCATAATATTTATCCAGGAAAACCCCAAATTCGGGGAAACCCAACCCAATGAGATCACATTAGCATTGGCCAAAACCCTGGTCAATCCGGCCAAGTGAGCCTTCACCACTCACCTCCAAGGTTATATTACAATGAAGTATTCCAAGCCTTTTATAGGCTCCATTACATGGAATACCATGGACCATAATACCATGGGTACACTATACCATGTGCTCAAAATAACTACTATTTAACCAGGTCAACCTTGACTCAAACCCCGAGTCAATTTTACCGAACAATTCCCCCATTAAACTTGACTTGTGGTTCCTTGACTAAATCCAGCCAAAACCTCCTAATCGATACAATCCCGCTCACTATATCCCTTACCCCCTTCAAAGTTTTTACCCAGGATTTTTTAACCTGATATCCCCCTATTACCTAGGTCTAACCCAAACTTTACCAGTAATTACCCAGGGGTGTGCATGCCTTACCAGGTGTGACAACAATATGCCCATTTACATGCAAATTAAAAATTTCACTCCATTATAATAATTTTTTTTGTTTACCCTTGTTGTTGTCTTTGTACATATGACATCAATGTCCATATAAAAATAACCCATCTACTGAATTACACGGGTCACCAGCCGCTATAACCACCAGTTATCTAGGCATTCTTTTTAGGTACATGGTTCATCAATTAATTAATCCACATGCACATATCTTCCTCATCCACTAAATCTTTCATGACCCTATAGTGTGCAGCTTTGCTTCACAATATATGGATTTTGTTAAAAAATTTATGGCAGAGAGATAAATTATTACTAAGATTTACCGATATTTACAGAGAGGAAGAATAAAATAACCAGCAACAACACACATAAATATTATGCACATAATATTTATCCAAGAAAACCCCAAATCTAGGGGAAAACCCAACCTAATGAGATCTCATTAGCATTGGAAAAAACCCTGGCCAATCCGACTAAGTGAGCCATCACCACTCACCTCCAGGCCTACATTACAATGAAGTATTCCCAGCCTTTTATAAGCTCCATTACATGCAATACCATAGACCATAATACCATGGGTACATTATACCATGTGCCCAAAACCACTACTATTTAACCAGGTCAACCATGACTCAAACCCTGAGTCAAGTTTACCTAACATCCTATGGATGGATGGTTGCAATCATGCCATAGGTCCATATTCATGATCATTTTTATTTGAGTGGTTGCGACCATACCAAGGATCTTTTCACATGGTCCCTCTTGTTCGAATGGTTGCATTCGTACCGAGGATTCATGTACTATTAGATGCCTATTCATGTATCATTAGGCATGATCATCACAAGTGTCAGATGTGTATATGTATATATGTATGGATATGCTTGATTTTCAGGTCTCGTGACGGTGTTGTTCTTGTCCTTTCACAACTTGTAAAGAATCTCAACCATCACTCCTTGTTCTACCTTCATGCTTTAAGGGGCATCTGTTACGTTGTATTTTTTCACACCTCCTATTCACTTCCTATCCATATCCCGAAGTGCCAAAAAAGTAACCACTATGCATCATATCCATCATGATATACAGACCAAAACCTCCCTAAAGAATCGAAGGAAAACTGCCCTGAATCCATTATGAAGAATGTTAAATAAAAGCCCTAATTTTAGCATCAGCGTGTTTTGCTCCAAGGCCTGCCCATGCTAATGCCGGGTTGCTCAGTTATACACTCGCACTGCTCGTAACACTTTATATGCAGTTTTCTTATCAGCGAAGTGACCCTTGCAAGGTTCATCATTTACATATTTTAAAATATCAAACACTTCTTCCTCCCTTACACATCTACGGATAATGAGATCTGCTCCAGTGTAAATTAGGTCTCCTTGAATCCAGGAATATGCAACACTTTTCTATATGATATTTCGCTTTTCATGAGCAGATAAGTGAGGTGGTAATTTCCCAGTGAATAAATAGTTAGCTATGTCAAAAAACCATGGGGATCTTGTTGACATAGAAAAAGATGTTCATTAGGGAAATCATCATCAACAGGAATTGCTTCATCAAGATTATTTAATCTTGAAAGATAATCTGCTACTACATTAGATTTCCTGGTCTATCAATAATGGTAATATTAAATTCCTGTAACAATAATAACAACCTAGCCACTCTACCATTATTTAGTGGTTCATTCATCAAATATCTTATTGCGGAATGTGATTATGCACAAAGACTTCATATCCTGTAATATAATGCCAGAATTTATTAATGGAAAAAATTACAACTAAAAACTCACGAGTTTGGTCCTCTAAAAACTAGTTCCTGGACTAGTTTTTCCTTCAATGTCTCAAAGGACTGTTGGCAAGCTATGGACCAAGAAAACTCACTATCTTTAGCCAATAGTCGGAAGAGGGGGGTAGCTATCCTTGAGAAATTCTCAATGAATCTCCTATAGTATATCACATGTTCTAGAAAACCTCTCACTTCCCTTTGAGTTTTGGGTATATGAAGACTCAAAATAGTTTCTATTTTTGCAAGGTCAACCTCGATGCCTTTTTCAGAAATAAGATGGCCAAGAACCACCCCTACCTTACACATTAATCTATATTTTTTATCACTCAAGGCGAGATTAGCTTCTTGGCAGCGAAGAAGCACTTTTTCTATATTCTTGAGGGCTTCCTAAAAAGAATCACCAAACACAGAGAAGTTATCCATATATATTTCCACACACTCAAGGTTAGAAAAAATGGCCAAGACCACCCTTTGAAAGGTAGTTGGGGCATTATAGCACAAAGGGAAGCACTCGGTAAGAAAATGTACCCTGTGGACATGTAAAAGTGGTTTTGTCTTTATGCTCGGGTGCAATCTGTATCTGGTTATACCACTAAAGCCATCTAAAAAAGAAAAGTAATTCTTACAAGCAAGGGTATCAAGTACGTGATCGATGAAAGGAAGGGGGAAGTAATCTTTGAGAGTGGCTTTGTTCAATTCTATGTAATCAATACAAATGCACCATCTCCCATCTTTTCTCCTTTTGGCTTTTTAGACAGGTCGGGCTTCATCTTGATTATAGATATGGTTGGTACAAGTTTCAGGAGGGTTTCCTTTCATATCTTCATAGCCCCATGAAAAGGCATCAAGATGGTTTCGCAACAAATTCACAAGTTGCACTTGCTGGGAAGAATCCAAGTCTGAATTGATATGCAAGGGTTTACCTGGACTAATCTCAACAAGAGTGGTATAAGGCTCAATAGTACATAGAGGTGCCATTAGAGATGGTGGCAAGGGAGGTAGAGAGTCATATCTTTCCTAAAAATCTAAACTAAAAATCTGACTTAATGACTCAAAATTGGCCATGGTGTCTAGATTTTTAAAGAAGTCTTGAATCTCACCTTCCTGCGAGAACTTAGCATTCTGATGTATCAAGGAAATAGGCTAAGTCTTCTCATCACTACTGTAGTCTAACCATAAAGTGTCTCGAAGCTCCCAAATGGATCTAGCAGGTGGATACAAGGTGACCTTCTTCCTTGAATTCCTATGGGAAATATACATGTCACCAGAATGACATCCGATATAAGCATCGGCCATAACAAGCCATGGTCATCCTAAGATCAAGGGATGTCCTCCCACAAGGTTCTTTGGCTGAAGCACAATGAAGTCTGCGAGATATTACCAAGAGTCTAGAGAAATGACCACATCATCCAACAACCCTTCCGTCTTGATTTTAGATATGTCTACTAGTTCAAGCATAGTCGGAGTAGGACAAATATGGACCAATCCAAGTTGATCCATGGTTTTCTTGGTCATAACATTAATGCTTGCCCCTAAATCTATAAGTACATTGGAGAAAAGGACATCACCTATCAGAACAGAGACAACAAGGTTTCCGGGGTCGGTATATTTCTCCATGTGCATACACCCCGTCATTAACTCTGCTGCTCTACTAACAAATTGAATGGTTTGAGGTTCTAATCTTCTCCTCCTTGGCTTCTAGAGACAGATTTCCCTAATGATTTTTGTGCAAATGGGGATCTCTTTAATAGCTTGGAGCAAGGTACCTTTATGAAAAGGTTTCTAAGCTCAGAATCTAGGCTAGACTCAGGAATGGGTTCTTTCTTGTCCATAACTCACCTCTCTAGATAGGGAGGTCAGTTGGAAGAAGATAGAAAAGGCTTAGAAGGTACAGGGATAGGCTAGATGGTGTCATCTTTTTTAGAATGGTCAGGAGTTTCCTCCTCACATTTCTCGTTGATAATCACCATAGGCTGATTTTGATTTTCTGAGGTTACTATCTTCCTCTATCTCAATTGGAGGTCATTGACTCCAACTAGATTGGACAGATATCTGGATGAGAAAAGAGGGTTCATAGAATGGATCATATGTACCTCTTTATTATTGGGGTTGGGTAAAGGTTGGGCAGGCAATTGAGAAGGTCGAAACGATGGAGGTAAAGGCATTGGTGGCATTGGATGACTCAACTGAGGTAATGATGGTTGTGGCATTGGGTAAGGTGCATATGTAGGAGGGTATGAGTACATAGGTGTAGGATAGGAATGGTGTGAATGATATGAATGGTTTGGCCCTCTCCATCCTTATTGCAAAGATTGGGAGGGTTGTCCATAATGATATTGGTTCCCATGCTGCCAATGTTGAGAGTGACTATTGTTAGGATAAGAATATAAATGTGCATTATAACCAAAAAAATGTAGTGGAGGTTCAGGAGCCATACCTGCACCTACTTGAGGCCATTTTCATCATGCTCCCATAGCATGCACTGATTCGGCTTCAGGTTGTCATCCTTCAAGTACAGCTTTCAGCCCAGGTATGGAGGGACATTTTTCCGTGGCATGGTTCTCTGTACAAATTGCACATTTATTAGTTTCTTTAATATCGAGAGGAAACCCTATTAAAATATGCTTTATTCTACATTTTGGACAAAAAATAGGTAATGACTCTTGTTCCTCTACATGTTTTTATTGAAACTTCAAAGAGTCTATTTGTTTAGTAATAGTATTCGTTATTTCAATTTTCATTTATCCATTTGTTTTCTAATCCAATAATCATAGCATCAGTAGATTCAGTTTTCTTATTTCTATTATGAATTCCTTTACATGATCTATATTGGTTCCTCAAGAAATTCCTGCACAAGTCAAAGATTTGATCAAAAGATTTTTGAGCAATATTCCTTTGTCCTAAAAGATTTATATTATTCCTAGCATCGTCAGTAAGCCCCCATAAGAACAAGGTTCTAATGGTACTTAGATAAAATTTGTGCTTTGACCTTTGGAGGATGTACATGGATCTCTCCAAGCAGTCCTCTAGAGTCTCACCATCATTTTGTACAATAATAAAGATTTCATCTTAAATATCTATAGTCTCACAATATTCCTGATATTTTAACAATAACACTCTGTTCATTTGTTCCCAAGAAGATATAGTGTTTCCTCCTAGCCCCATCAACCAACGAAGTGTTGCATCCATGAGAGTTGCAAGAAATAGATTTAACTTCTGGGCATCAGATGAATAATCATAACTTCCACACAAAATATCAACTTAAATAGGAAAGAGTCTAGATCTTCATGTACCTTACCATAGAAATGAGGAAGAGTTGATGGTGAAATATTTTTCATTTGTACTTGTGTATCAGGATCCACAATTGGGAATCCAAGCATTGGATTATTCCTCATTCACCTGATTTACACTAGTTCCTTTTCATGGTCTTCCCTGGTTTTCCATTGTTCTTCTTCCACACGAACCACTCTCAACAGGCTGAGAAGGCTAACTATGGGTTCTAATAGTCCCCTTCTTCCCCTTTTTAGGTTGTGTCACACTTGGACCACTGCTACCAGAGCCCAAGTGGAATTTTCCTATGTGATGAGTTTGGGTTTGTTTGGACTTTCTACCTGCAAAATAATGCCCAATATAATATTTGGTTTCAGATTTATCAGTATTTCTTTGGCCCCTAGTGGGATTCAGACCCCTAGCTCTTTTAGGCATTCATTTCAAAAAATGACAAAACAAAATTCCAATAAAAATGTTGTAACTTAAAAATAACTAGACACCTATAAATTCCTCCAAGAAAATAGAAGCAAATTGCAGAAAAAATAAAAGCAGACTTTCCCCTATTGCAAAAAAAGGAAAACTCTTACCAAATCAAATCTCCTCCCCAGCAATGACGCCAAAATGTTGGGTGCAGGAATTGCACTGAAGCAAAATCCTCAACACTTAATTGTTAACCCAGGGATTTCGTAAACTTAGAGACAAAGCATAGGCAATGCCAGAAGTGGTATGAAATTTTCCTATTCCTAATCCGGCTTCTTAAATGAAATGTTGCAGAATAAGATGGAAAACAATCTTAAAGACAATCGACACCAAAGCAATTCTAGTGCTGAAATGTAAAAGAATAATTTGAGAGGAAACTAAGTAAAGGAACTTTCACATGACTGGAAGCAATCTTAAATGCTGAAATGAAATATTATGTTTATCTTTAGTATAGATGACTAACAGTTTATCAAGTGGGCCTTTGTAAAGATCTGTTTCCCAATTGATCTTCCTTCTACACCAAGCAACCTATTCTTGTACTATTGAAATCAGCTTGCACTAGTGCACGTACAATACTTATGTGAAAAAGTATATTTTACCTTCTTTACAAAAGACTTATGTCTTTATGGAGATTCTCTAAGCCTCAAGGCTTAGAGCACTCTGTTCCTGTGACAAGAGACTAGCTCTTGCACCAAGACAGAGCTTCCTTCACCAAAGTTTCCAATTTACTTTCGAAAGAATTAAAAGACGTGTTGAAAAGAATTGCAATTGCAAGCTAGATTCTGAGATAAATTACATGTGAAAAAGAATGCTTTAATTAACTGAACTTTGCAATGAAAGTAAACTTCATAAAGCATAAACAATTCAAAATAATCAAGTAGCAGTAAAAGTAGTTTGCATGCACCAACTATCTTTCGGCAATTCACTTATAACATTTATGTTCCTTTTTCTTAAGTCATAAACTGCAAGTATAAAGTATGGTATTTGTAATAACGTTCTTTCTTAATTCATGTAAAGATCCTTCAGAAGTATAATTCTTAATATTGAGAATGATTACTTGAATTGACAATACATTTGCTTGCAGGAATAAATGAAATTATAAGTAGGAAGAGGAAGGTAACACTTGTTGTAAAGTAAAACTAGAGTGCAAGAAACTACATGTACTGGTACGGGAATAATCTTCTTGCACGACCTGAGAGGAAGAAAACTAAGACAGAAATTGCAGAGAAAGAATTGCAGGAAGAAAATTGCAAGAAAGTAATAAACTTAATTAAACTTCCAAACTACAGATCTGTTCATGCTTGACTATGAAATGAATTTAACTTAGAGCTCTGAAATAAACATAAGAGCAATCAAAGCCATGCAACTGTAAATGAATAAATGTTCACACAGACTTTTTAAATGGCAAAAGAACAAGAATAAATGACCTGGGTTGGCTAGGACCTAGCCAACCAACTCGTTTCCCATTTAGGAAATGAAACGATTCAACACTTAATCACACATGAAATAGAAACTAAACACATCATGAAGAAAACATGGTGCATTCCTTGTATTAACCTGATCAACAAATATACATGATAATGCGAGTCCATCCCAGAATCGAGGGCGATACAAAATTACAAAGTAAAAGAAATACAACTCAAATATCGCTAGCTTGGCTCTACCTACATTCTACATTGTATACAACCTCTCGACCTTAGCCATATTTTGCTAATTATAGTCATTTCCTATTCAAGCCTTTTGCCCGAATGGACTAACAAACAACATTGAAAAACTGGCTAATGGTTATAATAAGGCACGACTTTGCTGGCCATAGACCATATTCTTGGCAAGCATCCCTAACTATACACCACCAATGTCCATCCTCAGATAGTCCACAACCGAAGTAGGAGTCATGGATCAAAAACGCTCGCGTGGAATATCATGGAGATCACGGAGCAACTTGTTGGTAGTGCAGGAATCTTCCCGCACTGATCACGCTAAATAATGATTAAAACTTAGTTCCTCAATTAATTTTAGGAAAGTTAAACATAAGTTACAAGAGATACTAAAATGTAAAAAATCTATCTAAAGTAATTAATAAATCACTTAATAAATCTTAATTATGAAATAGGAAGTATATGTAGGAATAAATGATTATCTTGGACTAGTGTAGGAATGATAGGGTTAAACAGAGATAAAATAGAGGTTAAGGCTTATGGGAATAGGGTAAAAATAGAGAAATTTGGTAACCAACATTCTCCCATCATAAGTTGTTGTGTGTCCTCACACAACATTTTACCTTCTACAAAGAATCTTCAAAAATGGGTGGCAATCTCTCAATCCCGTACTTCAAAACTTATCCCTACTTTCACTACCTTTGCCTTTTTACCATGGGCTCCTTTCAGCTAATTAGTCACCTTATTGAGGCATTTGTAGCAGTTGGAAGCCCGATACTTCCATACTTTAACTTATTGTTTCTACTTCTTGACTTCTGCGAGCAGCTCTACCTTGCCATGCTTTTGCCAATTTTGCTCCTTCATGACCTGGTTCAAAGCCTCCAAGTCATGAACTTGCTTCTCTAATTCCATTATTCGGTTGTTGAGGTAAAGGCTAGAGGGCTCCATGCTCAGATCCTCTGGTGTAAATACGTTCTCTACAACAGACTCCAAGCAAGTCCCGTCATTGTCAAGACTAAGGTCATCCAGGATTTTCATTATGACATCGCCAAAAGTTTTTGCACTTGGGGTTTCCTTATCACCGAGGGTTTTTATGCCCTACACAGCCTTCGTGCCAAGTGTTTTAGTACCTCAACAGGATTTTAGTGAGGATTTTCGTGAGCGATACCATCCTTCGTGTTTTCAGTCCCATCCAACCGATCATGTTTAATGATAAAAGAACGGCTCTTTGATTTAGATGTAGATACATATAATCCTGCTACAGGGTGAGAAATAATGATTGGATGTGGCGGAGGCTTATACAACAACGGTGTAATGGTCATAATGATCAGATTATGAGGTAAGACAATGATGAATAAGTGATGGGATATTGGTTCAAAGGGAGGTGAGTTATGAGTTTTCGGACAACCTGTACTATCCCACGGTCCACCTCATAATTCAATTAAGACATATTTCAGTACCCATTAAAAAAATTAGATTTCAGAACCCAATATATCTTAAACTTTTAAGAAATTTCCTAAGTTAGTAAATGATAAAACAAAGTATCAATTAAAATATATAATTCTATGATCTATCACTGTAGGAATCACTCATATACAAAGTAATAAAATTCCATAAACGTTCTTCATAAGATGCTCCTGTACTATGTGAAATTTCTTTTACACTTGCTTCCACAATCGGTTGCACTCCTACACTGATCCTACTTGCACTACAAATCTTGCATAAGGGATTTTACCAAAATAACAATTCTAATAGAACATAATTCTGTAGCTGGAAAAAATAAAATAAAATTGCCTCAATATACAAGGAAAGTTTTATTCACCATCCTTTGGTGTTTCATGAGCATGCCTTCTGGATTGACTGCATCAAATTCTGTAATCAATTTATGAGGGAATAAAGAAGTGGGAAAGGGGTGATTTTCAGAATGGGAAGGAGCATTACTGCAAGGGTTCCAACAACAATATCACCAATGGGGATAAACGAGAATGGGATGTGAAAAAAAATTCAGGGGAAATAGAGGGATTTTATGACATCATGTAAGGGTAGTTTTCTTAGAAGAAAGAGGATGGTAATTTATTGGGGATCTAGAAGAAAGGCATAATTTTATCTTCAAGGTCTGCCTGCAATGGTGCCAAAAAAAGTGATTGCAACAGGAATTAAGCATTTACTTGGATAAAAATTCCATGCTAGTTATCCCAAACTTGGGTAAGGGTTGGTTTCCTTGAAACTGCTTCTTCTTTGTGGCAGCCAGCATATCTAAAAATCAAGTAATATTCCCTTTTTATTGAAATTTTGATCTTCCTGCTACCATGCTGGTTTTTAGGATGATCCTTCTGCAATCATGTCAGTCAATGGATTTTCATAATTACAGGAAGAAAAAACGTCATTATTTTTTTATATTTTTATTTTATTATAATTTTTTTTTCTAATGAGGAAAAGAAAGAATAAAATCTTCAACACATTGGTGTTAAAACCTACCAACTCCTTTTCATATTGTTGTTCGACTTGCAACATAAAATCTCCTTCAGCAAGGGGCTGAAAATATACCTTCAATCTATGCCCATTTAGCAGGAACACTGAATTCAATTCATCAATAGTTTTGATCTCTACCGCTCCATTTTCAAACACTTTAACCACCTCATAGGGTCCCATCCAATTTGTATAGAATTTCCCTTTAAAATATTTGAATCTAGAATTGTAAAGGAGCACCCAATCACCTGGTTGGAATTACTTCTTCTCTATGGACTTGTCATGCCACTTCTTGCGTTGTTGTTGAACCAGGATGTTCTGTTGAACAACATTCCTTCGGAATTCATATAACTCATTCAGCTGTTGAAGACATTGTTGTTGTGCTTCAGAGAGATCTAGCCCCATTTGGACTACAGTCGTGAAAGTCTTGATCTGGAATTATATTGGCAAGAGGACTTATTTCCCTATGCCAGCTCATATGGTGTGTGTCCTGTGTTGTTCCTCCAAGTGGTTCGATATGCCCACAATGCTTCCAGTAATTTGTCAGCCCAATCCTTTCCATGAATATTTATTGTCTTTGTGAGGATGGGCTCAATCACCTTATTTGTGGACTCCACCTGACCATTTGCTTGCAGGTGATACAGTGTAGATTTTCTGTGCCATATTTTTGTACTACTCCATCACACCCTGTATCAGATTAGAACTAAAATGCGGTGCATTGTCAGAAACAATTTCTCTATGCACAACAAATCTAGTAAAGATTTACATAAAAAGAAAATCAACAACAACTCTCTCAGTAGCGAAAGAAACAACTTTAGCTTCTACCCATTTTGTAATGAAATCTGTACAAACCAAAATATGTTTTTTATTTAATGATGTTGGATTTATTGATCCTACAAAATCAATGGCCCATTTTTCAAAAGGCTCAATCATAACCTAAGGACATAAAGGCAATTTTATTGGTTTGATTAGGTTGGTCAATTCGCTCACAGCTATCACATCGCTTGACGTACTGTTTGGCATCTTTAAACAAGGAGGGTCAAAAATAGATAACTTGTAGCACTTTGTGTGCAGTCCACTTATCAAGAAGTGACCCACCCAATTTTCATCATGGGAATATTTTAAAATATCAAACACTTCTTCCTCCCTTACACATCTACGAATAATGTGATCTGCTCTGGTATAAAAGAGGTGTCCTTGAATCCAAGAATATACAACACTTTTCTATATGATATTCCGCTTTTCACAAGTAGATAAGTGAGGTGGTAATTTTCCAGTGAAAAAATAGTTAGCTATGTCAACAAACCATCAATATTTTCTTGACACAGTAGAAAGATGTTCATCAGGGAAATCATCATCAACAAGAATTGCTTCACCAGGATTATTTAATCTTGAAAGACAATCTTCTACTACATTAGATTTTCCTGGTCTACTAATAATGGTAATATTAAATTCCTATAACAATAATAACCACCTAGTCACTCTACCACTAATTAATGGTTTATTCATCAAATATCTTATTTTGGAATGGTCAGTATGCACAAAGACTTCATATCCAGTAATATAATGTCTGAATTTATTAATGGAAAAAATTACAACTAAAAACTCTTTCTCAGTAACCATATAATTTAGTTCAACGAGCGACAAGTTTTTACTAATGAAATAAATACATAAGATTTTTTGTCTTCTTATTGTCCTAAATTTGCGCCAATAGTAGTATCTGAGGCATCAAAGGAAATATGAAATGGCTAGGACCAATTTGGTCCTCTCAAAACTAGTGCCTCAACTAATTTTTCCTTCAATGTCTCAAAGGATTGTTGGCAAGCTGCGGACCAAGAAAACTCACTATCTTTAGCCAATAATCAGAAAAGTGGGGTAGCTATCCTTGAGAAATTCTCAATGAATCTCCTATAGTATCTCACATGTCCTAGAAAACCTCTTACTTCTCGTTGATTTTTGGGTATAGGAAGACTCAAAATAATTTCTATTTTTGCAAGGTCAACCTGGATGCGTTTTCAGAAATAAGATGGCCAAGAACCACCCCTTCCTTGCACATTAATCTACATTTTTTATCACTCAAGGTGAGATGAGCCTCTTGGTAGCGAAGAAGCACTTTTTTTAGATTCTTGAGGGCTTCCTGAAATGAATCACCAAACAGAGAGAAGTCATCCATATATATTTCCACACACTCAAGGTTAGTAAAAATGGCCAAGACCACCCTTTGAAAGGTAGTTGAGGCATTACATAGCCCAGAGTGAAGCACTATAGTAAGAAAATGTACCCCGTGGACATGTAAAAGTGGTTTTGTCTTTTTCCTCGGGTGAAATCTATATTTGGTTATACCCATTCAATCCATCTAGAAAAGAAAAGTGCTTCTTACCAGCAAGGGTATCAAGTACCTGATTGATGAAAGGAAGGGGGAAGTAATCTTTGAGAGTGGTTTTGTTCAATTCTCCGTAATCAATAAAAATGTGCCATATCCCATCTTTTTTTGGGACTAAGACAAATGGAGGACCCACTGGCTGTGAGAAATAGGATAGGTAAATCAACATCTAAGAGTTTTTGCAATTCTTGCTTTACAACATCTCTTAGAGTTGGGTTCATTCGCCTTTGGGGTTTTCGTACAGGTCGAGCTCCATCCTGGATATAGATATGGTGGGTACAAGTTTTAGGAGGGTTGCCTTTCATATATTTGTAGCCCCATGAAAAGGCATCAAGATGGTTTCGCAACAAATTCACAAGCTACACTTGCTAGGAAGAATCCAAGTCTGAACTAATATGCAAGGATTTACCTGGACTAATCTCAACATGAGTGGTATCAGGCTCAATAGAACATATAGGTGTCGTTAGAGATGGTGGCAAGGGAGGTAGAGAGTCATATATTTCCTGAAAATATAAACTAAAATTCTGACTCAATGAATCAAAATTGGCCATGGTGTCTATATTTTTCAGGAAGTCTTGAATCTGACCCTCCTGCGAGAACTCATCATTCTGATGTATCAAGGAAACAGGCTAAGTCTCCTCATCACTATTGTAGTCTAACCATAAAGTGTCTCACAGCTCCTTAATGGATCTAGCGGGTGGATAGAATGTGACCTTCTTCCTGGAATCTCCATGCGAAATATACATGTCACCAGAATGGCATCCGATATAAGCATCAACTGTAGCAAGCCATGGTCATCCTAAGATCAAGGGATTTCCTCCCATAGGGTTCTTTGGTTGAAGCATAATGAAGTCTACAAGATATTCCCAAGAGTCTAGAGAAATGACCATATCATCCAACACCCCTTTCGGCTTGACTTTAGATCTATATACTAATTCAAGCACAGTGGGAGTAGGATGAATATGGACCAATACAAGTTGATCCATGGTTTGCTTTGTCATAACATCAATGGCTGCCCCTAGGTCTATAAGTACATTGGATACAAGGACATCACCTATCTGAACAGGGACAAAAGGGTCTTCGGAGTTGGTATATTTCTCCATGTGCGTACACCTCGTCATTAACTTTCTACTCTACCAACAAATTGAATGGTTTGAGGTTCTAATCTTCTCCTCCTTGGCTTCTTGAGAGAGATTTCCCTAATGATTTTTGTGCAAATGGGGATCTATTTAATAGCTTGGAGAAAAGGTACCTTTATGAAAAGGTTCCTAAGCTAAGAAGCTAAGCTAGACTTAGGAATGGGGTCTTTCTTCTCCATAACTAACCTCTCTGGATAGGGAGGTCGGTTGGAAGAAGATAGAAAAGGCTTAGAAGGTATAGCGATATGATGGATGGTGTCATATTTTTTAGAAAGGTCAGGATTTTCCTCCTCACCTTTCTCTTTGATAATCACCATAGGCTGCTTTTGATTTTCTGAGGTTACTATCTTCCCCAATCACAATTGGAGGTCATTAACTCCAACTGGCATGGACTGATATCTGGATGAGGAAAGTGGGTTCATAGAATGGATCATTTTTACTGCTTTGTTATTGGGGTTTGGTAAAGGTTGGGCAAGTAGCTGAGAAGGTCAAAATGGTGGAGGTAAAGGCAATGGTGGCATTGGCCGACTCAGTTGAGGTAATGATGGTTGTAGCATTGGGTAAGGTGCATATGTTGGAGGGTATGACTGAATAGTTTTAGGATAGGAATGGTCTAAATGATATGAATGGTTTGGCCCTATCCATCCTTGTTGCCAAGATTGGGAGGGTTGTCCATAATGATATTGGTTCCCATGTTGTCAATGTTGAGACTGACTATTGTTAGGATAGAAATATGAATGTGCATTATAATAAAAAAATGCGGTGGAGGTTTAGGAGCCACACCTGCACTTACCTGAGGCAAGTTTCTTCGTGCTCCCATAGCATGCAATGATTTTTCTTCAGTTTGTCCTCCTTCAAGTATAGCTTTTAGCCTAGGTAAAATGGCCAAGACCACCCTATGAAAGATAGCCAGGGCATTACATAGCCCAAAGTGAAGCACTCGGTAAGAAAATGTACCCCGTGGACATATAAAAGTGATTTTGTCTTTATCCTTGGGTGCAATCTGTATCTCGTTATACCCACTAAAGCCATCTAGAAAAGAAAAGTACTTCTTACCAACAAGGGTATCAAGTACTTGATTGATGAAAGGAAGAAGGAAGTAATCTTTGAAAGTGGCTTTGTTCAATTCTCTGTAATCAATACAAATGTGCCATCTCCCATCCTTTTTCAGGACTAAGACTAATGGAGGACAACCCACTGGCTGTCAAAAATAGGATAGGTAAAATCAACATCTAAGTTTTTTTGCAATTCTTTCTTTACAACATCTCTTAGAGCTGGGTTCATTCACCTTTGGGGTTGTCAGACAGGTCGGGCTCCATCCTGAATATAGATATGGTGGGTACAAGTTTCAGGAGGGTTTCCTTTCATATCTTCGTAGCCCCATGCAAAGGCATCAAGATGGTTTTGCAACAAATTCACAAGCTGCTCTTGCTAGGAAGAATCCAAGTCTGAGCTGATATGCAAGGATTTACCTGAGGGAGGTAGAGAGTCTTATCTTTGTTGAAAATCTAAACTAAAAATCTGACTCAATGACTCAAAATTGGGCATGGTGTCTAGATTTTTTAGGAAGTCTTGAATCTCACCCTCCTGTGAGGACTCAGCGTTCTGATGTATCAAGGAACATGTTGAGTCTCCTCATCACTACTGTAGTCTAACCATAAATTGTCTTGGAGCACCTAAATGGATCTAGCGAGTGGATACAAGGTGACCTTCTTCCTGGAATCTCCATGGGAAATATACATGTCACCAGAATGGCATCAATTATAAGCATCAGTTATAGCAAGCATGGTAGTCCTAAGATCAAGGGATGTCCTCCCACAGGGTTCTTTGGCTGAAACACAATGAAGTCTACGAGATATTCCCAAGAGTCTAGAGAAACAACCACATCATCCAACACCCCTTT